>CAOKZL010000175.1:600000-912599 GCA_948472985.1 Iguana delicatissima
CAAGATGAGAATTGACCAACCAAAAGGAAAAGAGGTGGGCATCTTGGAGATGCTTCCAGATCCTTCCAAGGAGGAACATATAAAACTTCTGACAGGCCATGTGGCCAGGGAGAGAGAGACACAGAGACAGAGAAAAAGAGAGGAGAGCTGGGCCAGTCGAGCTGGCAGGCATACCATGTCTCCTGGACCCCCCCTTCTCCTTTAGACCATCTACGCCTATAACCTAATTGTGAGTAACTAGAAATAAGTAGTTAGTCGCGTTAGGGATGTTGTTATTTTGGGAATTGGCTGATCTTAAGAATGTATCTGTACTGTTATATCTGTTTTGTAAATTCTTGTAACTAAGTGTACCTGGGAGAGGGGGAGTCATATTGTTTATTTGCATGCCTTGATTAAAACACTTCTATAAACCTCCGTTTCTCTCCATTTCCACGCCAGGTTTGGCACACGCTACATAGGACCTCTCACTCGGGGGGGGGGGGAGATGAAAGATCCTTACACTTAGAGATTGGGCAGGGTCCCTCCTGTTCTGTCCAAATAATTCATAATTCAGGGGGGTGGTGGCAGCATACCTGATAGAGTTGGGGAGATTGCCAGTCGTTCCAAGCATGGGAATCAGCTTTGGGAGGTTGGTAAGAACCCTAGTAAAACGCTGGGAGGGAATTCCAGTCTTGCAAGGCTGGAAGTCAACTTAAGAGACTGGAAAAAAACCTACAGTGTCACATGGTGGCAGCGGTTTTCGAACGGAGAATGGGGTTTTTAAGATGCAGAGTTGAGGCTTGGCTTCACTTCCCCTGTGTCTGTGGCGAGGAATTAAGCTCAGGAGAAGGGGGGGTGGATGTGTGAGCGAGGTAGCCTTCTTAAACAGCCTGTGGTTTAAAAGGGACGTTTTTTTTTCCTCTCCTTCTCATCCTCTCTGAGGCTTGAAAAGGGAGGGGGAGTTGGAGGCTAGGGGGGCGGAGCTCGATTCCTCATTGAGAGCACTCTTGCAAACGGGTGATCTCCGGATTTTATTTTTTCCTTTTCTTTCTCTCCAAAGCTTGCAGTGAAGAGCTGCTGGCTCTGTCATTCAAAGCTTCTGTTGGGGAAAGAAGTTTTTTTTTTTTGGATTTTCAAAGCTGCTAAACTCTGGCATTGTGTTCTGAGTCAGCAGCGGGAATTTTTTTTCTTCAGTCTGCTTCGAGCAGCCAAGTTAGTAAATCTGCATATGAATGGGAAGGTGCTTGCAGCAGGAATTTGCTAAGTACCTCATTGAGTCACTGAGGCAGAGTATTGTTTTTGTTTTTCCTCTCTTTTCCTTCAAGAGGAAGAGGGGGAGTGAAGCAGGGGGTGGAGGAGGAGAGAAGGCTTTGGGATTCCCCCCCCCTTTCTTGGCTTTTAAGAATTCTTCCTCTTTTCTGTGGCTTTTGGGGCTTCTAGCACTATATATATTCTTTGATCAGCCAATCAGACCTTTTCTGTGTTGTAGTTTTTGGTGCACAGAGGTAGTCAGGGAGTTTTATGAACTTAAGATCCAGAAAAATCCTGGAATATACTATGGATCCTAGTGGTACCAATGACACACAGCAGGATGCTACTGCTAGTGGTAGTAATCTGGCACGGCAAGGGGCTTCAGCACACGCAACCCCTATGCTAGAACATGCTAACTCTCCTGCTGCTTTCTGGGATGCCATTAAACTCTTCCATGATAAGCTGACACTGGAACAAGTTGAAGGTCTCCTGGATAAGACAATGGACATGATGCGCTTGAATTCTACACAGGCTTCCACTGCAAACCAGACAGCTGCCCAGCGGAACCCAGATCCGCGACTTGCTCTTACCCGCATCAGGCAGCTGCCAACTTACAGAGACTCAGATGATTTTGAAGCTTTTCTCATCTCATTTAAACGTGCAGCAGATGATTTTGGGATCCCTGAGGAGAATTATATGAGTGAACTTCGGCTTAATCTCTCAGGGACGTTACTGAAAGTGGCAAGCGACTTGCCAGCCGCGGACCGGAATGATTTCACCAAGTTTGTGGCCCTAGCCAGGGAGAGGCTTGGACTCACACCAGATAAATCTAGATCCCAGTTTCGTGCCATTAGGAAAAAGCCGGGCGAGACGTACAAAGAGATGGCTTGCTCACTTGAGCGGGCACTGGACTCTTGGATGCAAGCAGCTAAAGCTTCCAGCAAGCAAGAGTCTTATTTCAGATTTTATTGGAGCAATTCTTGGAGCACATACCTCCACAGACTGCATCCTTCATGTTGCAACGAGAACCAAAAACACTAGAGGAGGCCACCAAGGCAGCAGATTGCTTTGTTGCCTCCAGAGGTGAAGAGGCATTCCAGCCTACTGTGGTAATGCCTCCTACAAGACAAGCAGAAATACCAACAAGCACGCAAAGATCTCCAGAAGCACAACACTTCTGCTCCTAGGTCATCACTAAATGACACTACCTTGAAGCCTCAGTTGCACAGCTCTACCGCACTGTCACAGCCTCGCTCTGGGCAGCAGTCTGTGGCAGGTGCTCAGGGTCAGCCAGGGAAAAAGGCTAGCCCTAAATGCTTTCTCTGTGGAGAGCTGGGACATATTAAAGCCAACTGTAAGCAGAAGCCTAAGTTGGCCCAGTTAGTTGTTGCTTCGGCTTCCAGGAACACTCCTGCTGATCATTCAGTTGCTCCTGATCCGGACATGATCCCTACTCACAGAAGGCACACACTGTGGGTAGGAGGCAGGAAAGTTGTTGCTTAAGAGACACTGGAGCACAAGTTTTTGCTATTCATCGTTCATATTTTGGATCCTGGTCTTGTTGATGACCACATCAAGATCACCATCAGAGCCTTTAGAGCTCCTCTGGCTCAACTGTCAACAGTGTCACAGGTTGAGAAGCATGATGGGACCTGTTGTTACTCCTGGCTTCATATTTTCCCACCACTAGAGGGTGAGAACGCAAAGCTGCTTGTAGTTGTTTAGTCTAAGCTTTCTGTAAGGTTATGGAAACCTAAACGTATTCAAGGTCTTCTGCTGCCTGTAGCCGCAACATTGTTATGGTTAAGGGAACACCTTGTTATTGAATATGTATCTTAAAAACACGGCTTTTGAACAGGCTGTGCCTTTTTCTTGTTTCCTTTCCTTTTGCTCTGACGAGGAATGGCTCGCTGCGCTGTAACTTAATAGTCTGCTACTTGATCTATTGCCCGCAATAAAGCTGTTAGCCTGCTGCCTCGTGTTGGCTGTGATGTTTTTCCTATTGATGGTAATGCCCCTGCGGTTTTCAACAAACAGCACGCATTCCTGTTCAGTACAAAGGCTGGAAAGGAGTTTGGACTTTTGCTGTTTATGATGACTACGAATGTCCTGCTCTGTTGGGTGATGATCTCGTCTTCCATGCTAGTAGGCCCGAAAGATCCGGACAGTGTGCAAAGACAGCAAGCAGCCCTAGAAAGAGGTAGTCTTCAGTGCAACTTGAGGACCAGCCTGAACTTAGACTGTAGTCACTGTCTCCTGCTACACCAGAAGGAGTCCTGCCTGAAGAGGTGGCAGAACCTAGGGCAGACTCCCACCACAGCATCGTAGGCCCAGAGGTCAGGCCCATCCTTACTGATACCTCGGATGTCGGAGCAGCTGCTGGCAGAAGTCCAGGAAGAGCTTCTCCATGCCAAGAGGCTAGTCAGCATGGTCTAAGTTGGTCCCTGTGGTCACTCCTGACTCAGCGCTGCCCAGGGGGCGAGGGGTCTCCAGTGGACACCGAGCAGAGTCAGGTACTGGACAATTTGCCTGAGATGCAGGAGGCTGGTGCAGAGGAGGAGAATCCAACAACGCTGACTCCAAAGCCAGCAAAGGATTCAACAGCAGTGGAAACTCCAGAGAACACTCCAGCCAAGGGAGCAGAACCTGGAGAAGCTACAATGCAACGAGAATCTGAGGCGAGTCCGCCACTCCAGGTGGAACAGCTGGTTCCTGTTCAGCAACAGCAGTTCCAGGAAAACCAGGAAGCAGACCAGAGCCTTCAAGCTACCTGGACCAGAGCAAAGGAAGAGGCGAAGTCTTCTCCAGTGATGAAGGGGCCCAGATTTGTAATCGTTGAGGGCCTATTATATCGTGAGTCTGGCCCGAGAGATAACAAGGGGGGCGTATGCACTCAGAGACAGTTGCTGGTGCCTTCTAAGTATAGAGCCAAACTCTTGAGTCTGGCTCATGATCATCCTAGTGGACATGCTGGGGTGAACCGAACCAAGGACAGATTGGGAAAGTCCTTCTACTGGGAGGGGATGGGCAAGGATGTGACTGATTATGTCCGATCCTGTGAAGTTTGCCAGAGAGTAGGGAAATCCCAGGATCAAGCCAAGGCCCCTCTCCAACCACTTCGTATCATTGATGTCCCATTCCAGAGAGTGGCTGTGGACATCATGGGACCTTTCCCTAGGAAGACTGCTAGGGGGAAAACGATACATGCTCACCTTCGTGGACTTCTGCACTCGTTGGCCAGAAGCCATTCCACTGGGTGGGATCTCAGCTAAAGCAGTAGCCCAAGCTTTGACAGACATCTTTGCTAGATTAGGTTGGCCTGCAGAGATTTTAACGGATGCAGCTTCCAATTTCAACTCCAAAGTCAGGCAGCGCCTATTAGAGGCACATGGAGTATGCCATCTGACATCAGTACCTTACCATCACCAAACTAATGGGTTGGTGGAACGTTTTAATGCAACTTTGGGGGCCATGATCCATAAGTTTGTTTAAAAGAACATTCCAATGACTGGGACTTGGCGCTACAGCAGTTCTTGTTTGCTTACAGATCTGTTCCACACCCAAGTCTGGGTTATTCACCCTTTGAGCTGGTCTATGGCCATGATGTGAAAGGGCCCTTACAGCTGGTTCAAAGTCAGTGGGAGGGAGCTGTCCCTTTTTTCATTAATAATAATAATAATTAATAGCAGTTATTTCTATACCGCCTATCAGCTAGTGTTATCTAAGCGGTTTACAATGTATTTTAGCTAATTGCCCCCAACTAGCTGGGTACTCATTTTACCGACCTGCAAAAGGATGGAAGGCTGAGTCAACCTTGGAGCCTGGCAGGATCAAACTCACAACCTTGTGGTTGTAGTACTGGCATTTAACCACTGCGCCACCAGGGCTCAGAGACTAATGTGGTTGATTTTGTGACTAACTTGCAGAATACTCTCAGGGAAGCATGGGCAGATGCTTTATGAGAATCTGCAACAGGCACAAGAGAAGCAGAAGACCTGGTATGATCAGTATGCCAGAGAACGTTGCTTTGAGAAAGGAGACCAAGTGATAGTTCTGAAGGTTCTCCAGTCTAGCAAGATGGAAACTTCTTGGGAAGGTCCTGTCACAGTGCAAGAACGCATTGGGACAGTGAACTATCTCATACAGTTTCCAGACTCTAGGGTTAAGCTTAAAAGTGTATATGTGAAATTTACTGAAACCCTTCTACGAGAGGCCCAGTCACCTTCTCACACTTTCAGTCCAGGAAGATGAGGAGGAGGAAGAGTGGCCTGAAGGTGCTTTCTATGATCGGGAGGGTGGTAGCTTGGAAGATGTAAACCCTCCCCAAGACTCAGTGCGAAACAACGCAAGCAGTTCTTTCACTTGACGGATAAGTTCACCAACCTGTTTTCACCTATCCCAGGTCGCACCACAGATCCTCAACATGTGGTAGCTGCAGATGACAGCAGGCCATCAGCAGAACAGCCACAACGGGTGTCACCAAAAAGGGGAAAAAGGCGATAGAGAGGGAGGTGAAAAAGATGTTGGACATAGGGATCATTCGCCCATCACGCAGTCCATGGGCATCCCCAGTTGTCCTAGTGCCCAAAAAGGGGGGGACGGACATTCGTTTTTGTGTGGATTATAGAAAACTGAACTCAGTGACACGCCTTGAACATTATCCAATGCCCAGAGTAGATGAACTGTTGGAGAAATTGGGGCATGCTAAGTACCTATCCAGCCCCGATTTGACTAAGGGCTATTGGCAAATCGCTCTAGCAGAAGAGTCTATGCATCGAACAGCATTCACATGGGCCTGTTTGAGTTCAATGTCCTTCCCTTTGGGCTACGGAACGCACCTGCAACTTTCCAGAGGCTGGTGGACTGTTTGCTAAGAGGGTGCGGGGACTTTGCTGTTGCTTATTTAGATGACATTGCAATCTTCTCAGACTCCTGGGAAGACCACTTGAAACACTTGGAGATTGTCTTCCAACGCATTAGTGATGCTGGACTGACAGTCAAAGCAAAGCAAAGCAAAGAAGTGCCAGTTTGCACTGGACAGAGTGACCTACCTTGGCCATGAAGTGGGACAGGGGACTATCACTCCACTGCAAGTCAAAGTGGAAGCTATGAATAGCTGGCCAATTCCTCGTTCCAGGAAGCAGGTGCAGTCCTTCCTTGGCCTGGCTGGGTACTACTGGAGATTCGTGCCCAACTATAGCCAAATGGCAGCACCTCTAACAGACCTGACAGGTTCCAAGAAGCCTAAAGTAGTGAAATGGACAGCAGAGTGTCAAGAAGCCTTTGCAGCCTTGAAACAGGCCTTGATGGCAGATCCTGTGCTCCGGGCACCAGACTTTGACAAGCCGTTCGTAGTGGCTACAGATGCTTCTGACAGAGGCATTGGAGCAGTATTACTACAGGAGGGTCTGGATGGCACCTTGCATCCCATCTTGTTCCTCAGCAAGAAGCTTTCTGCAATGGAGTCCAATTGGTCCATACCAGAGAAGGAATGCTATGCTATTGTATATGCATTAGAGAAGCTGAGACCATACATCTGGGGACGTCGCTTCACCCTCCAGACTGATCATGCTGCCCTCCGATGGCTGCATACAGTCCGGAGAACTAACAAGAAGTTACTACGATGGAGCCTGTCCCTACAAGACTTTGACTTCGACATTCAGCACGTGGCTGGAAGTTCTAATGTGGTTGCAGATTCCTTGTCACGCAGAGGACTGGAGGGAGGTTAAGAGGGCTGAGTTTTACATGTCCGCACTGATAATATGGCTATACTGTACTGTTGTGTGTGTTTGCATTTATTCTTTGACTTTTCCTTTCTTAGGTGCCAGGATGAAATCCCAGCTGGTGTGGTTCCAGCCTTCAGCTGTTCCCAGACCGTCTGAGATTTGGGGGGCATGTGATAATGGGGCTTTCCATTATCTAGGCTTATCAAAGGGAGATACTTCCCTCTTCAGGTAAACCAAGGGTTAATGAGGTGTAGGGATTACATCAAGGGTCACAGGGTGAGAGTTGACCAACCAAAAGGAAAGGGTCAGCATCACAGGTCACAAGATGAGAATTGACCAACCAAAAGGAAAAGAGGTGGGCATCTTGGAGATGCTTCCAGATCCTTCCAAGGAGGAACATATAAAACTTCTGACAGGCCATGTGGCCAGGGAGAGAGAGACACAGAGACAGAGAAAAAAGAGAGGAGAGCTGGGCCAGTTGAGCTGGCAGGCATGCCATGTCTCCTGGACCCCCCCCCTTCTCCTTTAGACCATCTACGCCTATAACCTAATTGTGAGTAACTAGAAATAAGTAGTTAGTCGCGTTAGGGATGTTGTTATTTTGGGAATTGGCTGATCTTAAGAATGTATCTGTGCTGTTATATCTGTTTTGTAAATTCTTGTAACTAAGTGTACCTGGGAGAGGGGAGTCTCCCAAGTGCATATTGTTTATTTGCATGCCTTGATTAAAACACTTCTATAAACCTCCGTTTCTCTCCATTTCCACGCCAGGTTTGGCACATGCTACATAGGACCTCTCACTCAGGGGCGGGGGTGGAAGATCCTTACGCTTAGAGATTGGGCAGGGTCCCTCCTGTTCTGTCCAAATAATTCATAATTCGGGGGGGGGGTGGCAGCATACCTGATAGAGTTGGGGAGATTGCCAGTCGTTCCAAGCATGGGAATCAGCTTTGGGAGGCTGGCAAGAACCCTAGTAAAACGCTGGGAGGGAATTTCCAGTCTTGCAAGGCTGGAAGTCAACTTAAGAGACTAGAAATAAACCTACAGTGTCACAGGGGGCTTGTCCCCATGTTGCTGGAGGCATCTGGCTGGGCAGACACTGGGGGTGTCCAGGCAGTTGCCAGATGCTTCTCCCTTCCCCCATGCCATTGTCTGATGGCCCAGAGGCCTGGATGCCCACCCCACTCCAGTGTACCTTGCCCCTTTAAGTTCTATTTCAAGGCTGTCCAGTCCAAGTCTGATTCAGAAGTTAAGACAATCTGGCCAGCAGTTATCCCTGGTGCAGCAGTTCATCAGATCACTGTCTTCTTTTACTGTTTAAATGACAATTATTTCCAAATTTGTCTGTACTCATAAGGGAGCATATACATACTTAATGCAAATCTATGCTCTTTTACGTCCTCTTTTGGTGCTGGGGTGAGGTCAATTCATATCCTCTGTTTAAGCAATATGTAAATAGCCAGGCTGGCCCAGGTTCAGAGAAGAAGTATTTGTCCAAATTGCTTCTGGGCCCTACACTTTGAAGGTGTTGAAATACTTAACAGAATATAAGAGCAATGTATGGTTGCTTTACCTGACTACTAAAAAATTGAGGTGAGGGAGCAGAAACAAATCTTCTTTCCTAACCTCTCACTGTCCAGATTTGGCAGGAACAACTCTGATTAATACTCTGTTCCACTTTTTCACCCAGTTTCTCTTCCCATCTTTCCCTTTTGTCCTGGCTTATTTCAGTTGCTACAAACTGAGTTCAAAGTGCAGAAGTAGTTCGCAATCTATTATAGGGGGTAGGAGAGGAGGGAGCAGAATCTTTGCTCTTCCCAGTAGGCTCAGGCAAAAGCAAAGTGCTGTAGCCTCTCCTGTCATAACATTTGATGCTCACTTTTGTTTGGCCATACTTGCTCTGGTCTTATTCCATGAAATGTTGGAGAATATGTTGTTTTCCTGTAGCCATACTCTAGCCATAACAGTCCTCAGGAGTTAGTGAGAAAGTGGTCTTTAAAAATGAAATACCATCACTCATTGTAATTGCAGAACCCTCACTAAGGTCACTTTAAAAAGAGGAAATTTATTTCCCTATATGTCGTTTTGACTTTTTGTAATATTTTTGGTGTGTATTGAGGGGGATGGCAAACTCATGGACCACCTCTGGGTGGCAAAAGCTCTTGCTACGCCACTGAGACCCCATCTTGTTCTTCATCTCAGGACAGGGGCTAGCCATGTCTCATATTAGATAACAGCCCCTTCCTTCCTATGTGTACAAAGAAATGGTTGTTTTATCTGCTTCATATAAATATCAACTCTTACTGCAATAAGCCACTGAATGTATGTTGGATAGTGGAACATCTTGATATAAGCATCAGTAGGGCCTTAAGAATACAAGTCCAACACATGTAGAGTGAGAAGTAAATCTAATGAATTCAATGTGGCTTACTTCTAGGCTTAGTGGGAATGCAGCCTCAGTCTTTTTCTGGAAAATGATGCTGCTGAATTTGGAACTAGTGCTGGCAGCAGGTATTAAAATATAGCTGTTAACTAGACCAGGATCATCATAACCTACACTATCTGCTCTTGCAGGATGTAAAATGTGCAGCTGTGGAGGAATGAACTGTTATATGAAGGCATTTTATTTTCAGAGAATGACGGGTCTTTTTGAAACTCCTTTGCTCTGTCACCTTCACCCAAAAACATGATGATCATTCCTGACACATTGTGAAATACAATGAGGAAGCAGAGAAATTGAGTCATCAGTAGGAAACACAGTGAAGATAACACATCGTTTGTCAAAGTTATCAGAGGACATTGGTGAAACTGGTTTTGCAAATAAAATTCAGATAGCATTAAAAATGAAGCCCATTTTTCAACAGACATCTTCTGTATTCTAAAATTCAGAATGTGTGATGGAGTCCACAGGGTTTATTCTATATCACATTTCTATAGTCTTTCTGAATACATTTACCTAATTGGTATCACAGTACTAAACAATTCCCTGGGATGTTTGTATAAAAGGACAGAGCAAACATCTTTGTAATTTGAGCGTAGCAGCATGATGTGTAGATGAGCAGTTGGTATCAGAGAAAAAAAATAATTAAGGTTCTTATAGACCCTTAAATTACATTCATTTATGCATTGATTTAATGCATCTTTCTTCAGAGTAACATACAGTTATCTCCTCACCCTCATTTCATCCTCGCAGGAACTCTGTGATATAGGCAAGTTAGAGAAATGGTGATTGGCCCAAGATCAGCTAGTTTGCAGCTACTGTTGACTTTTGACCCGGGTCTTGCAAATATTAGTCCAACACTCTAGCCATTATACCATGCTGCTTTGCTGGAATTTATGTTTTATATTCAGAATTTACTTCATTTTATTTATAGCCAACTGGTACAATACTGGTATACAATATTGGTATTGTTGTCATCTTTTAACTTCTGTGGAAAGACACATGGCATTCGAATATCAGATATATCATTTCTGAATCAATAATCGGTAAGAAAGGGCTACCCAGAGTTTACCTCACTCCTATACTGTACTGAACGGGGAACCTCCATACATGGACCAGATGTACTGAAAAAGAACCAGCCTCTATCAAAGGTGAAAAATCTTTGCCCCTCTAGATGTTTTCTACTATAATTCTAACATCCTTTAACGTTGATGATACTACTTCAAATCCCACAATCTTTTATTATTGGACTGGTTAGTTAGGGGTCATGAGGGATATAGGCCAAAATCAATGCCATCACACTCTATTAATAGGACAGATGTTTGGGGAGTTAGTTGTAATCAACAAGCCCTCGCCCCCAGTGTCTGCCAGTGCAGGATCCTTCTCTACATAAGACCTGATGAGGCTGTTGTTAATATAGGAATGCTGGTTAAAACCATGATGCTGGATTTCTGACATGGACATTGTTGTGTGCAGGCAATAATCTTAAACTATGCTCTTCCTCGCTCTCTGCCAAATATATCTTATTTACTATGCATCCAGGGATGAGGCAGGGTAGGATTGATTCGCTGTGAATTTTCACATTCTTGTTCAAGCCAAGTAGAAAAACAAGTGTACTCATCAAAATGGACATTGACTTGTGCATTTGAATTCAGATATTTGTCAGGCCTGTATTAATGTCTGTCGGAGGCATGCACTGATGGGAAGGTGCCTTCCCATTTATGACAAGATCATCTAATCAGATGTGTGCTGGCCTGAAACTTTTTACTCTACTTACTTTGAGAAATGTTTTATTTGCAATCATGTACTTATTACCTAGCAGTATGTTCCAATATGTGGAACTTACTCTTGCGTAAGTGGTTCTGCATGTTCTTTCTCATTAAGAACTTTTGCCCTCTTGTTGTCTGGCCACACTCTTTTGACCACACCCTGATGTTGTTCAGCCACATGTGTCCCTGCTTCCACCTGTGAATGTTGGAGGGTATGAGACTGTAGTATAAAGATTAGGAGGCTCCAGGAATCCAGGGACAATTTTTCTACCAAGAAACCCACTATGGGCTACACAAGCCCCAAAAATATGAAGGGAAAGAAGAATCAAAGGAGCCCGAAATGTTCCAAGGCCTGCTTCTGACTTTGCAGATGTACTGCGGGCAGCAAAATAAGGTGGTGGTGGGCTCCTGAGTCTAGTTTTAATCCAAAATCACTGCTCCTAGAAACTTCCAAGAGCAGGAACCAGCTTTTTAAAAATGAGCTTTCCCCCTAACATGAGACACAAAGTAAGTCTAAGAGGGGCTTGTTGGCTGAGGAATGCCCTTTAGAGGCTACACTTTGCTCATCCCTGCCGTAGTAGAAAACACATACACCTTTAACATGTTACTGCAAGCAAATAGGGGGGTTCATCCCTATGCCACCCTGAAGTGCCTGAAAAAGCTATTCTTAGGCAAAACCAGCTCAAGAAATTTTACTATCTGAGGTCAAAATGCCATATGTTTTGCCTGATTCCAAAAACCAGAATCTCTTTGTAACTTATCTGCCACTTATGTCAGCAGAACTCTTTAAAAAAAAAACCTGGGCCCTTTCACACTACCCAATTGAAGCACTATGATTTTCCTTTAATTGCCATGGCTCCATCCAGTGGAATTCTGGGCTTTGGGAAGGCACTAGGGCTCCCTGACTGAGACTTCTGAATATCCCTTCCTAACTTCACATTCAAGAATTCCACAGGATGTTGCCATGACAGTGGAATCATGGTGCTTTAATTGTGTAGCATTAAAGTGACTTGGTTGTAGGAACGGCCATAGAAGAGCAGTGACAACCATCATCACATAAGGATCTGGTTGGGCAGCTTTATCTTCAAATAGAGATGGTTTCTCCTGTCATCCTTCCACTGTTCATCATCACAGTGCCTGTGGCCCTTTTCTCTCTGCTGCTGCACCATTCCTTCTACCACCTCTTCTTCTGGCAAATAGGATCTTGCTCAAAAAAAATCAACTGCACTACAAGTTGAATCTTACCTGAACCCCACTGAAAGGACAACTTCCTCCAACATACCAGAGAGCAGCAGCCAAGCAGGGCAGGCTAGTTATGAGACTTAGAGATAGAATTTGAAAGTATGGCTAGCATTCTGTTAGTCAGTTGCAATGTTGAAAGTTAGATCTATGATATCATAGCTTTTTCCTGTTCACATTTACAATTGTGGCATAATTGCTACAATCATAAATGTCCCCAAAGTTGAAGTACACCCAGCTGCACCAAAGGATGGAGATCTTTGACACTGGCAAGTAGAGTCCAGAAGGAGGATGCACCCAGGCCTCTCCCACCATGAGTATGGGTACACTAAGGAGTCATGACAGGACCCCTGCTTCTGCTCGTTGTGCTGCCTGTCACCAGCAGGAGGGGGCTGGATGCATCATCCATCAGCAACCTGTCTGCCAGCACTGCAGATCTCCATCCCTTGCTATGGATGCCTGGATTTAAAGATGGATTTGGGGGGGGGGCAGGTCAGGAGATGGAGAGTGGCCACAAGATCATAGCTATATGTCTGATGCAGGATTGCGTCATGGACTGACATGTGGGCATGTGGGGTTTTTGTTAAAAAATGGTGGGGGTTTTTTCCACAAAAAAACTTGTTTGTCATGCAAAACAAAAATGAAAACGAAAACCCAACCCTCATTCCGGGAATACATAAATACACAAAACACACACAAAAAGCACAATATTTGTGTTAAGGTGTTTCTTTCTGGAAACAGTATGGAAGGTGGGTTTTTTTTGTTTTTTGTTTTGTTTTGTTTTTGCGCAGAATGACCATTTTCTATACCCCTCCATACACAAATGTATTTCCTCACAGAATAATTTCCCCAGACCCTTCAGCAGGTGACAATACTGGGTAAAAATACTGGTTGAAAATATCATTTTTCTCCTGTAGCAAGTAGAAAAATACAAAAAAATTATCCATCCTATCATGTGAGGATGAAATACCCAAAGATTTCCATCCCCACGTTAGGGGAAATGGTGAGGACCAGAGGAACTTCCTCTCTGCACCAAAAGGTAGGGCCAGCTCAGGCTAGGGGTGTGGCATGAGGGCAAAATGAGGGGTTTGCCCCACAGATAAGAATTCAGGGTCTCCAAATGAAATCTTCTTTCAGTTTCAAAATTTCTAGCATTACAATAACTTAAAACTGCAGTTAAACATATAGAAATAGCGTTTAGGCATCCTAAGAAAAGGCAAGGAATATGAACACAAAAAAATATAAGAGTGCTAAGTGTGAATGGTTTTCAGTGCCTCACTCTCTACTCTACTCTCTGAAGGAAATCTTTAATTTGTGGTGCAGAATTCTTACATGGAGAAGCAGTCATTTTGCCCGATGCTTATAGCCCTAGCTCAGACCATCATTCAGAATGTCTTTCTTTACAGCCCACTCTGTGAGCCCTGGTTCAAATTAAGTCACGGAGATGGAGCTTTATTTTCTACTCTTCTACAAGAAACTTAAGAAAAGGGTTTTTTCTTCTTCTCTCTTTTAGGTCTTGTCCTGAGTCAAAATATTTTATGAAACTATTGTTGACTGATTTAAGATAAAACTTGCACAAGAGATCATGAAAGCCAGAAACATTTCCAAAGAAATTCAATCATTTCTCAGCTTAATCACTTTGAAAAGCTTAAGGGATTAAGCAATTGGAAGCGATCATTTTCACAGACACAAATCAAAGCCTTGTGTTTCTGGGAAGGCAACAAAGACTGAAGGGTCCATGACAGCTGTAGAGTACACTGCAGTTTTTTGAGTTTTCTGACTCACAATGAGGTGGATGCAGTAAAAGCAGTTTAAATACTTGGCAACTTCGCAGCAGGGTATGACTCAAGGGTTCATCATTAGGAATCTCATTACTAATCACCAAGAAAAAAAGAAAGTTCTCTCTCTCTCTTTTTTCTTAGAAAAACTCCCATTAAGAAAAGTAAAACAAAACAAAATTCTTAGCAATCATGCTAAAAAAATGCGTTGTAACTTTCAAAGCTAATCTGATTGTTTCCCTGAATATCTTCTATTAGATTTTTTTTTTAAGCTAGGAATTTGGTTCACTGTGTCCAAATTGGATACAGATCAAATATACTTTGTGTACTGGAATACACATATGACTGTGTACTGACTTGTGTACTGGAATACACATATGATTGTGGATATTTTTGCTAAGTACTAATGGAACAATATGAACTTTTTGAAGTATGCATCCATCTGTAGGGAGATGTGTGTAAAAAATTCATACAAAATATGTAAATTTAAACACACCTAGCCCGAAGGCGCCAGAACCTGTCAGATCTCAAAAGCTAAACAGAATCAGGCTTGGTTAGTACATGGAATAGAATCATAGAATCATGGAGTTGGAAGAGACCATAACAGCCTTTGAGTCCAACCCTTGCCAGGCAGAAATATACCATCAAAGCACCTTCAGCAAATGGCCATCCAGCCTCTGTTTAAAAACCTCCAAAGAATGAGACTCCACCACATTCCAAAACAGCGTATTCCACTGTCAAACTGCTCTTACAATCAGGAAGTTCTTGATGTTGAGATGAAATTTCTTTTCATAGAATCATAGAGTTGGAATAGACCACAGGGACCATTGAGTCCAACCCTCTGCTATGTAGGAACACACATCGAAGCACTCCCAACAGATGGCCATCCAGCCTCTGCTTAAAAACCTTCAAAGAAGGAGACTCCACCACACTCCGAGGCAGCATATTCCACTGCTGGACAGCTCTGACTGTCAGGGAGTTCTTCCTGAGGTTCAGGTGGAATCTTCTTTCCTGCAGCTTGAATCCATTGCTCCTTGTTCTAGTCTCTGGAGCAGCAGAAAACAAGCCCTCTCCCTCCTTGACATGACATCCCTTCAAATATTTAAACATGGTTATCATGTCCTCTCTTAACCTTCTGTTCTGCAGACTAAACACATCCAACTCCCTAAGCCATTCCTCATAGGGCATGGCTTCCAGACCCTTCACCATTTTGGTCACCCTCTTCTGCATACACTCCAACTTGTCGATATCCTTCTTGAATTGAGGTGCCCAGAACTGGACACAGTATTCCAAAGGAGGTCTAACCAAAGCAGAATAGAGTGGTACCATTACCTCCCTTGATCTGGACACCATACTCCTATTAATGCAACTAAGGATCACATTGGCTTTCTTGGTTGCTGCATCACACTGCTGATTCATGTTCACCTTGTGATCTACCAAGATACCTAGATCCCTTTCACACATGCTGCTATCCAGCCACACGTCCCCCATCCTATATTTGTGCATTCCATTTTTTTCTGCCTAACTGTAGGACCTTACATTTCTCTCTGTTGAATTCATTTTGTTAGCTTTAGCTCAGCTCTCCAATCTGTCAAGATCATTTTGAATTTTGATCCTGTCCTCTGGCTTATTAGCAACCCCTCCCAATTTGATGTCATCTGCAAATTTGATCAGCATGTCCTCTACTCCTTCATCCAAGTCATTGACGAAGATGTTGAATAGCACTGGGCCCTGCAGTTTGAATCCATTGCTCCATGTCCTAGTCTCTGGAGCAGCAAAAACCAGCTTGCTCCATCTTCAACATGACATCCCTTCAAATATTTAAACAAACATGACCTCCCTTCAAATATTTAAACATATTTAAACAAATATTTCAGCCTATTGTCCGGACTATAGGCTAAAGGGAGCTGACAGCAGAATATATCCTCAGCCATTTAAAATCTCACTTTAAAATAAAGATTAAACAATATGGCACCATAAAGGCCTTTTCTTGTTAAAAATCAATTTCCAAAGGCTTGCTGGAAAAGAAAGGTCTCAACCTGCAACCAAAAAGGCGACAAAGAAGTAACTGTCCTAGCTTCCCTAGGGAGGGTGTTCCCAAGTGCAGGAACAGCCACAGAGAAGCTCTAGTTCCCACCGACTGTCCTGTAAAGTGATGGGACAGAGGAAAATCTATCTGCAGATCTTAAAGGTCAGACAAGTTCATATGAGAAAATACAGTCCTTCAAATAGCCTGGACCTGAGCTGTATAAGGCTTTAGAGGTCATTACCAGTGCTTTGAATTGATCCTAGAAACAGACTGGCAGACAGTGGAGCTGTTGCAACAAGGGAGTTGTATGTTCCCTGTAATGAGCATCCATTAGCAACTTGGCTGTAGCCATTTTGACCAGTTAAAGTTTCCAAACACTGTTCAAAGGCAGCCCCATATAAAGTGCATTACAACTGCGATGCAACTAGGGCACATGTCACCACGGCCAAGACAGACATCCCAAGGAATGGGTGCAGCTGGCACACTAGCTTTAACTTTGCAAATACACTCCTCATCACAGCAGAAGCCTCAGAATCTAGCATCAGGGCTGAATCCAGGAGTAGACTCAAATTATAGCTCTTGGTAACAAATGGTGGCTGGTGGCTTCCATGTAATTTGATAGTAAAGTTTCAGCAATAGTATCTTTCAAAATAAAAACCAGAGGAGATTTACTGCCACTACCCCAACAGCCACTAGATACCATAATGATGCAATAATGTCTTTTTCTCTGTGGCAAGAAGCCTTCCAAGTTGCTGTGGTCTCAATCCAGAGTTAAAATTAATTTGCAGGAATTCAATAGACATTCAGCAAATTAATCTTTGTGTTCCATGTTATTTCTATATGGTATGTAGATGTATCTAGCAAACCTTTTCTTTTGGTTAGGTTGCAATTATTTTTATTTAGTAGTGCTTTCAATGGACTTCTTCTCACAAACAAATATACACATGACATTTAAACTTGGAGAGATTTGTTATTTCCCAAGCGTTCAGCATCCACACTTAACCATATCCACATCTTTTAATTAAGTTGCTGTTTTCCTTGTTATTAAATGATAGAATAATTTGGTGTGGAGATAATTTTGCCTACTCAGCAAAGCATGAAGAAAAAGAGCTGTTGCTTCATTTCCTCTTCCAAATTCTTAAAAATGGATTTGGCCTTATTAATTGCTTGAGTTCCTCGTCAAGGTTATGGACTTCATTTCTGTTGCATAACTTAGGCTGAATTGGATTAGACACCTAGAAGGGTAGGGAGAAGCAGGCTGCCTGGCAGAAATTAACTACACTTCAGAAAGGCCACGGACAAAGCTGCTGTCATGTGCAAGAAACTCTGACTGGGGAGGGAGCACAAAAAGGAAAAAAAATTAGCATTTTTACCCCAAGAAAGCACTCCGTGGCTATCTGCTTGTGCCAAGGTGGGCCACAGTCAGGATGCATGCATTACTTCCCAAATCTGCCCATCCTCTAGGCCCAGCTACGTGCATCTAAAATCCTGTTTCCATTGTTCTGCACAACTTTTCTTTGAGAGAAGTAACTGCCCGTTATCTACATGTGACATAAACCCAAGATAATATGCTCTGAGGTGGCATATTGATGTAAATTAGGGTGAACAACTATGACTGTATTGATGCTGTTGGCTACGACTCCCATCTGCCCTAGCCAACATAGTCAATGGGAGTTGCAATCAAAAACATCTGAAATGCTACAATTGCCTTTCCCTGAAGATAAATCCACCCCAGGCCAAACCAGGTTTGTGACCAGTGCTACACATATATACAGATTTGATTTACCTTGAACAGGACTAGTGAGGCTCCCAGCTTCCTTCCACTGGTAGGAAATCTTCACAGGAATGATTCCTGTAGGCTTAGTCAATGTTGCTTTCATCATTGGACTATTGTTCTCCCCTGAGTGCAGCAGCTACTCACATCCCAGAATTCAGGTGGCCTCTCTAGCTGTGTGGCTCACCTCTCAGTGAATACTCTGTCAGTTTCAGATGCTGCCTATGTTTTTTTAGCACTTGACTCTAAACTGGCCACAAGAGACATTACTGATCAGTGTTATCCTGTGCATGGTCTTCCTCTGACATCATATGTGCATCAGCATGAAAGGCATTGCTTCCTTGATTCTTTACTATATCATTCAAAATGTCATGGGTAAAGTATCATTATGATCAGTTGTTAGCCTGTGAATTGGGGGTCCCGGGAGGGGCGCCCAAACAACAAACCGAACCAAGCAAAGATGGGAAAATTAGCTGGAGCACTCTCTTGGCTAACGAGAGGCAGGGTAACTTAGCGGGGATCTTTTACCCTATGTCTACAGCGTCAGGTCAGTGAGCAGTCAGGTAGTTCAAATAGCAATTAAAATTTATTAGACAATTATTAAGAAAAACACTAACACACTCCTAACTAGAATAGGAAGATAGAGTTTGGGGGAATGGGTGATACATCACCAATCCTGCAGCCCTGGGGATGCCAATGGAGGGTAGGAGGACTCGGCGCGGTAGCCGAGGGGAGCTCGCAGAACAAGGCAGCAAGGCGGGAGGGCAGCCAAATGCAAGTCCGTTGAGCTGTCCGAGCAGCTCTCGGAACTGGGGGTTTTTATCAGGGAAAGAATGACCGTAGGCTAGTCTGGTCTTGGGCGAAAACAATAAGTTTTGGGTTGGAGACAATGTCTCCAAAAGGTCAGAATTTACATGATTGAGTTATGTTCTGAATTGACAATGGTATGGCCAGTATGTAAATGCGGCTAGCTCGGCAGTTAAGTACTCAGCTTGCCAGGGTGTCCTCTCAGGGCAGAGGGTCTCTTTGTTTATCGCGCATTGGTAATGAGGGTGTTTGTTTCGGGAGGTCCCCTAAAGCAGATCTGGCAATCTCTGGCTTGGTTTGGTGTGAGCAGCAAATAGTAGCCACGCCTAGCTTTGCGCTTGTTCGGTGGCCTCACAAACACTTGGCTGGTGGCAGAGCAGGGCTGAATTGTGATATCAAAATGATATCTTTGGTTCACCAAAGACCAGGCCAGTACACACAGTGATATACAAATCAAACATAATGAGCCATATATGTGTTTCAGTGAGTCAGGTGTTCTCTTCCACTCCACTGCCCACAGAGCATTCTTTCATTTTTCTTTTATTCTAGCAGATTTAGGGCAGAAAATAATACACAAAGTAATATGGGCTGGGATTCAGCATAGGACTTACATCTTATTTAGTGAAATTACGGGTGCAGGAAACAGAATTGAGTAATTTTGCAACATTCATATTCAGTTAGGGGCTGTCATGGTGTTATAATGTACTGGTGTCTATTGAGCAATTGTAGCCAGTAGAGTGGGCACAATCAGGGCACCCTGATGTATATTTGGACACCAGCTAGTAAATGCTAGAGTGAAACAGGAATACCTAAGGCACAACAGAAGTGTCCCCTGATCATCAGAAGTATACAATGCACATCAAATGTGCTCAACAAGCATGAGAAGAACATCACAAGTGCCCAATGAGCATGAGAAATGCTTGATGTATATCAGAAGTGGCTAATCTGTAAGAGAGTTTGGACTTAAGCCATATGGGGCTTTATAGGTCATAGCCATCATTTTGAATTGTTCTCAGTAACATATTGGCAGCCATTAGAGCTGTTGGAACAGGGAACTTGTATGAACCCTGTACCCCACCCTTGTTAACACTCCCGATTGAAGCAGAAGTTTCCAAATGCTCTTCAAAGGCAGTCCCATGTAAAACATTTTACCATAATCTAAATGGGATTATATGTATGAGGTGCCAGATCAGGTGATTTTAGGAACAGGTACAATTGACACATAAGCTCTAAGTATGAAAAAACATTCCAGGCCAATGCAAAAAGGAGCCTTCAGACTCAAGGCCAGGAATACACCCAACTGTGAATTTGCACCTTCAGGGGGAGTGTAACCCCATCCAGCACAGAAAATGCATGCAGAAACACAAAACTTGGGGAAAATCATAACAATTTTGTATTGTGGGGGAAGCATACTTTCTGGGGGGCAGTCAGAAAAAAGGCATGGGATTATGATTGAGTACACATGAAAGTAATCTCAAACAGAAATGGATACATCCTTCCATTCTAGAAACCATTACAAGGCCCCATTCCCAATCCTGAAGCATGCTCTGCTTCAGTATGGATTGTGTTGAAGTTTCTAGTCTTTGACCTAAATCATGTTGTTACTTCTGACTAGAGTAAACCAACTGAATCAAGGGGATATACCTACTTGTTAATGTACCATTCAGCAGTTGATCCAATGGATCTGCTCTGGTTGGGACTAACCAGCAGAATCCTAGCCATTCTGCTCCTACATTGTACTCATTAATTTTACCATAATCCATCCCCAGCATTTTAAATGCCAAGATGATGTGTGATCTTTTGCTATACTTTGAAAACACTAATTTTCCTCCATGTAACTTTTATTAAGACCTTTGTAATGTTTGTAATAACACACTGACTATCTCATAACTAGGGTGACTACCTGAATGTTCTTATTCTTTTCTTTGGTTTTCTTAACTGAAAAATGCATTATAATAAAAATATTGGCCAATGTTCTACATGAGCGAGTTAAGTATACTAAACCAAGTAACTTTTCCTGGTCCAACCACACCCACCCTCCCCAAACTGATGGAAACGTCATGCAGCCATGCTCTGATCACTGGCATTCTCCCCATATAGCCGATGCCCAGTAAAGCAGGTGGGGGAGGGAGTTATAAATATGGCAGGAAAAAAAAAGTTGTGACTAAACAACAATCATAAATACAGAAGAGTTATCCAGATTTATGCATCTCTAATCAGTAAATGGCTGATATAGTATACTACCTATAACTATTACAGCCAATTTTTTTTTAAAATTTTTCTGAGAGCAATGATGCCACAGTCAAAATGTTTTATCCAATTAAAATAACGAAAGGATTTTGCATGGAGTTTTATTGTGTGTTTTATGGGCACTGTTTATGTAATTTAACTGTTTTTGTATTATAAGGATTTGCTGATTGGATCAATAAACAGCTGCCTCTGCTTCTCCTTCTACTTCCTCTTCTTCCTCTGTTCCAAGCTTACCCTCACAGCCGCCGTATATGAAATATGAGTTTGCACACTGATATAGCATTTATGTGTATGTATTTCTACACTACTTGCCAAGTGCATTCAAACCTTCTCTCAGATATTTTCCTTTGGAGACCCTGGGGACTGAGCAGAACCCTGAAAAGTAATAAGTCGGCAACTCTCAGAAACTAGATTTTGACAAGACTTTGCCAACAGGTAAAAAGACTTGACATAGTAGAGGCCACAATTTACCAAGAAAAGGTGACAAAAACCCAAAACTAAATAGGAAGTGTCTCTCATAATTGAGAAGAATTCAGCTGGATGTACTCAACATGTGTGATGGACGGGTAGACTTACAAATATATATCTTTTATATATATAGGATAACACCTCAGTTGAATTATACTGTCACAACAGCAGTGCATTCTTTCAAGGCTTTCTCTTTTGGCCTGAGGGAAGATTCCACAGCAGTATCTTCTATTTATATCTAGAGTTCAGGTTTCTTCTTTGTCATTTCCCAGCATGGCTTCAGTCTTGTGGTCTTTGTATGTGAGTCCAAACAACCTCTATTTAAGTTTTACATGCCATTTTCCTGGCTAACTCCCTCTGGTGCTTCTCCTGGCTCCTTCTGAAATGTAGCTGCCACATTTTCACCTAAGCTAGATAGTTTGTTTAAAAGAGTTTCTGCCAAGAATTACTTCAGACATCATTGAGATGCAGCAAGCCAGCTTAACAGTTCACATTAGCAGTCTCAAAACATGACACTGAGGTCACAGTGGAAAGAAAACCCTCTACTACAAACATTTCCACGCAGTGTTTACGTGCGCATTTGCACACACACATATACACACGTGTATAAACACCATCTATCTCTGTGTTGAAGATCTGACAGTTAGATAACTTTATCCTACATTAAATTAATCAGCCACACCAAAGGTGGGGGAACAAGGTTGTAAAGTTTAACATGGACAAAACAGGAAATTAGAAAGCTAAATTCCTTGTTCTGTTCTCTCAGTAAGTGATACACATCTAACTTTGGGATTTAATTCTCAAAGGGATTTGCTCTGATGCACAGGGCATTAGCAGTAGGATTGGTCGCTATGCTGTTCTAGTGGTTTCTCTCTTCAATCCAGCTGCTAATCTCTACCAGAGCACTGTATTACTGCAATTTAAATGAGGGTTGACTAACCAAAAATTACTCTACTATAGTCAGGACCAATATGTGGATTTAGGCCTATGTATTTTACCTACTGTTAGACTCAGATCATGTACAGTTGATGGCTCTCAAAAAACTGTATATAATAATAAGAAATCCCTTGGTTCTTCAGATCAGTAAACATTCCTGACTAGAAAATCTAAGGCCAAGGCATGTTTGTTCTCAGAGTCTGGATTATTTTCTTAACCTCAAGAAAATCCATTTCTCATTGTTGGTATCGTTAGTGAAAATCTTTAATGTGTTGCTCTGTTACTGTTAAGAGAATCCGTAGGAAACCTGCTATGTACTGTGTGGAACCTTTTCAGTCTGCTAACCAGAGTTCCCATTCCATGGAAAACCTTCAAGAGCGACAACTCTTCCTTTCAACAGAAAAGCTTCCCAGAATTTAAATAGCTACCAATATCTGAACTCCATTCACTGATCTGAGGTAAAAGGAGAATAATAATGAAATAATGAGACTAAACTTATTATTTGTTTTCTGCCACCCAGCATAAGTATGAAGATTGTTATATTAAAAGCAAAATGTGAAGTTATTTCAACCTCTATCCCAACAAATTTACACAACATATTATTTGCAACCACTGATTAGGATAATGGAACTTAGATTACCATTTGATCTATAAAATTCCACATAAATTTTATGATATATTATGATATTGACAATTTCCTGTATTTCTGATTTTCCTAAATAATTTGCATGTTAATCAAAAGAAGACACACAGTATATTACTGTATAACAAAACAGTTAATAGTATTATCAGGGCCCCAAAGTCAATAAAACATTGCCAGTTAACCCCCCCCCCTCAAAAAAGGTTTCCAGCCATCTCTTAATATAACAGTTTCATTTCATTTATATAACTGTGTTAACTGCAGAAGATTTGCTTATCTATACTTCATAAATGTTGCTTTCTGAACTTACCTGTTAAAAAGTCCAGTGGATCCCCATTTGGGGCTTAACATCTGATTAGACACACATAGCATTCCACTATAAGAACATATAAAATGGCAGTTGGTTTAAAAAGTTGGATTAGAATGCAGAAAAATAATTAATTAGATTGCTTGATGGTAAACTGTAATTATAATAAGAAAGATCCTATTTGCTGGAAACAATAAATAACCATTTTGCATGCAATGTTCAATTTACTATTTGTTTTCACTTCCATAACTGGAGTGTAATCTTTCAATAAATGTCTTTTAAATGTTTGCAAAACATGCACTTGAAGATATGACACTACTAGAGGTTCTTTCACATTGCACAATTATAGCACTAGGACTCAGCTTTATCTGCCATGGTGCCAGCCTTTGGAATTCTAGGGTTTAAGGCTTAGACATAGATATCTAGGAGAATGAGTTTGGCATTAACACTTTGCTTGTGGGGACTAGAACTCTGGTAGAAAAGCATTTGCGTCTCTGCTTGGCCATGGAAACCCCTTGTGTAAGCCATATTCTCATTTTCAGAGGAAGACAATAACAAACCTCCCCTGAACAAATCTTGTCAAGAAAACCCTGTAATAGGGTAGCCATAAATCAGGGTTGACACAAAGGCCCTTGTCACAGCTTACCTCTTTCCCGGTGGCATCCAGCGACGATGCTGGCAGTGGCTGTCCCGGGAGAGGAGTGCAGTGGAGTGCTCCCCTCTGCACCGTCTGCCTGCAGGAACCAGGAAGCACGATGGTCATGCCTCTCCCTTCCACAATGAAACTGGGTACTGTCCCAGGCTGGACTTGGGCAGGAAGGACAGCCGTTATGCTTCCAGGGTCTCTGCAGTGAATGTAAGTACAGGCACACAGCAAGAGGATGGTGCAATTGTTGGCTATTGATAGGGAAAACCTGTCAAGGGTTTGCGGTGCTACCACGCTGCCTAAGAACGGGAGAAGGACGGGATCCAAATGTCATTGCACAAGCATCGTCCCAGCACTGTCCTTCTGCCATCTCCATGGCTGGTTGGGTGCATTGCATGGAAAGAGCCAAAGGCACTAACCACAACAATTTAGAATTCTCAAAGAGAAAGCTCTGGTGCCTCACCAAACTATAAATCCCAGGATTGCATGGGATGGAATTAGAGTTCTAAGTTTTGTGCAATGGGAATGGGCCCCAACTGTACATATTGGGGTCCAGTGTAGTGTAGTGGTTTGAGCATAGGACTACAATCCTGGAGACTAGGGTTTGATTCCCTACTCAGCCATGGAAATCCACTTGGGCTAGTCACACACTCTCAGCCACAGAAAACCCTGTGACAGGTTCACCTTAGGGTCACCATAAGTTGAAAACAGCTTGAAGGCACCCAACAACAACAACCAGGAGACTTAAAGTAGTAACTTTATTTTATAAGGGATTTCATCAGAAACTGGGCATTCCACTCTGGTTGGAAACATTTGGCCCTCCAAATGTTTTTGATTACAGCTTCCACAATCCCTTACTGTAAGCTAGACTGTTTTGGGCTCAAAGTCCAAACTTTTTGAAGGGCCAAAGGTTCCCTATCCCAAGTTAAGAAAATAACCAACAGTTCCAAGACAAACGTTGAACCAATCTCTGTCAACACCACTACATTTACACATCAAAGGAGTAGAAAAATTCACGAGTAAGTCTATGAATTAAAAGTACATTTGGAATGAAGAAAGAGGAACCGAGTGGGGAAGAACCATATATGTAGTTGGCAAGAGGTTCCTTTATTTGGCTGTTTTGTTGGGTTTTCGTGGTTAACGGAACAAAACAAAACACTGTCCCCTACTTTTGTGTTCAAATTAAACATGCATATTGTGCAAAGCAAATTTATAAAAGTTCTTTAAAACTTAAAGTATCTCTTTTTTCAAATCTCCTATGTGAAGAATCTCCCGAAATGAAAACATGTTCTTGAAAGTGTTATTTGAAAGTCCTATTCATTTCTCCTTCGCTGTAATTTCTTTCCACATTTGGGTTTATCTCCTGTTTTGTGTGTTGCCAGCACCTATAAAAACAATCTGTGCTACGTTCCAATAGTATAAGTGATCCCAGTAATCCCAAAGTTTCCTTTTGGATGGGCATTTCTCTGCCACTTTCTCAAACTTCTATCAGGAACTAAGGCCATTTCCACACGGGGTATTTCAAATGGTGCAGTCCATCCTACAGGGAGGACGTCTGCACCTGGGAGTGGACTGGGTATGGACTATTTAACGTAGATCCACACCTCAGCCTGCTCCGGAATTACTCCAAGTGGTCGTCCAGCATGCTTTTGAAAAACCTGTTTCTTTAGGTTTTTCAAAAGCACGGAGCATGCCAGTGCGAGCCTGCTCCCTTGTGCAGATTTGCAGGCTCGCACCAATGCAAGCCTGCGATCTGCCAGGGGGGGCTTTAGGCTGGCGAGCTTCAGCGGTTGATCGAGACCCTCGACCAACTGGAAGCTGCCATTTTCATTCCCGGAGCAGTGCGGAGCGACAAGCACGCACTGCTCCAGAGCAGCCTGGACAGGACCGGGGAGCCATAAGACCCGGTGAGTAGCGGCACGGGACGATTCCCTTGCCCCGTGCGGAAATGGCCTAAATTTCAAGTTTGAATGTTGTACAGAATATGAAAGAGAGAGCACTTTGCTGTTTACATTTTCAACGCCTGTTTTAAATGCTTTCAGAATTTTGTCAACAACCATCCTTCTGTTTCAACACTTTCAACAATGCCTTGCTTTGTGCTTTCTTAGCATATACATTTTTTTAAAATTTCTTTTGTCAGATGCTGTGAACCTAAATAAGATCTTGGATCTTTCTGGATGTATTAATATAACAGCCATAGTAAGAGTGGAAACAAACTACTACATAATTGGAGTAACAGAAGCCGAGTGTTGCAGGGGAGCTGCGCTGAGCCAAGCAGAAATGTCTCAGAAGAGAAAGAAAGGAAGCAAATCTGGAAAAGCAGCTTCTTGGTTTTGGACTTCTTTACAATCCTAAAGTGAGATGAAGCATCTCTGACCACAAATTCTTCTATGTTTCTTCTTTGTTGGGATGCCCCAAAGAGTCTGTGGTCCAGGCTCCCCAGAGGCATTATATGCCCCCAAGATCCTGGGCCTTTTCTGTACTATATTGGAAACCCAATTGGTGCTTATTTTGAAAGAAAGAAAAGAATTTTGCGATAGTTCTTCTGGGCAATACTGCTCTGCTTGGGAAGGTTACCATTTTGGACTACAGCTCCCAAAATCTCCCATCCAACAGCATCAGTAGCCTTACTGGTTGCTGATTCTGGGAGTTGCAATGCAAAAACATAACTTTTCCAAGTTCTGGACTCCTCCTACTGTTCTGGTCATCTCTCTTCCTGAATTTATTATGTACAGACAAGGCATCACATTCTTATTGCTGTCACAGGGGGCATCCTCCACAGAATAAAATGTGGTTAAGGGTACACTTTGATTGATAATCAGGAGAAAAGTTCTCTTCTTCCACAAGTAAGTTATTTTTTGTTGTTTCTGATCAGAAATTAGCATCTTTATACTTGCCAAGGGAAGGATCTTCTGGAACCTCCAGAAAGTTAATAATGAACTACTGAAAGCCCTGGTAATTTGCAAGACATTGGTAGAGGAGATTAAAAAATGAATGACACCAAAGGGAATGTAAGGCAAACTGTTATAAGACACCTTGAAAGCTATCAGGAGAAGCAAAGTAATCAACCAAGCCTGGCATAGCATGAAAAGACAAAAACACGTGTTTCTTTGGAAAGGCTCAAGACAAGAGAAGCATAACAAAAAAACAGAAAGTAACAGAAAAGGAAATGAAACAATTAATTAATATATGAAATATCGTATATATACAGATATACTTCAGTTAACCAAGCAGAGGTGTTCTTGGACATTACTTCCTTAATAGAAACTTTGATACCAGTGCCAGAAGTAACATGGAAAGAATAGATTCCTACACCATAAAACAGAAGAGCAGTTCAATAAGGCAATTTCTGCATCTTACTTTTCTCCATCATTGTCCCATAGTGATCTTGGTGGTACCACTGCCAGGATGGGAGCACAACCTGAATGTTCCTCTCAGAGACCAGCTGGCTGCCTGTGGAAGAGTAGTGTGAATGACATGTACCTTTCTTCTGCTGTGTACCCAGTCACTTCCTGTGCTGCACTGGAGTAGGAAGCACCTAGATTGTGCTTCCCCCTTTCTGCATGGCTGCTGGCAATGGGAGTGTCACACAATTAGGGGCCATTACTGGATTTTTTCTGGTAATGGAATATTCCATGATCGCGATGGATGGAGACACTGATAAGATGGTATTTTCTGTTCTCCCCCTTTTGCATTTTGTGCATGCTCAGTAAGGGATTCTGGAGGCAGCTGCTATTTAACTTCCTTATTGCAGGCCGGCACACACAGCTACAGTAGGACTGGCTAAATAAAATCTTGCTTTCTTCCACTTTAAGATTCATTGCATTGTTTACTGCAGACATGCTGATGCAACCTCATACTGAAAATCCAGGTTTCTCCAGCTCTCCTTCACCATGCTCCGAATGCTGATGCTACTCAAAACTTTCCAACTAGACAGAGGATGAGGAAAATGGGGAGGGGCCTGGCTAGGCATAAAAAGACTTTGTAAAAAGGAGCTTGTTTGTCAGAGACTTGCTAACCGAGGTATGCATGTATTGCACTGATCACAGCAAGCATTCAAATTAAGGGTCAAGAATACTATGAACAAGATTTTAAAAAATACTCAATCCACAGAACATAATTGAGAATTTAGACAGAAGTTGTAGCATATAAACTAAGAACAGTGATATATTCTTGCCACAGTGAACAAAACAAAAGAACATTAAATGTAAGCCTTGAACTTTTTGGGAAAAGGCTGACATCTTTTTTTAAAACAAACAAACACATGGAAAAAAAATGAACCAAGAACAATAGTCATTTGATCAAAAGTGAGTTTAACAAAGTCCTATGCTACAAAAGAAAGGAAAACACAACTCACTGTGTGCTTTTTTATATGGAAAACAAGGAACTGATCCCTGGAAAACAGATTGCAGAGCAGGACAAGACACTGTAAATCTCTGTGAACTACAGGTACAAAGGTACTTGTCCTATCTTACCCTCCAAACCCAAATTTCATCTGTAGCTGTTCCCTCCCAACATGGATATTGCCTTGCAACAGTGGTGTAGCTAGGGGGCAGGAGGCAGTGTGCCCTGAGTGGCACTTATGTGCCACCACCTCCTTGGGAACTTGCTGAGGGAAGGCAGAAGAAAAGAAGGAGTGGAGAGAGAGAATGAGAGAGCAAGGTGCTGCACAAGGTGGTGGCTGGTGGCCCATAAGCCAGCCGTGGGGTATGCATACTTCAGAGCTGATGTTGGCCAGGGTTGCTAAGGGGTGGCTCTGGACTAGGCAGGTGCACTCATGTACAAAAGCACATGGGGGACAGGTGGGCACCACGGTGGTTTCTGAGGGTGAAAGCAGTGCAGAGGTTGGGAACTCTGCCCAAAAAATGGGGAAAAAAGAGTGAGGAGAGCACGCTGAAAGGCTGAGGTGCTGCCCACTGCTCCTGGCTTTGTGAGGTGCCCAAGGTTAGTGAGTGCATGCCAAAGAAGGAGAAGGAACTGGAGTTATTTTTTTTCTGGGGACCGGGAGGGTTTGCATTTGAGACAGAGGTGATTGGAAGGAGGGAGGAGAAGAAGGGTGAACTTGCTTGCTAGGTTGTGGCTGGGTCAAGATTTGGCCACCTCCTCCCCAACCTAGAGATGACTTAGCCCCTTTGGGAAGGTTCCTCACCCTTTTGGGTGCAACCATTATGAGATCAACTAGGGCAGTGGTTCTCAACCTGTGGGTCCCCAGATGTTCGTGGACTTCAGCTCCCAGAAGCCCCAGCCACTATGATCAATACTCAGGGCTTCTGGGAGCTGAAGTCCACGAACATCTGGGGACCCACAGGTTGAGAACCACTGAACTATGGGGAGGAGGGAGGAAAAAGACCCTAATCAGCATCTGTCTCTAATGAAACCAACAGCAGCATTGCTCCTGGGGATATTACAGGCGTACGGAACACCAGCCGAAGTTACTTCCCAGGAAGTCATGCTGGCGATTGCACCACATCTACCCAAAAGCAAGACAGCTTCCAGTTCCCAAAACTGGGATTGGCAAAAGGGGAGGGGAGGGGTGGGGAGAGGAGGACAAAGAAGCGACGCATGATTGAAGCCTTTCTTTACAAACAGAAAACTTTGGAAAGTGTTCGCACTCCACTAGTTTCTTTCTTCTCCACTAGTTTCTTTCTTCTTGCTCCCCCAACCCCACCCTGGGTCAGCTCAGAGGCTCCTAGCAGCAGGCAATGTCGGCAAGAGGTGTATTCTTTGCTCCCTTTCCGTTGGTGTCACACAACCATGTGGGGTCAGAGGTGGCAAACTCAGGGACCTCCCTGGGTGGCAAAAGCTGTAGCTACACCACTGCCTTGCAAATGGAGAGCAGGGAATGGAATGCAGAGGCACCAGCAACAAGAACAAAGCTGCGTGCTCTTGTGTGCTTCCTTCCCTTTCTCACTGTCCACCAGGGAGGCAATAGCCATATTGGGAGGGGACAGTTACAGCTGAAAATTGGTATTTGGAAGGCGAGGGATTACAGTTAGATTTGTCCTGCTTAACAGAGTTTTATGACACCCCATTCCACTCTGTAATCTGTTCAGGACTAAAGTTACTGGACCCACATCCCCTATCCAATGTAACAACACTACAAACACAATAAATGAAAAAAAAATCACAGGACTTGTTCTGTAGGTGCTTCTTCTGTTCCAGGAATAGCCATAGGGTACACAAGAATGAGGTGCTGGGTAGGGCAGCAACTTTGTTGGTAGGGTGGCCATTTGCTCCACTCTAACAATATACCTACACTTCACAATTATAGCAATTTGATGCTACTTTAATTGTCATGGCTCCATCATACAGAATGCTGGGATTTGTAGTTTGGTGAGGTAGTTAAAATTTTCTTCTAGAGAGCTAGAGTTCTACTGGAGCTCTCTAGCAGAACACTAGAGCTCTCCAGCAGGAAATTTTGAATACCGCCCAGTCTAAAAATCTCAAGATTCTGTAGCAAATAGTCTTGAGGACCATTTTAATAGTTCCAGAACCGTTTGGTGGGGGGACATATCAACTCGCTCAAATAACTCTGGACATGACTGGAAGTTCATTTCATTTTGATTTTGTTTAAAAATTGCCCTGTGGGGCTAATGGCATTGGGGTTCACAGGATTGCCATCCTTGCTCTGTTTGCGTGTCTGTGAAGTCCAAGTCTGGTTCAACGATAAAGTAGTACATGAAACAAATAGGAAAGATTTCAGCACTCAGCTCCTAGATAGCAATGTTTCACCAGTGCAGATAACTTATATGGAAAAAATGTAGTGTAGTTGCATTTGATTTATATTAATAATTTCTAGATTTGCATATGCGTGCACACACGCACACACACAGATATGCAAATCTATTTGTCCTTTGTTAATATTTTTGCTCATGTGTTGTCCTTTTCTTTTTTTCATTTGTAATGTTAGTGGTGCAATGTTAGTAAAGATAGATTCCTTTGCAATTTGAAATATGCTGACATAAAAGATGAGGAAGGTAAGGAACAGGGAATAAACATCCTTTATTATTGTTGTGCCATCAAGTTAAGCTTGACTTATGTTAAGCCTATCAAGGGGTTCTCTTGGCAAAATTAATCACATGAGGTTTGCCATTGCTGCCTTCTAATACTGAGACTGTTTGACCTTGGGTGACCAAGGTTACTCTGCAGATTTCCATGGTTGAGCAGGGATTTGAAACCTGGTCTCCAGATTCCTAGTCCAGCCCTCAAACCAGTATACCCGAAATTCCTCAATTTTGGAGTCCCACAGTCTCAAGAGTATCTGTCTTGTAATTGAAATTGGTATATGGTGGTATTGTGTTTGGCAGTTAGTTTCCAAATGTTATACAGAACAGTCTGTGATGCCTTCTCATTCCTGGGTTTATTTTGCACGCTTCGCTGTCCCAGTAATTGGTTATGCATTATTTGTACCAAGACAGTGCCTATGTGCCATATTGGTTCATATAGTCAGTTGTCAAGAACCAGCCTGATTACTTAAGTTGGCATTCATGGCCATCCTCCCCATTATCAAAAATCAGGTGGCAGGTATGGGTGAAAGGGCATTTTGGTTGTTGCGCAGCATTTAAGGAACAATCTATCCAGGGAGGCTTGTCTAAACTAGCATATGCAGATAACTTATTACCTTGTAGTTGCGAACTGATTCATATACCGGTGTTGAGTGAAGATACTTTTGAAATTTACTACATATTAATGGATTTGATTCTACCAAAAAAAAGAAAATTATATGTCCATTATGTACTTCTAAATTTTACTGATAAGAAATGGGACAGTCAATAGTTATCATCTGATAGCCCTTGAAAACTATCAGCCAAAGAGACAACCTTTGTTATTGCTGAATCAGAGGAGAAATAGTTCAGGCGAAGGGATGTGAGTTTAATTTATTTTCAGTACACTGTTAGAATTCCAGCATACCCAACGTCAAACACCTCCCTTAGGAAGAATAACATTCTTTCTACCCACGTCAAATAACAAGGAAAAATAACAAGTGAGTTCCTGAACCTTGAATATCAGGTCATAAAATTCAGAGGAGGGGGGAGGGAAATGGCTTTCACTGAAACCAAAGGAAACTACCCAGTTCAGCAGAGTGGAAGCTTGAGTGTGGCTGTGTTTGTTTGTACAATTTGGGAAGAAATATGTAAAAGGAGGCATTGAAAATAATCAAGACTGTAAATGTTAGTAAAGCTCCTAAATTCACTGAAATCAAAGAACTTGCCTTAGCTTTTAAGGGACTGTTCATTTCATGCTGAAGCCTTCAGCAAGGAAGAAACCACTTCTTATAGAAAAGACGTTTTAAAATGCATTTAGCAGGCTAACCATTTCAGCGTCATCAGACACAGCATTTGTCAAAAGCAGTCTGGCATCTTAAAATGAGAATCTCAAGTCAATATGTACCTTCCATACTAAATGTATAGAAGAGCCAATCAAACATAAAAGCAATAGAATGTGTGAATGTATATAAAGGGTAAGTGGAAAGGGTGCCCCTTCCTACTAGCTGACTCCTAGGAAAATGTGCTTCTCGAATGGATCCTATAAAATGCCAACAGATCAGAATTTTACAGGTTGCTCAGTGCATCATTACCCTTAATGGACATCAAGATTTTTCTCTTGTGACTTTCTGGGAGATATGTTGGGTAGCTAGAATTTTTTACAGATCACATTTTCAAACACAAGAGATTCCACTGCAGGCTAATTTAAACTGGGGAACAACTGGTCTTCAATTAACAGTTCGTTGTCATTTTGTGTATCCTAGTGGATATAAGACATGGGCCCTTTCCGCACTGGGCTATTAAAATGGTGCAGAGCGACCTCCAACAGAGGTCTTCTGCACCGTAGAGTGGACTGGGGCAGACTACTTTTTGTAGTTCCGCACCTCAGTCCGGTTCAGAGCGACTGGAACTGGTCATGCAGCGTGCTTTTTAAAAACCTCTTTTTACAGGTTTTAAAAAGCACCGAGCATGCAACTCCGTATCACTCCGTCCCTGCGCTCCGGTGCAGATTTGCAGGCGCGCACAAATGCGTGCCTGCAGATCTGCTGGGGTGGGCTTTAGGCTGGCGAGCTTCTCCAGTTGGTGGAGAGTCTCCACCAACTGGAAGCCGCCATTTTGGACACTGGAGCAGTGTGGAGCGATGAGCTTGCACTGCTCCTCATCCCGACGGACTTGCCCGGATGCTGAAGAAGTCCACTGAGTAGCATTTTTTCACGGTTCCTTTCCCACATGCGGAAAGGGCCATGGTCTTTCTTACATTGGGTGAGACGTGGTTTCAGTTCTGTCTAGCTTTTTTTTCAAGTTTTCCTATTAGATGATCATTCCACCTAAAATAGACTCATAGACATCAGAATGGAGGGAGTGGGGGCATGGGGGCTCATTCTCCAAGACTAGACCTCATGTTCACACAAAATTGGACCACTAAGACTCTTATGTAGTTGAGCCCTCTTGGGAATTATCAATTAGATGTTTAGATTGTTCTGCTATTGTTTTCATGATGCTCAGCTTATTACCATCCTCAATTGGATGATGATGATGATATGATGACAATGATTTTTAAATGCAACATACTATATTTTCACTGTTTTGTAAAAACATACTAGCAAGAAGTCAAAATTAATCATGACCAGCCTGTCAGTGTTGAGCTCCTCTCTTAAAAACAGTTCCAGAGTTTCTGAGTAGCCTCAACTGATCAATGGAATTTACACAAGTATTGCTGATTTCACCATTCAGCAATTGACTCAATGGTCTATTGAGTCAATGGTCTATTCTGATTGGGATTCACAATTGGATTTAGGACAGTGTTCCTGAAAGCAAGTTCAGAAAAATGTGATCTGAGCCCCACAGCCCAATTGGGTAATTGCACTGCTATGGATCTATAAATTATGTCTGTTTGAAAATAATAGGCAGCTTAGAGTATGCAGATAAATACCTCTGCATCCACCACCTGGCAGAAACATAGACTTTCAAAGTGAATGAGATGTTTTTTAATACTCTGGGACTCCCCAGGATGGAAGGTGAATGGAATCATGAAAACACAATGGACAATGACTTTTAAAAACAAATGCATTACAGGAACATCTTGCTTTGTATTGAAATTCCTGCAAGGGTGTCAATCACAGTGGCAGTTGAATCCCAGATAGAAATATGCAGGCAGGTATTTAACACAGGAAAAAGACCTTGCATTGGAGAGAGATTCAGGATAGCCTTAGAGGGAGGTGAAGTGGAGAATTGAGGAGTTGCCATGGCCCTGAAGATGAAGAGGGCACTGAGACAATCAGTTGGTCACTCAGTGGCCATTTCCGCACGCAACAAGGGAATTGCTCCCTGCCGCTACTCACTGGATCTTCTGGCGGTCCGGTCCAGTCTGGGGTGAGGCAGAGTATTGCATGGTTGTAGATCTGCACTGCTCAGGCATCCAAAATGGCAACTTCCGGTTGGTCATGGGTCTCAACCAACCGCTGAAGCTTGCCAGCCTAAAGCCTGCCCTCTGCAGATCGCAGGCTCGCATTGGTGCGAACCTGCGAATCTGCACTGGACAGCAGGCATGCAATGGCGTGTGCCAGCATTTTGAAAGACCAGAAAAATCAGGTCTTTCAAAAACACGCTGGAGGACCACTTGGGGTCATTCCGGAGCAGACTGAGGTGCGGATCTACAGTAAGTAGTCTGGACCCACTCCACTCCAAGGTGCAGACATCCTCCATGGAGGACAAACTGCACCATTTTACTTACCCCGTGCAGAAATGGCCAGTATTTGGGGATAACACAACACAGCACAACACAACAAAAGCCCCATCTTTAACACATCTCTATCCCAACTTTTACAGGTTGTTTGGATATTTATTAAACATGTTCTCACAGATTAGTAATGAATGGCTCAGAATCACCAACTGATTTCAAAATAACAGGGCTATGAATTCTTTATGATTTTACTAATTCTTATTCTCCCAATTATGCCAACAATTAGATAATTAATGCTTGATAGTAAATGCTGAATTCTATATATGTCTCAAAAGTGAATCCCATATATTGTGAGTGCCTTACTTCCACTTAAGAAGTCATGGGACTGATGGGATCACCATAGATCAACAGGTGACTTGAAGACGTGTGCACGCACAAACACAGACTCACACTCACACTCACACACATGCACAGTTTTAATGATGAACAGTGCAACCCTGCAATTTATTTAAATGGCAAATTGCCAAAGGAGCAATTGTCCCTTTTTGGGGCCAGAGAAGCAGTGGTGTAGCTTGGCGCGAGTGGGGTAGGAGTGGAGGGATGTGCATTGGGTGACAGCTTGCGTGGGCGGGGCAACAGCACATGTGGGAGGGACAATGGCATGCATGGGAGGGGTAACAATATGCGTGGGAGGGGCGACAGTGCACGGTGGGGTAGGCAAGGAGCTGCAGTGCCCCCAAAGAAGTGCTGCCCAGGGTGCGCCACGCTCCTGGCCCCCCCATCCCTAAAGTCCCTGCCCCTTGACATCCCCATGCCACTGCAGAAAAGGAGTGGTCCAAGATATGTGGAATGGGCAAAGGACACAGAAAGAGTCATGGGAGCTTCATTTAGGCCTAAGGCCACACCTTGCCCACTCCTGTATTAAGCAATCAATGAATATATTCAAGTTATCCATAAGCATGCATTTGGAACAGTTCGAGCAATCAGTGTTACATCAGATAAAGATTTGCCAAGCTTCCATTATCAGATTTCCTGCCTTAATTCCATGGGGAAAAACAAGCAGAAGAACATTTTTGAAATCATCTCTAGTCACTTTCAGTAAAGGATGCAAGAAGTCAATGAAAATCTATTCATTTTAAACATTCAGAGTTCCATGTTGACTGGCAAATTGATCTGTGTGTTCTTCCCGTCATTGGAACATACAAACTATATATAGCACACACATTCTAAGCCTAGTAAAATGGAAACAAAGCCACATTTTGAAAGCTCAACAAATCTACAATAAGTAATGGACTGTACTTGCTGATTTTGCTGGACTTTTACTGGCATATGATGGACATCTGCCAGTATCATTTTTTTTAATTATTATTTTAAAACCCAGCTGTTTGCTGTGATTCATTTCCTTAGATTTCCCAGATGAGCCATTTGAAACCAGAGCAACTCCTTTGAAAGCATTAGCTGCCCCTCTTAGTACTGAAATGGTTTCTTACTTCCAGGCTTTTAGAACTGAGTAGGGTTGGGCAAATTCCCCCCTCCACTTCAAAACTCAATAGTTAAGTAGCAGCTATTCTCCCTAATAGTAGAAACAGAACTCTGAATAAACAGATGTTGTAAATGCACAATTGAATATATGGTTAGGACACCAGGTCAGAAGCCTTGGGGCTCCTTCGCATCTTACAAATACATGCCCTTCTCCCAAGTACACTCTGCAACCAATTAGGCACCCTGTACTGTATGCATCATACACATTTTAAACCACCAAATGTGTTTTCAGTGTCTACGAAGCAGGTTTGCTCTTAGCCCGGGGCTAAGCCAAAAGAACGACATGGTTTTCATGAAGGAAAAAACAGAACAAAACAAAAACCCAACTTCTCCTTTGGCAAGTCTTCTGGGATTGCAATTAAAAGTGTATGTTCAGTGAGTTACAGTGATGCTTCCTGAAGGCAACGTCATTTCTTCTCAGTGGTGGCAGCACTGCATGGCTACATATCCTATCATTTTGATGTTTCCACGAGCATACCTGGAGGGCCTTCTCAGTGGCTACCGCCAGGCTGTGAAATTTCCTCTCACAAGAAGATACTGTTACCCTGTGAATTGGGGGTCCCGGGAGGGGCGCCCAAATAACCAAACAAACCTAGCAAGATGGGGAAAATTAGCTGGAGCACTCTCTTGGCTAACGAGAGGCAGGGTAACGCAGCAGGATCTTTTACCCTATGTCTACAGTGTCAGGTCAGTGAGGAGGCGAACAGTTTCAAATAACAATTAAGATTTATTAAACAGTTATTAAAGAAAAGCACAAACACACTCCTAACTAGAAAAGGAAAAGAGAGTTTCAAGGGGAATGGGTGATATGGCACCTGTCCTGCAGTCCTGGGGAAGCCAACTGTAGAAGAGGAAACCCGTCGTGGCGATCGAGGGGAATCTGCTGAACCGAGTGGCAGCAAGGCAGAGTAGAAGTCCAAGCGATCCGGTGAGAGTTCCGAAGAGCTCTCAGAGCGGGGGATTTTTGTAAGGGAAAGAACGACCGCAGGCTAGTCTGGTCTCGGGTGAAAACAATAAGTTTTGGGTTGGAGACAAAGCCTCCGAAAGGTCAGAATTTGTATGATTGAGTTAGAGTCTGAATTGACAATGGTATGGCCGGTATGTAGATGCGGCTAGCTCGGCAGTTAAGTACCTAGCTCACCAGGGTGTCCTCTCAGGGCAGAGGATCTCTTTGTGGTAGCATGCATTTGTAATGAAGGTGTTTGTTTCGGGAGGTCCTCTAAAGCAGATCTGGCAATATCTGGCTTGGTTTGGTGGGAGCAACAAATAATAGCCATGCCTAGTTTCGCGCTTGTTTGGCGGGCCTCACAAACACTTGGCTGGTGGCAGAGTAGGGCCGAATTGCGATATCAAAATGATATCTTTGGTTCACCAAAGGCCAGACCAGTACACGGTGGTAACAATATGATGACCTCTCTCTGCTCTCCTTCTGTTGTTTGTGTACCTTTAAATCATTCCTGGCTTATGGAGACCCTTAGGTGACCTTTCCTGGAGTTGTTTTGGCAAGGCTTGCTCAAAGGGGATTTGCCATTGCCTTCCTCTAAAGCTAAGAGAGCATGGCCTGCCCAAGGTCACCTAGTGAGTCTCCATGCCTGAACAGGGATTCAGATTGTGAATCCTGGAGTCCTAATTCAACACTAAAGCCACCACACCATGGTGGTTCTTGTTTTCCATCTGCCAGCAGGTAAAGATTTTTAAAAATTTAAACAGGCATTGATCTTGTCCAGACCCTCAGCGTAGCATAAATATCTGCATGCAGACTTATGCTATGCTGAGCCATATGTCCTTCCCCCTGACTTACTGTAAAGCTCTTGAAGTTGCTCCACATGGCCATTCCGTGCTTCGTGGCAAGTAGGCAGGATTGGACAAGTGTCTGGTTATGTGTCCCATAGCCAGATGTACAATTATTACAGCAGTGGTGAGACCCCTGGAGGTCCCCCACAATCTCACTGCTCATTTCATTATTGTGTGTCTGGCTACAGAGAGGTAGCCAGACATTGCTCTGATGCTGCCTGCTTGCAGCACAAACTGGCTGTATTTCAGTCAAGGGGCAGGGACTTTAGACACTGCAGAAAGAGGAAGGGAACAGCACCCAAAAAAGAACATCTGCACAGATAAGCATACGTCTCTAACAGAATTCTGACTACTAGGTGGTTTGGTCTTGTAATGGGGCACAAGTGTGCACTGTACTTTATCGTTATGTTTTTAAATGATTTAATACTGTTCTGAATTAGTAGTGCTTTAATATGATTGTTTATTTAGTTTTTTAAAAACTTTTTATCATCACATTTTTAGTTGCAGCTTTGTTTTAACCTTGTTGCATGATCCCATATCAGAAGAAAGATGGTATATAAATTAAATAATGAAGTGCAGTAAATTAAAAAAAAGATGCTTGACTGAATGAATTTGCCTATGGGGTTGATCTCAAGAAGAGAGATTCCTCTTTCTGAGCCTGATTGCTGGGACAAGCCCAGTCAATCAGCTGCCTTCATTCTAGCTAAAATGCATGAGCATTTGGGAAAGCCATACACTGTAAAATATGCATGAAGAACCTTTCGTCTTCCAGATACTTTGAACTTCAGTTCTCATCAGCCTCCCAACCCCCAGAATGGCCAAAGGTAAAGAACTGTGGGAGCTGCTATAATCCAAAACATGTGGAAGGCCAAGGAATCCTTGCTCCAGCAATAAGCACTGAGCTTACAAAATGATACTCCAAAAATAAGGCCTTTTTGCAGACTGGTTCAGAGTAGAATGAGATGTGCCAGTCACTTTGCTAGAGTGTCCTCCACATAAGAACACATGCAAGGTGGATTTGTTTGGGCTCCTTGATGTTTTAATGCTGCTTTTCTTTTCATTCTCTATAACATGAAGGCAAAGGCTGAATTTTCATCTTTATATTTCTGAAGGCTATACAGAATATGGCTTAACTGCTGGGCAGGAACATGGGTGGATTTAGTGGGTGGATTTGATAAATAGAAGATTCTTTGGGGACTCATAAAAATGCAAAAAAAGGTGATCTAAGCAGAATAAGATTATGCAGCAATACCCATTTGTATCAAACAAATATTTCATCAGATGCCTACCAGAAGCTTTCATGACTCTCTGGCCAGCTTCTAGAAAGAGCCAGGGTTGATGTCAGGGGACCCAGCTATGCCGTCTGTATTTTTGTCTTTCTTGGTAGTATCATTATTTGTCAATTGCTTTTCCAAATCCATTTTCAAAGCACTGATTTTAAAAGAAAAGAATAAAGATACACAAAATTCTACATTTATAATATTAACAGTAGCAACAGTGACAGTAACAACAACAGTAACAATATTAACAGTAGGGTCAGAAAGTGGGAGGAAGGAAATAAGGGGACAGGTGAGTGGCATTGAAAGAAACCACAGGTAAAATGCAAGACCTCTAACAATAGTTACAACTGCTGGAAACAGAGAGCCAGAGGTGATCAGCCCACTGTGGTCTTGGTGATGTGAAGAAGGAGGAGAACAAGTAGTAGCTCTCCCAATTCTTCACCAACTCCTCTGCCTAAATGAGCAGCTCCTGAACATCTCTCCTGGCTGGTTTGGACTGACCATCATGGTGGAGGGGCAGCCTCAAAGAGTGAAGCCAGCCAGGTGGTCTGGTGCCGGGGCGGGGGGGAGAGTGCTGTTTAGGGGTAGCAACTGACTGTGTGCTCTCCTCTTCCCATAAAGACCTGAGGCATTCTGAAAGAAACAACAAGTTTCTAGTCCTTTCCCCCCACCAAAAAAAATCACTGGAATCTGAAACCACTCTCAGAATCCCTGGAGACAGCTACAGCCTTAAGCACAAACAAAGTCAAAGTTAGTTCTGCTCTAGATTCCAATCCACCCAGGAAACATGGAATAGACTTTTAAGTATTACAGTAAACAGTAATGTTAATTAAGAGTGATTCAGTTTCTACATGTATTGTGGTATCAACACAAAATTGGGGAAAGTTAACTTGCAGTTATGTTTCCTGGGCATGTACCATTTCCTATTTTTTTCATACATGTCCACAACATGATGGTGTATGGGAATATATATGAAAGGCAGAAATTCAACAGCCACATCTTCCCCCATCACTGAAAAACTATGCTGATAAATACTATAAACTTTTGATTTTTCCCCCTGTTGTACAAATGTCTATGTATTAATAATTTCTATTTAAACGACAAATATAAGACAGGCGCAATTTGAAGGCACACACACGCACAAGCTATTCTACAATTATATAATAGAACAATATAATAAATAAAGACTTAAAATCACCGCAGTACAAAAAACATGATAAACATATAGGTTCAAATACAAAAGCCAGATGACATTTTTGCCCAGCAAAATATAGTTTAAAAGAAATGAGAAGCTAAAATAAAGCTATGAAACAAAACAAACATTAAATCCTCTGCCCCCAGTCTCCCTGATAACTATGAATAGCTCTTCTCAGAGTATAATGATGCAAATGCATGTCCAGGGAAACCTGGAAAAACAATCTTATCAAAATAAACAGCTGCTGTTTAGGCCAAATTTCAACAGCGTTCAAACTTCCTGAGAGGGGAAAGGGAGGAAAGACATAAGTCCAGACCAAAAGCAATAATATGAATTCATCTTTTCATATATTCTAATAAGGATAGCCATGTGTCCTACTCTAGAGAAGATGATTCTCTGGTTCAATGCAACTTCTTGCTGAAGGGATATTTAGTCTCCATCTGGTTGAAGGATGAAAGGGAAGAGATCCAAATTAAAATTGTTTTTTTCTTTCTGAGGTCTCACTTTTATTATTGTTTGAGGATATCCTTGGTGGAATTCATATCAACACTCTAAATGGTACACATAGAACCCACAGCTTAGGGGCTCAAAATGTCCCTTGGAGGCTATCTGGATGATCCCCTAAAGGTCCTGAAGTTTCTGTGTTTTGTTTTAGACCTGCAACCCCATGTGGCCACAGATGTCTTGTGGAGGAGGGCCTGCAAGAACAGGTCTCCAAATGTGCTATCTTTTCCAGCAAAATTAGTGCAGTTATTTGGCTGACTGATGGAACAGTCTTTATGTTTTAGAAAAGAGGAAGCGGGGAGAATCATCCTCATCTATCTTCTTCCTCTGTACAATTCTACCACCTCTGGACTATTGGGAGTGCAGTTTTGTGATCCTGTCCAACAAATTAGTAAGGGTTAAGGATGCAAATCTTTGTTCATTTCATCCATGCCCACAAAAACTGTAGTTACTATAGTAAGTGTAGTTATCTTCCTACTGTGGGAGAAAATTGATATTTTGGGGTAGTATTCTCCCTGTATTCAAGCATCCCAAAGTGTCCCAGAGACCTTTTTCTGTGCAGAAAAATACATGATTCTTTTTTACATAACACTCCTCAAACGTCCCTCCCTAACCTGCAAACCCTAGGATTCCATAGGATGTTGAAAGTGGAATAATAGCACTATAACAGTCCAGTGCAGAAATGGCCTTAGTTATGTGTTCATTATGTGTTCATAACTAAGCAGTCAATGTAGGATATTGGCAACTATTTCTCGTGCAGAAAGTACTTTCCTCTTCAACAAAAATTCTCCAGAACACTACAGAATATTGAAATATAGAGAGAAAACTGCACAAAAAATTCGCTGCTCTCTTATTCTTCTCAGACAGGCTTCTCAACTGTTGGGAAACCCATTATCTGAACAGGAAGCAAATAAAAGAGAATATTTTTTCCATTCCTAGCAGGAGTCAATGCACAGACAGGGATGCTCTAAACCTCCTCATCTCTGTATGCTGAGATGGGAGGGGGAAGCATGTGTGTGTATGGCATCCATCTGTGCCTATGGTAAGTGCATGGGTGGTATATATGTGTGTGAGTATCCCTTAATGCACTGCTAATACCTCATGCAACTATCAAGGCCAAATGGAAGGCTATGAAAGAAAAAGCAGTGCGACTGGAGCCACCAATGGACAAAGCTTGCATAGATCAGGAATAAATGCCTGACTTTGAAAATACCTAGGCCAGAGGTTTGACTATTTGTTGGCCCTGAGGGGTGCTGAACAGTAATTCCCATCAGTCTTTGTCACTGGTTTGGGCTGATAAGACCTAGCTCCTGATCCACTGGCAGCTGGTAGCTTCCAGATCAGTTGGGTTGAGCATCTACTCCGAGGTTTCAGCCTAGACTTTAAAAGAGCTATCCAAGGGCTGAACCTCATTTGAGAATTGGGCTTAACACTTTGAATTCCTCCTTTCAAGTCCAGCCTAAAATTAAAGATTAAGTGCAGATTCACTGCCCCAAAGACAAGGAAGTCATCAGCTATTGCTATCCTGACAGTGATTTGGTGGTTTAAAATGCTGTATATGGGAGGAAAATGTATCTTCATATTTTTGTTCAGTTATGTGAAATCTCAATAGTGATGCGATTTTGTGTCACTTATGATGCACCTCAGGCTGGAAATGGAACTTGAACTTTCAAAGAATGCTGAATTTCATGAGGCCAGCTTTAATCAGCATGAGTTGTTCATATTAGTGAAATTAAGGATGTGGTTTTTTTCTTAAGAAAAACCCTGGGGCATTCATATACTACAGGAAGTATGTTAGATGAGTATGTATAGGTCATAAGAAAGCAATCATGGGCTGGAATTTCCCTTGTGAGATTAATATTTGTTTCTTTCTTTCTTGGCTGAGACAAGGTACTGAACACTAGCCAGTATCTTCTGATTAAAGAAGTATTTGGAAAATCGTAGGTCTTTTTTGCTGAAAAAGCCAAGCTAATATCACAGCAAATGTTTTTTGCTGGTGACCATAGGATTGTTGGAAGTTCTCAGAGATGTGAAAATTTCCAAGATCAGGATGCTGAGTCTGTGACTTCACATTTCTAGGAATGGTCAGTCAGATGGCGGAGTTCATCTCGTGCACTTGCTAGATTGTTGAGTCTATGTTACTTTGAGACTGCTCGGTGCTAGATGGGTCAACTGAGGCCACCATCAAGTAAAATTTTTGGCAGATCCCCGGTGAGCCCCTACTGTTGAAGCTGGCAAAGCTGCCCCTACTCTAAAGGTTGATAGCAATATTAGAAGACCCAATTAAGCCACATTTTTCCCAAGTAAAAGCAGTGGTGGAGGAGCTGGAAAAGATGCTACTTGAAGGCCCTAGAAACAGCAACAGGAGAAGACCTTGTGGGTTTCTTCAGTGACAGCTCTGCTCCACGTGCCTCACCTTTGGTGGTGGTGGGGAGAAGATTGGATAAAAAAACAAGGGTATGGGACCTTTGGTAGGCTTAAGGGGTTGCAAATTTATTATTATTGCATTTTATTTATATATTTAAATATTTCCATCTTGCCAGTTTCAAGAGATATCAGAGCAGCGTACAAGTAAAATCAATTCAAACAAGTAAAACTAGTTTAAAAAATTAAATAAACTAAAAACATATTAAACATGATTAAGATGTTCTTACAGATTTTAAGGTTAAAACAGTTGTTAAAACCACATGTGTTAAGAGTAATCAGTGATGTCCACAGTTTTTATTAAACAGCCATGCTTTCACTTGTTACGTAAATGAAATCAGTGTTGTTGCCAACTGGGCCTCCAAAGAGAGGGCATTCCACAGTTGGAATGTCACAGCTGAGAAGGCCCACTCACCGATGTTCTCACACAGGGTATTAACCTTATAGGTGGGATACAGAAGAGGATCCCCCCACCCACAGTAGACCTTAATCCTTGGGCAGATACAAATAGAGAGAGGCACTTGCTCGAGTACCAAGTCTCAAGCTGCTTAGAGCTTTAAATGTCAACACCAGCACCTTAAATTTAGATCAGAAGCATATTGGCAGCCAATGTTATTCTTATAAGACTGGTATTATATGATTTTTATGTGGTAGTCTAATCAGCAGTTGAGATTTTGCATCTTGTACTAGCTGTAGCTTCTCAGTCATCTTCAAGGGCTGCCCCACACAGAGTGCATCACTGTAATCTAATAGGCAGGTTACCAGTGCATGAGTTGTGATGAATGTCTCTCTATCCAGGAAAGGCTGTAACTGGTGTACCAACTGAAGCTGGAGCCAAGCACTCTCAGCCACAGAATCCACACAGGCTTTATCAGACTGGATGTGGATTGTAGGCTACAGCCCCCAGCCCCATACTAGATGGCTCAGTGATCTAATACTGGAATCTTGTTGTTGACTGACATTGGTAGAAGTCTCACATACATCAGCATAAGTATTATTTTTGTCAAAAGCACAATGAAAACAGGGGGACAGCAGGGAAAACCATCACCATTAGGAGGTAAAAATATTCTGCTATCTCTTAAGCAGCCTGGAAGTCAGCTAGATAGAAGGGCAGTTTTATGAAGCTTTTGCTGCTATCCACCAGATTGTCACAGTATCTGCAACTTATTTTCCTCTGCTGTAGTGCCTCCTCCTCTTCCACCTGGGGTCCTTTCACACTATGTAATTACAGCACTACGATTCCATTTTAACTATTATTCCTGTATTCCATGAAATCCTGGGGCTTATAGTCTGGCGTGGCACTAAAGATCTCTGGCTGAAAATTCCAAATCTCCTTCCCTAAACTGGTTAAATATCAGAAAGGAACCAGATCCCATCTGATCTTGGAAGCTAAGCAGGGTCATCTGTGGTTAACACTTGGATGAATGCCAGGTGCTGCAGGCTGTATTTCAAAGGAAGGAACTGGCAAAATCACTTCTGAGTATTCGTTGCCTAAGAAAACCCTATGAAGCTCATAGGGTCATCATAAGTTGACAGGCAGTTTGAAAGCACAAATGTACACACATGGACACACACACACACACACACACTGCAGATTTCAGGATACCATGACAGTTAAAGTGGAATATCAATTATAATTTTATTGTGTGAAGGGGCTCCAGCATAGTTACACCGACTAATGGGCTCTTGGCCAGACTCAGGGAGATGAATGCTTATGAAAGCATCATATCTATGTAATCATGTCTTTAAATAAATTTGAATATATAATTTGTTTTGCCAAACACAGTGGTAATAGCCATGTTACTGGTATAACTGAGTTTATAGCCCTAGATGTTGATGGAGTAAAAAACGGGGCAAGAGATACCTAGTATAGACCAGAGATACCAAAGGGGGCAAGAGAATATAATCCTGTTTGTTAAGTAACATCTAGACTTTTGCATAAAGCAAGGGTGGGTGATCTGGCAACTGAATGAAATATAACATACACAGATGCTCAAATTGTATCTTCTACAACAGTTTTCCCACACAAATACATTGCACTGAAACTCTCATCATGCCCACCAGCACTGCCAGCAACTACACTGGCTGAGAATGACTGTAATTGTAGTCCAGCCTGTCTATATGACACCAGGTTGGAGAAGACTGTTCCAGAATTCGGTTTTAATTCTGAATACCTTCATTATTATTCTGCTGATTGTTAGCTAGGTGGATACATTGTCATCACATTTTTTTTTTGCTAAAATGTAATTTCGCCCAAGGCAAATTAACAGATTGCTCATATAAATATGAAAAATAAGTAGAATACAGATGGAGAAGTTTAAATATTCAGTTTCAGAACTTTCGCTCTCCTCCCCCACTGGCCTGTAATCCATTTAAACTATGTAAAACTAAGCTTAATCTCAAATGTTCTCAAAGGGCATGAGAGGGTGAAAAGTGGCCTAGAGCAAAAATCTAGTTACCTTGTCCCAATAGGCAATAAGATCTCATTATTTCAGAGTTACAAGTAATAAAATGCAGAGCTGTGCATGTTGAACTTCACAGGCACATGGGAATGTAATACAATATCCACTATTTTATATTTCTGAATATATGAGGAAGGGGATGGTGAGGAAAGAAGACGCTGTAGCCAAAAACTGACTTCTTCCTTCCCATTCTCTCTCTGTCTTTCCCTCCAATAAAAATGAAAACTATCTTTTGCTTAGCAGACATTTCTGCAAGAAGAAATGATCAAAACCAGTGAGAATACTCACCAATTCAAAAGAAAGTTGGTAAGTCTATTTCTGTAAAAGTTCCATTGACTCAGTGGGTATACTCTAGCTGGGACTAGCAACTAGATTTAGGAAACAGAGCAGGGATGGGAGACAGAGAGGACTATTCATGTAATATTCTTGGAAGGGGGTCTGAGATGTCCAATGCTAGGATCCTCAGCAGGAAACTGAAGCTGCAAATCATTCTTGTTGGAGAAAAGGCCCTGTTTTTGTTAGAATATTTGGCATCAAATATCCATTTCCTTCTTGGGGTTCTGTATAGGGATGGGAAATTTTCTTAGTTTTATTTCCTATTGCCTCTGAATTTTTTAAAACCTCTTTGCTGAGATCCTACCTTGTCAAATGTAGCTACAATGATGGAGCTCTGTCACTGTAACTATGTCTGATGATCCAACCCATGCCAACCCACCTTAGAAGCCAGACAGTTGCAGCAAACAAAGGAGCTCTGGGGCATTTGAGAGTGAAGTGTTGAATGATTATGAGTTCAGCCCCTCTTGCCTGCAAGGCATGGTGTAAAAAGCAGCAAAGGGTCCTGATACAACTGCTTTTCACACCTTGCCTCACTGACAAGAAAGGGCTGGATGCATCATCATTCAGCACCTGGCTCTCCAGTGCATCAGCATACCTTCAGTGGTACAACTGCTTGACTTCTAAGGTGGGTTTTCAGGAGCATTTGTGGTTGTTGCAATGGTGTGTTAACCATAAATGTGAAAAGCAATGTTTATGGTACTGTAAGTCTGATTTTTGACACTGCAAATGCTGAACAGGATGCCAGCCCAAGTTTTTTCCTCCCTCATAGTGGTTTGAGAGTTGGACTGTGACCCTGAAGACTGGGGCCTTTTCTGCACCTTACCTGTTTCCAATGTGGGTGTGTGGGGATCACACAAGCAGCCTCTTGCGAGAGGCACTCACATCTCCTCTGCTTCTTCTCCACAGAAGCTCCCTGCTGGCCAGAAGGAAGCATGAGGGATCTGCTCTTTCCTTCTGCAGCACAGCCAGGTACTTTCCCAGGCTGCACTGGGGGCGGAAGCGTGAGGGTCGTGCCTCCGGAGCCTTCTCATGCAAGGTAAGTGCATGTGGGGTCTAAGAGCAACGTATATCGAGCATCATTATTGGCAAGAAGCCAAAAATGATATATTCCACGATCATTGCCTACTGGCCCCAGCAGCGTTGTGTGATTGCAAGGACGTCATGTGAAATGGTCCTCGCAGTCATGCGACGCTCCAGAGGCCCTTTGGCATGTGAAATGGCATGCGAAAAGGGCCTGGGATTCAATTCCCTGCTTGGTTATGGAAATCCAGTGGGTGACCTTGGGCACATCACACACTTTCACCCCCTGAAAACCCAATGATAGGTTCACCTTAGAATGGCCATAAGTCAGAAGTGAATTGAAGGCACACAACAACAACAACAGAAGAAACTAACTTTTCATCCATCTGCACTTGCCAAATTCTATAGATGCAACTCTTTCCAGCATGGAGAGAACCATGCTATACCCATCTGAAGTATATGTGTTTAAGATGAGGAAGCTTTAAGGAAAAGAAGAAAAAGAAACAGCAAGCCTGATTCAACACTGAAATCCTAGAATCATAAAATCTTAGAGTTGGAAGTGGGAAAGTCCATCTAGTCCAACCCCCTGCCATGCAGGAATACATAACTGCACTACTCCTGAAAGATGTCCTCCCATGCTCTGTTTAAAGACATCCCTCCCAGAAAAAAAATGGAGAGTGCACCCTCTCCTGAGACAGTCTATTCCACTATTGAACAGTTCTTACAGTAAAGAAGTCTTCCCGATGTTTAGGTAGTATCTCTTTTCTTGTAATTTGAAAATGGTATAGTTCAATACACAGGAATTCAGACTAAGATTTGTAAGGGGCAGATTAGTAAGAGCATTCAAGGCTGAGCTCTGGGTGAAGGAATCAATTAGCTTTGATTTCTCCCACCCAGATTTTTTTCTTTTTTTTCTTTTTTTTAAAAACACCCCTCAAGTTCCTTCCTTTGCAAACATGAGGAGTTTGCTAATTTTGGAACATTCCTAAACCCCACCTCGAAACCCACCACAAATTGAAGCAAACTTTCCTCCACTTCTAGTTTTGGGACCCACAGGACAAATGTGGGGAGAAAGGGGGTTAGGACATACCACTGCTCCCCCATCCTATCATAATGTACATTGGTGGCCCACCTACTTGACATAAGATACAATCGCATGATGTCTGCAAAGGGATACTTGTCTTAAGATTTTTTCTCCTTGTATTATTCTACCACTCTTTTCATGGTGGTGGAGTTATGCCCTTGACCAAACCTCAGACTCCTTGTTCATAGGATTAATTCAAGCTATACACTTAACTGCTGTCATCCATTTTGATCTAGTTCTCTGTCAAACATTCATAAGTCAGGCTGTTGAAAAACATGCTAAAGACCCTGGAAGTAATGACATTGCACACTGTGTTTGTTTTACCATAATGTCAAGACTCTGGAAAGTTTTCAAGGCCATCTTTTTTTCCTTCAACAAACATGATTATGAATATCACTAAAGCATAGTATATGCATATAAATGAAATTTAAACATATAAGTAAAACTCCAAAACCAAATTTCCTGACATTTTTCAATACATCTTGGTCAGAAGCAAGTAGAATAGTGAGGTGTTTTAAATAAAGTCAAGTGTCTTTTGTGAACCACCACACTATCAAATTGATTAGTAACACAAAGATGAATGTCAAAGCTGCACTTGAATCATAACTGTTAGATTATAAAGTGAAACAAAACCTTGCTTGGAAAGTGAATTCTGATCAAGTGTTCACAATAGGCGCTGACTACTATAACTTGTTCAATGTAGAAATTGATTGTATACTGCCCCTTAAAGTTGTGCACAGTGATTTGGATCCAGACCACATATGTTCAGATCCAGACCATTAATCTGAATCTGATTCAAGAATCTGGATGCTCCCCAACTAATTTGTATTGAGAAATCAAAGGATAAGATTTTCCCATTGAAAAACACATTTGAATAAACTTTAAAGACATGGTAGACCATAAAGAAAAGATTATACCAGCTCTATTTCAGACTGTTAACCCCAGGAATTGTTGTGCCAACAGTGCTGGGACAAAAGCAGTGCAATGTAAGGAAGTTGGAAGGTAATGAGAACATGCTTTGTTTACCATTAACAGCAATCTAGTAGGTGATATCCAACTGTTCTTCCTTAAAGCATTTGATGATGTAGACTCATAGTGGAAATCCATGGTTCCATAATCCATACTCCAAGTCTTGTTCAGAATTGTCTGCCTACGCCATCTGTGAATATGAGGACTGAGAGATGCTACTGCTGTCACCCTTTGTTGATGCCCTACAGTCATGTCCCTGCTGGCTGACTGCTTTGACTTTCTTCTGCCCTGAGTGAGAATGCTTGGTACTGCCTTTTAAGGTGTTACAGCAACTTTCCCTCCCTCCCTCTCTCCCTTTATTTATATCCTGCCTTTCTCCTAGGCTAGGAATCAAGATGGTTTACAAAAAGGCAAAGAATACAATAAAACACATATAGTTAAAAACATACAAAATTTAAGATTAAAAAGTATTAAACAACAACAGAAGTAAAACTAATCAAAATGTTACTTTGAAACAGATTAAAAAGAGTACATCCCCATATACCTCCTTTAAAAATCTGTTTCCAAAGGCTGTCTGGAAAGATTTTAACCTTACACCAAAAGGAAAACAAACCATCCTAACTTCCCTAGGAATCATCCTAACAAACAAAACAATCCTCACTTCCCTAGGAAGAGAATTCCAAAATGTTAGAACAGCCATAGAAGCCTTTTCCCCAGCCGTGTAGGGACGTGGGGGCAGGGGAGCAATTCGCCCCAGGTGGCAATGTTTCTGTAGCCATGCCCCCGTGTGCCCTGGCTGTACCCCCACGCACCACAGCCACACCCCTATGCACAATGACCACGCCTCTCATGCTATAGCCCCGCCCACTCCTGCCCCCCCTCCACATACTCCAAGCTCCGCCACTGCTTCTCCCACATTCCCACTAACTATGCCTGTGAAGGCAGTGAGACAGAAAGAAGATCCTTCCCTATAGATCTTAAAGCATGGGTAGTATCATATGGAAAGATACAGTCCTTCGAATAGCCTGGGCTAGAGCCATAAAGGGTTTGATAGGTCAAAACCAGCACTCTGAATTGTGCCTGGAAAGAGACCAGCAGCCAGTGGAGCTGTAGCAACAAAGGAATTGTGTGCTCCCTGTAGCCAGTCTCAGTTAGCAATCTACCTCCCAGCCATCACAGACACCTGAACATTCAGCATTCAGGGTCAGGGTTGAATCCATAAGCTTTCTGATGTTGTAGTATTTTTATCCCACTTTGTTTGCTGCCTTACTGGAAAGTTAGATAGCAATTCTGAGATCTTTTCCTACCTCAGAATGTTCCCAGACAATGCTCTCCCCTTTTTGTTGCAACTTTGCCCACCTGCCTTCCATCTAACACCTAAAAGGAGCAGCAGCAACTACAACAACAATGGGTAGGGGGAAAATGTGTACCTGAAATACACAGAGACTCCTTAAATAAATTCGTAAGAAGGTCAAGCTAAGCTATTCAACAAGACAAAAGGAAATGAATGGCTCAGCTACACCAACAGGCAAAAACCTGTCACCACAGTTTTTTTGTGGCCTGTTACTAACACAGAGTGATGATGAAATGGAAGAGAAAGTTGGCTATATAACTTGAAAAGCCTCATGTAATTTCTGTCCATTGTAATTGGAGCATGCTGGTGAGATTCATGCTGTAGATTGCATATCAGAACCATCAGTGAGCATGGTCTACTTCCCTTCCTCCCCTCTGCATCACATCACCCTGATGCCCCTTTTATAAGCACATGCTGGAGACAGACCATCTATCCTTTGCCTACTCAGGTTTGACATATAAGGCCATTTCCACACTACACTGTTATAATGCTGTTATTCCACTTTCAACATCCTATGGAATCCTGGAGTTCACAGTTTAGGGACGGGCATTTAGAATTCTCAGCCAGAATTCCACAGGATGTTGAAAGTGGAATAATAGCACTGTAACAGTGTAGTGCAGAAATGGTCTAAGTCTTCAGATTGGTCTGAAGCATTTTGGACTAAGCTCTTCCACTCTGGAACCAAGCTGGGCCAGTCCAATATCTTCTGGATCTGGTACAACTAGTCCAAAGCAGCCTGATTCACTTTGTTATTCAGCTGAATAGCCCTAAATTCTATGCCTGTTTGGAGATTGTTCTGGCAGCTCTGTTGTCCAAAAAAGTAACTTTGCAAATTTGTTTCTACATCACAGATTGGTCTTCTAATGTGCAAAATATTGTTCTGATAACAGAATATTTTAACAGTTAAACTGGATTCCATCTGCCTAAGAATTTGTTACAAAAGTGCTGATACAATGGCTTTGATATATAGCTGTTTGATATCTGAGAAAAGGTTTTGTAGTGACAGCTTAGAAAAGCATGCATCTAATCAAAGGAAATGTGCCAGTTTATAGTGTCCAGTAATCAGTGCTTCCTCACAACATAATGTCTAGGGAAACAGCATATGAAAGCCACATGATCAAAAAAAAAAATCTATTAGGACTGGTGGCATTAAAATGAACACCAGATGAATTAACAAAGGGCTTCATTTTTAATATAAAAATGCTGTACAAATGATTGCATTGTGATCCCAGCTATCACATAAAATCAACTTAATGTGCTAATTTAATTACATTCATGTTGTCATCACTTTCTAACAGAGCTCTAATAGTGCACTTTTGCTATATTACATCCAGTGCAGAACATTTAGCATTTGGATATTCAGAATTGTTTGCAGCTGTAAAATATGTTGTCCCTTGCCTCCTTAAATATCAGGTTTGGTTCGGGATATGAAACAATGAAGGTGATAATTTCCCCTTGAAAGTATGCAATACTCTACTTACCGCAGTGCTTCTCAATTTTTTTTTCACTTCTGTACCTCTTGGCAGCCGATTTCATAAATTATACCCCCCCGCCACTATATTCATTCTTTGAGGAGGGAGGAAAGCCCCATCAGAAAGCTTTTGCTCTGAGGAGATGTCCCCACACCCATGGAAGGAAAGGCAGAATATCAGGCCAGCCACTCCGCCCAGGCCTGTTTATCCCATTATGCACCATTACACACCTAGATACTCTCTGTGGTTTCAGGATCTGGTTTGCTCCTGGCCAAAGGCATGGGGAGGAGCAGTTGGTGCTTTGTTTCCCTCCCTCACATGGATTTGGGGCAGAACTGGATGGCTCCACAAAGTGTGTTCTCTCCTCATGGAGAGGGACACAAGGAAGACAGAGATAAGAGTATTTGCATTCGTCAGAAGCCACCTAGTGTCGGTGGGACTAGGGTCATGAGAACTCTAATAGGAGATTGTGTGTGCACATGCATGTGGGAAAGACTCTTTTTTAAAAAAAGGTTTATGGACCAATAGCAGCTGGAAGTTCAGACTGTGTGTCACTCCTCTCTTTATTTCTATGATTCCGCACCCCCATCCCTTAAGTTTTCAGGACAAGAATGCCAACGTGTTTGGTAATAATCAAGAACAGCATTGAGTTGTGATATCCTCCAAGATGGTTTATATTTTATATTTTCCTCACCATTATGCGTTTTTTGCATACTCCTAAATGTCCTCATTTGTACCCCTGGGGGTACATGTACCCCAGGTTGGGAATCACAGACTTAGTGTATTCATACAGCTCAGCTCTTGAACTTTGGAAAGATGAATAGAATACCTTAGTAAGGGACAATTAAGGGTGGTTCACATGTTGCATCTACTGTGTGCCTGCTGTTCCCATATGCACAATCAATATTTCAAACAGGGACAATACATGAGACTGTTGAGTGCCCGGGGTTACTTCTCATACCAGTTCCCCACAGGTCACCACCAACAGTGTCACAAAAGTTATAAATGCCCTCTAATAACTGGACTTTCAGAAATAATGGGTCAATTATACAGATGGTCCCGGACCAGGACACCTTCTTTGGTTCAGAAAATGGTGAGCAAATGCAAGTCGGGCCCAACTCCTCAGCTTTTCTACTCAGTGCAGCACAAGTGCTTTTCACGGATGGACAGCCAAGCTCATAATTGGTCCTCTGTTTTCCACCACTCACTGCATCAAGGCTGGCAAACACTGAGAGGACTATTATAGGTTTCCTAGAAGTTCTCAGCACCTCCCTGATTTCAGCTGAGCTGGGTTCTGGAGATGTCCCATTTGGCTATGGTGATACACGATTGATCTCATACTTTTGGGATTAACATAATGCACTTGTGTGTGGAGCTACCTTTGGAAAGTGTTCAGAGACTTTAGCAGGTCCGAAATGCTACAGCCGACTTCTGACCAGGGCCGGTTACAGGGAACATATAATTCTGATGCTGCAAAAGCTTCCCTGGGTACTAGCTTCTGGGTAGAATTGAAAGTGCTGTTTATGACATACACAGTGCTGGTTATGACTGTAGAGCCCTATATAGTTTCAGTCCAGACTATCTGAAAGACTATATCTTCCCATATGCCAGAGTTTTAACATATTTTTAATTCTACCTCCATCACAGGTACACAAGAGAGCACTTTCAGTGGCTATTCTCAGGCAGTGGAGCTCCCTTACAGGAAGCTAGGCCAGCACCTTCTCTGCCCCATTTCCTCTAGCAGGCAAATACCTTTTTATTTAGATGGGCTTTGGCTAGTAACTGTTTTTGGAAGAAGGGTCTTTTAACAGGATGTACTACTATTTTCTTTACTATATTTTAAATATGCTTTGAATTTTTAAAAATTAATTGCTAAGATTCTAGTTCAGCTGCTTAGTTAAGTATAATTAGGTAATGTTTCCTGACCTCTTTCCCAGTTCTGACTTACTGGGCAGCAGCTGCTGTGAGCTATGGCAGGGGGTTTGCTTTCCTGTTGACTGGGGAACAGCACACTGATGTTCCCCGACCCGTCTCCACTAATGATCCCTGGTGCAATAATCAGAAGCAGGATCCCTGCCACAATTCCTCCTTGCAGCTGTGATTGCTGGCAGCCAGGGGCTGAGAGTCTCTGAGCAGACAGCATGAGTCTGTTGTGTCTCAATTGACAGGAGAACAGACACCCATCGCTTACAGCAGCTGCAAGTCCAGACTGGGGAGCTTTTACAATCCCTGTGTATTTGTTCTTTACACTATTTGAACATGAAGAGATCATGAATATTCACCAATGCATAACATTAGGTTATACATATGTACCTGCAATTGTGAATTCCAGCTGATGTTTTAACAGGATTATTTGTTTTAAACATTTTTATTATCAGATTTTAGTAAAAGGTGAAAGATTTATATGATCTGAAGAGAAACTAGAGTATTTTAACCTATACTTTGTTCTGATCCATGTTGTAAGCAGCCTTGGGTTGAATGCCAAGAGAAAGGTAAGATATAAATCAAATAAATAAAAGATGCATATAATAGGCCTAGTTGCCCCTGGTTTCTTCTGAGTGCCTTTACATTATTGCCAAGGAGTGTCCTGCATCTGTGAACTCTTATTTCCCATGTTCTCTTGTGGCAATTGGTTCAGAAGATGCCAGAAGTATCTTGCATTTCAGGCCTTAAAGATGAGAGTTGACTATCACTAAATACTCCAAATACCCATTTTTCTAGAGACACCTGCCTTATCAGCAGGGTAACTGACCACACTTACCTTGCTCTTTTCCATTTGTTTTGGAACAATCTCAGACAGAATTCTACCTGAAAGTTCAATAGGAGGGGGAGAAACCAAGCAGTTAAGAGGAAAACCAGAGGGACTTCACGTATCATTAGTCACTTCAAGCAGTGTAAATGAAAGGACCCACATGGCAGTTGTTCCTAAGTGTAATAGTATACATGGTGTGTCAATTCTGAGAATGCTGCCAGGGCTGGCCCAAGATATTTTACTGCCCAAGACAAAAGACACCTCTCCCTGCTCAACTGCACATATAGAAGAAAAATGAACTGGCAGTTGAATCTTACTTCACTACTTGCAGTGGAATGCTGTCTTCCATTGGCTCAAAGTAAAATAGGCTACGTTAAGAGTGCAGGCCTTAAAGTAGCCTATGTAAACTAGCCTCATGAATAGGAAACTCAGGAGGAATAGTTGGGGGCTGCCATTGTTACCCCCAAAAATGGGTGACTCAGGGGTCCACCCTTGACAGCAGTACCTCCATTCAAAGGAGGGGAATTATTAGCTCAAATTAGGAAGCCTATGAGAGGGAAGGGGTAACCTAACAAGATCTTTGGCATCAATGTTTATGAGGTCTCATGTAGGTAAGCACCAGCCAAGATTGAAAGAGTAAACTAAAAATGTGTTTTAGTGAGGGAAATTCAATCACTCACACACAAGATCCAAACAGTCACACATGCACACAAGGCTAACCAAAGGTGAAGGGAGGAGAGGTTGATGGACAGACTTCAGAGAGTGGGCAACATTTACCAATCCAGAAGAACAGCAAAGAAGCAGCAATGTGACTTAGACTTATATCTAAGGACAGTACACAATTGGAAATCAGAGTGGCAGAGTGGTGATCAGCAATCAGCATTACTCCATGCTAGCTGATAAAAACTTGAGACTTTTATACACAATTTCTACCTGGAGTGCATGGGTGTGAATAGTTCTCTGGCTGGCTAAATAATGGGGTTTGCAGAGGACAATGAGGTCCAGAATGAGCTGATGGTTTTAGCTAGGGATGGGACGAATCCAGAATTTTCCAAATCCAAATCCGGATCCGAAGCCCTGGAAGGTTCTGGAAATCCATGAATCTCGAATCTTTCGAATCCTTTTTTTAAAAAGGGTTTAAAAAGCAAGGGAAGGAAGGATAATCTTGAGCAAGACACACTCTCTCAACCTTAGCAAAAGCCTAGGCAAAGGCAAACCTCCCTCTGAAGAAATCTGGCCAGGACAATTGCCATAGTTTTGCCTCAGAATCTCCCCAGATTGAAAATGATATGAAGGCCCTTTCTACACAGGCAGGAAAATGTGGATTAATCCCACATTTTCCTGCCTGTGTAAACAGGGCCACATATTACAGTATAGAGATTATCCAGGTCAAAACTGGATTTTCTTTGCATAGCTCCTTATGGCATTCTGGGGTTTGTAGTTTGATGATGCACGAGCACACTTTGGCAGAGAAGGCTGTGACCCCTTGTAAAACTACAAACCCCAGAATTGTGTCTGAAAGAGCTTTGTAAGGGAGCGATGCAAAGAAATGTTCAGCTGTCCTTGAAATCTCAAGAAGACTGTACCTTCCAGTCAAGTCCCAAGTCCTGCAACAAGGAAGGCACTTAAAACACACAAACAAACAAGCAGCCTCTAGTCCAATCCCAGTTCTGCACCCTGCAGTCTCAAGAGTCAAGTCTCAAGTTCTGCAACGAAGAAAGCACTTAAAAACTAGGGATGGGCCAACCAAATCCTCGAATCCTCGAATCTTTGGCAGGAATTCGAGATGCAGAAATCCGAAGCCCTGTGCCAAAATAGGCAAACAGAATCTTTCGAATCCACCACTCAAACAGTTTGTTGGAGACCAGGACGCCTGAAAACCTGGGACACCGGGACACCTGAAAACTTGGGAGACCAGGACGCCTGAAAACTTGGGAGACCAGGATGCCTGAAAACTTGGGACCAGGATGGGATCCCACTCCTCACATGTTTCCCCACCCAACGTGGGCACATAAAGCCTTGCATACACTGGAGGCCACCATTTCTCCCTCCTGCTGCCTGTGCCCCTAGTGCCGCCTCCCCCTGCTGCTGCCTCCCTCTGCAAGGTAATTTTGGGATAGGGGTTGGGAGTTGAGGGACAGAGGAGCAAAACTGAGTTTGTGGAGGGATCTAGGAACTTCTGGGAATGTCCCAGGAGGATCCAAAGACTGCAAAAAGGGGTTCAGGGGTTCCATGCAAGCCGTGCCAGCCATATTTTCCCCTTCACCATCTTTCTTTGGTCAATTCTGGACTAAGATTGTCATGATGTCACTTCCTCTCTTAGGCCCTTTTTGCACCTTACCTTGATAGCGCAACGAACAGAGCCCTCACGATATTGCCAATATCTCAAGAGGCCTTTTGCAGTCTGTATATGATAGGGCATTCACGAGAGAGCACCAGTCCCCACCCAGTGCCTTGTCTGCATGTTGGCATCCTGGGCCATGCCCAGGTCCCGCCCTATCCCTGCCCAACAGCCCCTGATTGGTCAGTGGTTTTTCTTTTTTTTTTATAGTTTCGTCGACTATCGTGCTGATGTTAGCATGATAGATCCTGCCAACAGGCTGTTTCATACTACATTGGTAACGTGCTAACGTGCTAACGATAGTGCCGTGTTTAAAAAAAAAACACAGTTGGCTGGACCCCGGGAGCTGCTGTCGTCTCGAGTGTGAGTGGCAATGCAGCCCCGGAGTGGCCTCTTGCGGCGACGTGTCATGCAGTGTTCCCTACTGAGATGCGGGCAGCGGCCGGCCTGCTGCTGGGAGGAGCTTCCCCTGGGAGTTGCTGCATGAGGGACAGGCAGCAGGGACTGCCCACACTCTGCCCACTCCCGGGTCCTTCCTGGAAGCACATCGGATGACGGTTCCGCAGGACCTCTGGTCGCGCGACCGATGTGTGAAAGGGAGGTTATTTTCACCTTTCAGGCGAAAAGAAGAAAACGCGCTATCAGCACTATCCATGGCTGTGATAGCACCTGGTTCACCAGAACATCATGCAGTACAGCGGTTCCTGACGGGGGGAGGGAGCGTGCCTGATATGCTTTAAAAACACCATGCGAAAAGGGCCTTAGTTTCTGTGTCTTGAATACATGAATACTTCAGTTAACCCATTTTGAAGCTCCCTTTTAGAAAGTCTTTTTATGCTTCTCAACCCCTTTTCTTCTTTTTCCTCTGTCTAGCTGCAAGTTTATAAGCAGCATTGCCATTGGAAACGTTGCAAAGGAGAGCTGGAGCAACACAGACTTTTGGTCTTGTGTTGCAGCAGCATGTCTGTGGTAAACAATGAATGCCAAAAAACCTGAGCTGGGAAAGAATGGGATTCTACTCTAGCTGATTCTATAGGAGGAGTGTGTGTTGCCTACAACAAACAAGGTGAACAGTAGCTGCCTCCAGAATTGTTTATTGAGCATGCATTAATCTGTATTATTTTTTGATTTGAAACTGGAGGGTAGGGATTGGGAATTGTTGAGACAGACCTAGAGATTTGACTTGAGTGTCCCTTGCAGGACTTGAAGGTAGAGAATTGACTGAACTAGAGGCGCGCGCGCGCGCGTGTGTGTGTGTGTGTGTGTGTTTAATAGGGATGGGACGAATCTAGAATTTTCCAAATCCAAATCCAGATCCGAAGCCCTGGAAGGTTCTGGGAATCCATGAATCTCATGAATCTCAAATCTTTCGAATCTTTTTTTTTAAAAGGGTTTAAAAAGCAAGGGAAAGAAGGATAATCTTGGGCAAGACACACTCTCTCAGCGTTAGCAAGTTTTAGTTTTAGGTGTAGTTTTAGCATTAGGTGACAAAAGTGGCTAATGGTTGTTCAATAGCTCAGTGTTTGTGGATGGGTTTGAGGATAATGGGATAGACTGTAGGGTGAAGAGAAAAGGACTCCAGACAATCAGCAGTATGGTATGAATCTTCTAGTTGCTTTTTTTAAAGAAAGCAGAATCATTATGGCTAGCAGCAGCCTATTATCTCTGGATTTTTTTGGTGATTTCCTGACTATGTCCAACCTGTGCCTAGTTCCTCTTGACCTTAGATTGCATAACATACGTGTCCAGCCGGATTTTCTCTTATCCAGCAGGACTGTCCAGCCATATTAGGGTATAATTTATATTTTATATTAATTTTGATGTATGCCAATTAAAGCATACAAAAGTGTGGGGTTGTATGGCTGCTAACACCATGGTTCTATTATCTGTCATCTATCTGTCCCAGATTCTGTCCTATTATCTGCTGCCTGAGTCAGCTGCCTCACTCTAATTAAGGATAGGTGTCAATCTTGTGTGATACTCATATATTTATTAGACTTCTATAGACTAGGGTAGAAAGCTGACACTAATTGTAGCACCATGCCATCAGGAACATGAACTTGTAGGTAAGAGCACCCACAGGGGAACTGATGTCTCACTACTAGCAATGGCAGTGATGGCAGGGAAGGGTGCATGGGAATGCATGCAGTGATACCTTTCCCCATCAAATCAATTACATACAAAAAGAAAATCCCTGCCAGAGATAAAGTCCAGGTGATAACTAGCTCAGTTCACTGTCACCCAAACTTGCCTTTAGATGACTGGAAGGAATGGCGTTGCAAAAGCCAAGTGACTTTCATTCCCACTGAGAAGCCTGGAAATGAAAAGGTCTCCGTAACCCTTTTCTCAGTAGATTAAATCAAGCAGATTGTTACTCCACTGGAAAAAACCCTATCCCGGGGTCTACAATTTTGATATTAAATATGACGCCGTGTGCCTGAAAGGTCGCCCAGATGAGCATATAGGCAGCCATAGTCAAACGATCGAAAACCAGGTCAGGCCAGTAAAATCCCTCGTCACGTAGCCCGAGGAGACCTCAAGCTGGGCAAACCCACAAGAGACAAAGGGTCCTCAGCCCCTGAGAAGCCGACTTGAAGGGATTAGTGTATTTGTCCCAAGTTGAGCAAATATCCTATCAGGCGAGGACCATTTACATGAAGTCATACCACAACCAAATGCAGCCGAAGATCCTGTGACTTTGGCAACACCTTGTAATCTCATCATGCAAAGGGAGTTGCCATCGTGGAGCTTCTTTTCCGTTGCAACACCCATTGTTCTCCCCGGGAAAGGATTAGCCCTCTAGGTACCTTTTCCCCTACAAATAGTCCCAGTTTTTGAGAGTTTCTTTGGATCACTCTCAGCAGACCATTTCTCCATCCGTTGAGTAATCCCCTCAGCAATTTCCATGCTGAGCCCCACTTCTCCGCTGTTTTTCCCGGACCTTTGAGGCCCCTCCCTAAACTGCAAACCCCAGGATTCCATAGGATGTTGAAAGTGGAATAACAGCGCTATAACAGTCTAGTGCAGAAATGGCCACAGTTTTTTTTTTTTTTTTTTTTTACCATTCATTCAATCCTCTAAGGATTGCTTTGCAAAGTGGAGAGGGGAGAGGGAAGCAGAAAGTGTAAAGTTTCTGCCTTCTCAAAGTATGCCTTCACAAAGTGTGATAATCATTTTTCAGTGTTCAGCAATAAAGGAAAAACATTCTTATGGAAGATGTGGTTAGGAATCAATCAGGCCACAAATGGATCTACATCATTTTCATGGCTGCAAAGTTCTTTTGTATTGATAAGTTCTCCATTTTTTAGTTGCTTATCATCCATCTGTAAATCACACAGGTGACCTTGGCAATGTGGATGAGGCTAGGCAGGAACTGTATATGGAAAAGATAAAGCAAAGAACATGTTAGCTACACTAATGCCTGCAACCCTGAAGTGAAACATTAAAAGAACATTCATTGTCCAAGAGGCAAGAGTATACTTCCATAGCCAGTGCTGTATTTCCATATCTATTCCCAGGACTTTCATACCTTCCCTCTCTTGCTGCAGCCTTCCATTATAGCAAAACACAGCCCAGGCTTCTAAAGTAGATTCTTAGGTTGCACAGAGACTGGAGGTTGTGGTGAGGCCTGCCAGCTCTGACAAAACCTGCAGGATCCAGCAGAAGTACACCATTTGACCTTGAGCGTTGATAACTGCCTGCCATTTGAGATGGATCGGTTACATTTAGCCCATGTGTCCATTCCTCCAAAGCGTGAGGATGTTATCTGGATGGCTAGTCACGGCAGGTAAACTGATAAGGATGGGAAATGTATAAGTTTCATTGTCTCTTACTTCTAAGTTTTTAACATTTCAGCTCCTTTCCATTTAACATATGAAATGATCAGTGAATTTTGATCATTTCTTATCAAAATTGAATTGAAGTGAAAGGAAAACTAAGCTGAACAGAAATTCTCATCTGTCTCAAGCGGCTCTTCCTAGCACAGTGAAGGCAATGTTGTACTTGCCAGCTATATAAGTGCTAATGATGATGAACTTCTCAAAAAGAAAAAAAGAAAGAAAAAGAAAGAAAAAAAAAGAAAGAAAACAAATGAAATAAAAAAAAACAACGCCACACACTTTGTTGTCCAACAGGACTTAATGGTCCTGGGTCTAAATAGTTGAATCATTTTCTTTCCATTCCTGGTCATTTCTGAAACCTGGGCATCCAAGCTCAGGTGTGAGTCTAGGAATAAGTCCAGGCTACAAATGAAAATTTCAGGGATAGCATAATCTGCTCCAGCACCAGGTGAAATCCCTGTTCTCTGATCTGCCTTTTGACTGACCAGCAGCAACTTTGTCTAGTCTGGATTAAGCTTCAATTTATTTGCTGTCATCCAGTCCATTACTGACTGTTGTCACTAACCCTTTGAACCCGTAGAGTTCTGAAATTCATCCCTCACAACCACAGGCATCTATTTAGTGGAAAGAGTAAATTGCCTCTTTCTTGTAGGATATTTGAGCTGGGATTTTCCAGATCATTAGGAAGGATTTAAATTGCCCGGAATTTTTTTAAGGGTCTCTCTCTCTCTCTCTCATTTACAGAATATCACAACAGGTAAATACAATTCCTTCCCTCTCATCTTCAACATTTTTATTTCAAGACCAAAATATGTCATTTCAGTCTAGGATCACTGGTGACGCTGTCCACCTTTCTGGAAACTATTCTACAGATACGTATTTTTTCATACAGTGGAAACTTGAGCTGTTTCTCTTTGATATTACATGTGCTTCTTAACAATGAGCACAGCTGGCATAGCTTTGTTTCTTGTTTCTCTCTTGACTGCTTTCCTTGAGCTAAAAACACACTAATAACTTTAAGACAATTTTTTTAAAAAAGAGGCTCGGCTGATGTGCTGTGGAGATGAGAAGGTGAGAGGAAGATTATTATTAGCAGCAGGGGACAGGGACAGAGGGAGGAGTGACAATAAAGCCACAGAATAAATGTCTTGACATGTAAAGGGATCAGACTCATTCCTTTGGTGTTACTAGTGCCATACTTGAAACCAGAGGTCCTCAGACACTGTACAATCAAGGCCCCTTGAGAGAGCTGAAAATGACTGAGGTCAAGTCCCAAATAGTAGCATCAGGACAGAGCCAGTCACAAAATGGTGGGAAGTGGAAGAGTACGATCAGGTGGTGATTAGAGATATAATTTTATATTCCCTCCTTGTAAATTGCTCAATTATTTGCCACAATTATTTGCCATCATGAAGTCTTGTAAAAATGAGCTACATATCTGTCTTTCCTCATCTAAAGGACAAATGGGAGGGTTAGAAAGTTCCAGATTTCATCAGCCCTGTTGCAAATATCTGTTATCTTTTTGACAGCATGTTTATAAACTGTGGGAAAAATTATATCATACCATGGGGAGATGTGAATGGTATTGTGGAGAAGCCATGATGGCTAGACAGAAGAAATGCCGTGTTCAGCTACAATATCCCACTGAAAAAATATTTGCTTGGTAGCCTGCAATTGAACCTTTAAATAACCCTGCAGAGAACCAACCTATGTACTCTGCAAACTGTTACCCTGTTTACTGGGAGTCCCGTGACGGACACCAAAATGTGCTCAGCTATAGATGGGAAAATTAGCTCTGAGCATTGCTTTAGTGTTACGAGAGGCAGGGTAACTTAGCAGGATCTTGGACCCTATGTCTACGGGGTCAGGCCAGTCAAGAAGCAAACTGTTTTGAAAGAATAAATGAGATCTTTATTAAAATACAGCCAAAGAGTGTATGCAACTCACTCGCACAGATAACTATAGAAAATAAAGGTAGGAGTGGGATACAGGGATTTTTCAGAAGGATACTTGATTTGGGTGATACGAAACCTGTCCTGAAGTCCAGGAGAATAGAGAGCAATGCTGGGGTTCGATGTGGCTCAGCACATGGAGCTGAGGGGAGGCTCGCCAAGCAAAGAGGCAGCAAGGCAGCTAGGAACTCGGGAGCAGTCTGAGAAGGGTCTCAGAATCAGGGTTTTTTTTAGGGAGAAGTGTGACTGCAGGCTATGCTGTACTTGGTGAGAACAATGGATTTCAGATGTGAGACAAAGCCTCGGAAAGGTCAAAATTTAACATGATTGAGTTATGTCCGAATTGACAAAGGAGCAGCCAGTATGCAAATGCGCGATGCTGGACAGTTGATAGTTCAGCTAGTCAAGTTCTTTGTAGGTGGCACACATACATAATAGGGCGTTTGCCGGGAGGTCTCCTGAAGCGGCGATCTGGCTATTTCTGGCTTGCCTGTATTGCAGCAATCAGGAATATTGCAATATTAGGAATATTGCAGCAATCAGCCGCCGAGCCTAGTTTTGTGCTTGTCCGGGGGCCTCACAAACACATGGAGAGAGGTGGTCGAAGAAAGCTGAATTATTGATATCAAAAGGATATCTTTATGCTATCGCCAGGGTGGCCTAGGAGCTGCAGTAACAAAACATTTTTGCAAACTGTTGCATGGAATTGAGTGGTGCACTTTGCAGTTACGCTCACACATTACTGAGCATGTACAGGACAGACTTTATGAATGCCACAGTATAAACTTGGCTTGTTTAAATAAATAGATAAATACATATGTACATACATACATACTTACATACAAACAAGAAACCCTTATGCCACTTGTACAGCAAGGCACAAACTAAATCTCTCTATCTAGCTCAACAAACCTTTGGTTGCTTAAAGAACATGTTTGTGATGAACAAACTTTTGGCCTTGAAAAGTTCACTCAGTTGCTCTCCTGCTTCATTTTTCAATCTTAGGCCAAATTTTCTTACATTTTGATTCTGCTCGTTTCCTAGTTTTGCATACCAATCACCTATGTGTAACAGGAAGTCCTGTTTCTGAGTATGTACTATTTTCTCCTGGATTCCAGCACAGAAGCTTTCAATTTCTTCTTCTGCCTCTGTAGCTGGAACAGAAACTTGGATTATAGTTATATTGATGAGTTTCATCTGAAGTCTTATTGATAAGATTCAGTCAGACTTTGCATTATATCCTTTGACTGCTTTTGCTACATCTCTCCTCACTGTTCATGCCACTCTGTTTGTTCTTAGATTTTCATTTCCTGAGTCAAACACTGTGTAATTTTCTGACTCAGAATGTCTCATTCCTGTCTACTTTAGCTTACCCATCCCAAATATTGAAATATTTATGCATTACATTTCTTGTTTTACTGTGTCTAACTTTCCCTGATTTATGCTTCTCACATTCCTTGTCTCTATAATATATCTTGTGCAGTTTAAGACTTTCATTTCTGAGCATGTCAACAGTTGAACGTCCTTTCAGCTTGAGTCCAGTTGTATCGTTATCAACAGTGTTACTTGTAGTTCTCTTCTGCTGTATCCCAGTGGCTCATTGAGTACCATCCAACTTGAGAGTTTCATCTTCTGGCACTGTCTTTTTTTGTTGCATTCTGGACTGTCGCATCATAGGGTTGTCATGGCAAAAGACATTCTATGCCTCCTTCTGCACAATACTAACAAGCATTTGCTATGATGCCACTGATGTTGTCTTCAAGTAATCCTCTGCTAGTTTCATCCTCCATTACTGCTGCTGCCCAGTATCAGTTCGGAACATTTAATCTGGCTTCTAAGCAAAAATCTCTCTGAGATGGAAGACCCTACCTGTGGCACTGCTACTGTCAGCATAGCCTCTTGCCTCATAGGAACATGCAATCCCACCATCTCTGAAAGGTGGTGCTATTGGCAGGGGTGTACCTAAGACCAACATTTATTTCTACACATACAGAGAACCACGCAATAATGAATAAATAATAAAACAATAGTGAGACAGCTAACCTAGTGAGGGAGGTGGTCAGGGAAGGGAGAGGGTCAAAATTAAACGCTAAATTCAAATGCACACAAATAAGCATGCACTGTTATGAAGAATAACAGGATTCATTTTTTAACAGTCACTTAAGCAAAATAGGGATAAATTAATGTATTGGGAATGGGAATTACTGATAAAATGCTCAGCAGGTCAGTGTGAAGTCACAAACCAAAAGGCAATACAGTCAATAAAACAAAGGGTAGCATTAAAAAGAAGAGAATAAATAAAATAAGCTGGGACCCTCTGTCTCTGACTGGAAGAGAGCAATCAACTCAGTTCCCACCACGTTCCACAACACACCCCTCACTTAACAGCTCTAGAGATCAGTGGCTCAGTGCTACTGTTACAGCTGACCCTAAGCAAAGAACAAGGAAAAGGAGAAGAAAATGGAATACCTTAGTTCAGTGACCCCACACAATTCCTCCTCGAAAGCCCTGCAGTTGGAAATTGCTAACAAGATCCTTGCCTCAGATTGGAAGTTAAGCTGTTCATTAGCAACCCTATTCATGCCTCCCCCAATTGCCCCACTTTATTTCCTTCAAATGGTAATGTTGGAGATAACATGCCTGGATTGTTTCTGTTTTAAGAATGTTAACAGTTTTAGCATTCAGAGGTTTGGATTGCTTCAGACCAGTGTGTCTTGTTCTAGAGCCAAATTGGCCCAACCTGCACCAATATGGACCCAGTCCAAATTGGTCCAAAATCAGGCTGGTTTCAGCTGAATTAAGTTGAATTTATTGCCCAGCCCTAATAAAAATATAACATATCTTAGTTAAAATATAATAAATGAGTAACATTTCCTGGCCTGACCCCTCCCCCGCCCACCTTAAAAAAATACAGGTAAAAGCTACTTTTATGTTCCATGTGGGACCTAAAGTTTGTAAATACTCATTTGCTTCGTGAATGTGGGTCAGAGACATTTTGAGGAGCAAAGTTCAGGGAGATTCATTATGAGCAGTCTGTTCAGCAGCCAATTGGGGTGCTTCAACTAACTAACTAACTAACTAACTAACAATTTGATGCTCAAAATCTGCTCATTGATTCTGCCTCATGGTAGGCTCAGCTCAATCAATATAAATTTAATAATAAGAGTAGCACAAACTTGAGGAACACTAAAATTCCACTGTTCATGATGAACCTCCTCAAACTCTGCTCCTCAAAACCTCCCTGACCAATATTCATGAACCAAGTGAGTATTTACAAACTTTAGATCCCAAACTGAGCCTAAAAGTAGCTTTTGTCAATGTTTTTTTTTAAAAAAAATCCTCACACTTCTCCCCATTTATCCATGCCAACCCTTGAGAAGAACCACACCAGCATTTCATCTTTCTTTGCTTTAGTTGGGGGCCAATATTTGTATGTGGGATATATTTAATCACATATTTTAAGCCTGACATTCAATCACCCCATGCATTTATTATTCACCACTTTGCACCTTATTATAAAGGCCTGCTTTGAGAGTGACAACGATAGCACCCAAGAGAAATGATACTACACAAGACATTACAAAACACAGCACTGATGTCAGATTCAAGATAATGTTAGAATAACGGTGGCAGATGCCTGCCAGAGAATTCAGAAATTGGAAAATACCACAGTTGGCTGCCTCTGTGAATTGATTCCAGGTGGTCAGCTTCATCCGTAATTATGAAGGGACCCTTGGTAGGTGATGCTAATGAATTTACCGGGGGGAGGAGGCATTACTGTGCTCAATTCTCATCTTTCTTAGGGCTCAATAAGATCCTTTCATCAGATGAAATAACAAATGAAATGTCTCATAGTATACATAAGAAAAGTAGGAACTGGGTTAGTTAGATTATACTGTGCATGTTTGCATATTCCACAACATGACAGGCATAGAGTGTTCCCTCAAATGACAATAGGAATGAAAGTGGCACTAGGGACCCCAGCTTGAATGTCATCAGACTTTATCTCTTCATTAATATTTGACACCGGGGCAGGAGAAATTAATCTTTATTTAAATAGCATGAACAGGAAAAGGGCATCTGTACTCTCCTTTGCCACTTTCAGCCTTTGATCTGGAAAAGCACAAGCCAAGGGAACGCTTGGAATTAAACTGGAAGGAAAGCATCCCAAGAAGTTGCTCTGCTGAGGATGGTATTCTTATATTTTGTAAAAGGTGAAAGATTTATACGATCTGAAGAGAAACTAGAGTATAGTATTCTTATATTTTGAAGACCAGAGTGTCTCAGCTCTAAACACCTGCTTGGTAGGGGCTCATACCATTAGTGATGTACGTGAGCAGACGTCCACCTTATGCCTGCTTGTGTTTTACCTTGGTCATTGCTGATGGGAAGCGTTAGAGATTGTGATGGATGTCTCAAGCAGAATAACTAATATACTAGGCTTAATCAGTTCACCAGCCCACTTCCCTCCCACATGCAAGATCCTGCAGAGGAAGAAATCAAACTTAGTCATCTTTGTAAGGTATGTAAAAACAGGTTTGACTCATGAATACTTGCACATAAACAACACAGATTCATCTTCTTGAGGAATGGTATGGAAAGAAAGAGTACTATATGGTATCAGAAAAGTAGGAGTATATTGTCTAGAGGGGCTGTTATCACACATGGCAGACAGGTAGGGAGAAAGAGAGAGAGGTAAAAGAAGATGAGACCCCAGAGGACAAAGGAAGGATATGTGATGAAGGAAGAGAGAAGCTGACATAAACAAACCGTGGCTAAATTCTTAGAGAATGATATGCAGTCTAATTACCAGTGAATATAGGCATGAATATGTTGCTAATTCTAACAAGGACAGAGGTCAGTATTCCCTTCCACCCTCTGCAATGACCAAAGCCCTCCATCATGTGTTCAGCCACTGCAACCTCCACGGCCATTTCATGATTTGTGGGGAACAGAGGGAATCAGAGCAGTATCTGGCTCTTTCTGCTGGAGGACGTCGGCAGCTGGAGATGTAGCAAGATACTTCTCTGATCTCTACTAGCCACAGAACAGTGGAGGGGCTACTGTGAGGAGAGAAGAAATCCATTTCCACATGTGGAACTATTACATTATATGCTGTACCATACAGGATCTCTGCAAGAATTTAGCATGTGCAGCTTTCTGCATCCCTGCATTTCCATTTTTAGCAATATTGCACTTGTTGAATGTGTGGCCTGCTAAGCAGCTGTAAAAGGCACAGAAACTCAACCCAGGAAGCAAAAGCTGTCAATTGTAATGTTGTTTTGCAGACTTAAGGGGTCACAGCTTATAAAAGTTGCTTTCTTGGACTACAACTCTAAAAATGTTGTAGCCAGCCTGGGCACTCAAGTCTTGATTTTTGGAGATATAGTCAAAAAAGTAACTTTTCTAATGGGGTGGGAAACATTCACCTCACCAGAGGATGCTGATCTGCTACTACCAGATTTTCTTACATATATCTTGCAGACCTGCTAGCTAGAGCTGACGGCAGTTGTTACACCACTTAGTGTGGATGAGTGTAACTCGGTTATGTCCTCAATGCAAAAGGAATTAGTTACAGCTAAAACTGTTACTTATAAGTAGTTACCTTCAAGCTGTGGGTGAGGTAATGCATTTTGATTGTAAAAGTATTCAGAAATGCTCCATTCTATACCTGCATATACCATGTTCTCAGTCTAACATATTCTTAGCATAGCATAAATGTCCACATATGGGCCTAAGCTACACTGAGCCATACCATCCCCTTGACTTACTGCAAAATCCTGAAGCCACCTCAAACAGCCATTCCATGCTTCCTGGTGACAATGATGAAATCAGCAGTGAAATCCATGGAAGTTCTCCAGGAATCTCATTGGTTCCATTTTCATTGTGTGTCTGGCGGCGGGGCAGGGGGAACAAAATATCAACATGAGGCAGCTTTGGGGTTTCACAGTAAGTTTGAAGGGGGGCTTTGGGCACTGTGCAGGGAGAAAGGGAGTAACAATGCCTACAGCACCTGAAAAAGGACATCTGCATGAATAAGGAACACTTACACACATGTGGATGTCCCTATGAATTCTAATCTTCAAATGTTAAGATGTGAATAACAATGTGTGTGTACAGATTATCTAACCCTCTTCAGTTATTCTGAATAGAGCACATAGAGGTCGGATGTGGACACGTATACTGGTTCTGCCAGGGCAGGCTGAGGGAGTTAGTTGCCTCAAGAGGTGGGGCAATGGAGCTGGCAAACTCACTGCCCTGCAAGGCCCTGGGGTAGCATCCTTGCTTTTCTGGAGAACTGCAGCTGCCAAATCATCTGGTAACCCAGCTGTGGGGAACCTGAGCCAACATGAGAAAATGTTTTCTCTGATCTTAATTTGACATAGAATTATTTACAGAAATTACAACATTTAGATCCACGTAGACAGCAGAAATCATCTATTATGTCTAGCAAACCATTAACATTAAGCAGCTTATAATGATGATGGACATATGTATTTCTCATAAGGAACCTTAGAGACAAGATAGAGAACTGATGAGATTTTCAGTACCTACTAAGCATAAATAGCAATGTAGTCTGGAGGAACAACATTTAACCCAACATGAGTCTTATGAGCAAGATGGCAAGATACACAGTAATGTTAATACAGATACATTAATATGGATATGGATATGGAAAAAGGAAAAAATACCCCTCCCTTCCCAGATCAGTCCTTGTTACCTTTACAAAAGATAACAATACCTTTACAATCCTATTGTGCCTCAATGTGACAGAATGCTTGTATCTTCAATTTAAAAAATGGAAGTGGCATGCTTATCAAATATATTTATGAAGTCCACATGGCATTATTTATTGCAATACTGAAAGGCATACAAACTAATGGATCAATATTTAGTCCACTTTTATTTTAGCAAAGATATTTAGAGATAACCTTAAATGGAATACCAGATGAAGTGAGTCTCAGACACATCAAGACAAAATACCACTGTGTGTCAAACCAGCAGACTAAGAGAAATGGTGTTACTTCTTGGACAGCATTGAGTTTCCTCCATACCTGCTTCCTGCCCCAGGCAAGCTTTCCACACATTAGGAGCTATTCTGGCACTGCAGTAGATCAAAGGCCGTGCAGCAGGTGCTTCACCAGCTGTTCCTGTCCAAGTTTTGCCTATACTAGCTGTGTGTGGAAATCACAGCTATGTGTGGAAAAAATGCAGGTGGAAGCTGGAACAGGGGAAGTCAGAAAACAGAGGAATGCAAGAGACCAAGGCTGTAGTCTTAAAGATATTTAACAGGAATGATTCCAACTGATTCCAGGGCAGCTAAGTTCCTAGTAAGCATTTGTAGGATGTCATAGTGTTGTCTTACACATAAGTAAACTTTATTAAGTTCAACAGGACATACTTTGAGCGAACTGTACGTAGCAAGGATGGGGGAGCTTCAACTTTCCCTTTTGCTGAAAATCTCACAGTACATTAACCACTGGGCATATTTTTTCCAAAATTAAGCTCAGTTCACTCTAAACGTCTAAAGCCTCAAGTTTTTTTTTAAAAAGTTATGCATTAATACTATTATTTTCACTAATAAACATGTCATAATGCATTAAACTGTTAATCTTTGTACATCAGTGCATCTTTCCCTAATGTGCACATTTCATACTCAACAATAATGGAAGAACTCCATTGTACATTTCAGAGAAGAGCAAATTTCAAAGAGTAACTGAGTTTGGTTTCACATATTGGTTCCAACATGCAAAATCAGTTAATTTTGTACTTGACTGTAAACTAAACAAAGTTCTTCCCCATGCTTAGCTCATATTATGAAATGTTCATTTACTTGAAAGACATTGATGATTGAACCAGAAGCTCTCTGCTTGTATGGCATATTTTCTACCATGGAGTTTTGCCCCCAGAGAAACACTATAGTCTGATATAGTGTGAATCAAGCTAGCCTGATGGATTTAAAGATGCAATTAAGTCGATTCTATCAAGCGGGTGTTGTTTTTGCCTCCCAAATGTGCTTTTTAAGAAAATATGTCTACTCACCACATTAACCTAGGGCATAATATATGAAATAGGAAATAGGGTTCTATGAAATGTTTCTATCTCAAACCTTGCTCTTCTGGAGAGCATAATTGCATTAATATGATTTCCCTCAAATATGAAAAAGTTATAGCAATGCTTCTAGGAATTCAGGCCCTGTAAAATGGAATTTCGATTGATAGAGTATTCACAGGATCACTGCCAGAGACTGTAAAAGTTCATAGCTTGATTTTGAGAACTGGTGAGCTCAGATTCCACTGAGCTTACTGAAAGTGTGCAAATGTGTAAGTGTGTCTGGCCAGTAATTTTTTTTTTAAAGCAAACTCATTCAGGAGACAGCCTTCAAAATATGGTGGTCACAATCGAATGCAGAATTAAAATTGTTGGGTACACTCCACTTCAGTAAGCACACTCAATATGATTTAATATAATTACTATTAAGTATGAGATTTGCAAGAAAAGGTGTACCTTGGACACTTCAGTGTGACAAAATGATAAACACATCAAACTGTCCTTTATATATAGTCAGTTTTCAAAGTACAGACTGCCCTATAACCCCTAACTCATTTATTTTCACAAAAAATTAACAAATGCAATCAACATGGAAAAACACAGCCATACCCAAACCTATCTTAAAGCAGTTTGCCTCAAAAAGCAATTATGTCTAAGAAAACCAACTTCCACCATTCACGCATCACACTAGTTCTGATCATATAAAAATCAGTGGTGAATTGAGAATTGTAAACAGAGGACCATTTTTCCCATTCAAATGCACATTTGTGAAATATTTTGAATGCTCATAAGCTGATAGAGATAACCAAGCTAACCTAACCAGTCATAATCTGTAGCCCAGTCCACATATTTGCCGAATGCTTGTAGGCTACAAGTGTGTAGAGACACAGGGCTTCAATTGCTGTCTCTACCCTCTCAGTCACCACACACAGCCCATCCCCATTGTCTTGAGAGAATTCTAAATAAATATGACTGCTTTAATGGATTTGTCTGAACTTTCTGTTATATATTATTATAAATATTATACAGTCGGCCTTCCACATTTGTGGGTTTACTCTTACAGATTTGATTGTTTGTGAGTTTCTTCAACCCCTCCCTCCACACCACAGCCCAATTTCTCATCATCCAAACCCTCTCCTGACATCTCTCCCCCCCCATACACACACATACACAAGGAAGGATATGGCCGGGAAAGAGGACATATAGGGCCACCATGCCAAACCCTTCCTTTCCCTCTCCTTTTCCTGACCTGGTTTGAACCCTGAGTGCCCGTTCCCCCGCCATAACTCAGCCCACTTCCCACAGACACATACATTTTGATATTTGCAATTTTCCCACTTATGTGAGGGTCCTGTGCCCCTAACCCTAGTGAATGCGGAGGGCCAACTGTACAATATTATTAGAAATGAGGCCTGAGGTCCTACATTGTCATCATAGTTACATCTGATGGTACCTCCCACAAAGCTACATTTGCAGCCTGCAGCATCCCATCTGAAACATTTCTGAGGTGCTGGAGTTGGGGCACTGGGAAATGACGTTCACACCACTCTCCCAGTCATGGAGTGCTTTGAAAACAGGTAGCTGGAGAGAAGCCTTGGGGTCTTGCCACAACTGTTTGTCTCAAGACATCCTGTGACATTTTATAGTGCTCCAGTCTTCTATGCCTCACAAATGCTTTGGTCAGGGTGCTGTCTGACCAAAGCGAGCTTCGGGGATAACAGTTAGTCCTACCAGTTAGGATATCATACAGCTATCTTATAATATCGTAACTGCTGAACAGGATGTCATGCATTATATTAGATATTTGCATTCCTTCGTATCTTGATTTCTGGTATTTGATCTTTCATGTTAGTGGCACAGCTATCTTGAGCATTATTCATAGTGGAGAGGTAGAGAGATGTATTGAAATAAATAGTATTTTTGGAATATCTCTTTGCTGTTTGACTTGTATTTAATGTCTCACTTCTAGTATTTTTTTTTTTTTTTTTTGCTTTTGATGGCTATATTTTATTGTCAATTTATATCCATGTGCCTTACTGGGTATAAACTGCCCTGGAGTCCCTTTTGAGCGCCAAATAGTGTTGGCAAAGCTCATTGGAAGACATTGGGCCATTTGGTATCTCACAGTTTCACCTGCCTCACAGCTTCCTTGGAAGCAAGCAGTGAGAATGGGAAATCCAATCTATGCCATTTCTCTAGCTCTATGGAGGAAGGGCAAGTTGCACATGGAATAAACAAACAAACTTGAATGGATAAATGAGCAATTTCACTGAACTTCCTCAGGGTTAATTACTGCTAGTGCAGAACTAGAAACAGGCCCGTGTTTCCTTTGAATTCAATTACTAATCATTTGCTGTTGCCATCTATCTATTTCTCATAAAGTATTTTTGCTTAATGATGTGAGCAGTCACCAGATGGTACACTGATGTTGCAAATATTTTGTCAATCAGACAATGTATTTGGCATTTTTAGTTCCTTCAATAGCTTAGATAGAATCCTTATTTGGGGAGGGGGCATTAGCTGTTTTGGACGGGGATCCCCTATCCAGAGTAGGACAGAGAGGCAAATCTATAATAAAACCATTGCAAAGGGTGGGTATGGACAACTGCTTCCAACTCTGGTATTCTGTTATGTAGATGAATCTGCTTATATCATAGTATCACAAGCCCACCTCAAAGACTTAACAGCATAGCAATCTGTTATGTTTATGTAGCAAGTGAAGAAGGCAATAGGAGTGACTGAGCAAGGGAATCAATTGACCATGGGACTCTGAGTATTGTAGCCCAACATGTCTAGAAGTCACAAGCCAGGGGAAGGATGGACTAGTGTGAACAAGAAACATGAAGTGAGGCAAAACTGAGGGGCCTGAAGGATCATGTTATCCAGTGCTTTGTTCGTCTGTAGGGATGGTAAATAAATTCACATTTTATGGAATTTCTCCAGTCAGTGGTCTGCGATGCAATGACAAAAGCAGACCTATATCTATTGGTTTCCTCTTATCATGAGAAAATGGTGATTATCACTTTTTTCCTCTTTGGTCAATTCTATGTGAGGGGAGACCTAGAATAGAAATGTGTATTGCTAAGGGATGTGCGCAGATGCACATTAGTCAGTGGGGAAATGTGAGTGACTCAGGGGTTCAGCTGCAACACCAGTACCTCCAAATGACAATCAGGAATTAATTAGCTTGCAGGAAAGAACCAGCCAGAGATTACAAATGTAAAATGAAATGTGTTTTTATTGAAAGAAATTCACACAAGCACACAAGATCCAAACACTCATGCAAGAGCTAACCAAAGGTAAGTAAGGAAAGTGTGGATAGAAGACTTTCAGGGATGAGTTGATAATTACTGGCCTGGAAGTAGCAAGAAAACAGCAATGTGGCTTAGGTAAGCACCTAAGGACAGTTCTTGTTCAGGAGTCAAAGACAGCATGGCATTCAGAAAGGTGAGAGGCTGCGCTGAACCACTCAAAATTGGAGCTTCTCAAAAAATATCCTGTGGGTATGGGTCTGAATCACTCTCCCAGCCAAACGAACAATGGCAGTTGGAGCACAAACAATGAAGTCCAGACTGAGTTAATGGTCTTAGTGCTTAGGTGACAAAAGGATAATGGCTATTGTAATAGCCCAATATTGTGGAGAAGTTGGGAAGACAATAGGGAAATGTCCGCGTGTGCAAGATCAGGGTTAAAACAATTACAATTTGGTGGGGATTTCCCCTTTCAGCTCTGAGATGTCCGGCTCATTATCTTAAGCCTATTGTCTTCAGTGTGGCTGCACTGTTAGCCTGACAATGACTTTGTTTTTTGCCTAGGAGGTGAGTGTGGCTGACCTGTCTTGCCATCTCACTTTTACAGTCAGTAATCTACCTCTTCCAGCTAGACCTTCCAGTCACCTCTGGTATAATTTGTATCAACACCAATTAACCATGTGAGTTGAATAATATTTGCCAATTAAACCATGCCAATTCTAGGGGTTGCATGGGACCATAATATAAGGCTCAGGCGCAGGCTGTCCAAATGCTCTCATCTCCCCATCTGAGCTTACCTGAGCTCTCAGATCATTGGGGATCTTCTCTCAGTCCCATCGTCTTCCCAGGGATGTTTGTTGGAAACAAGAAAGAGGGATGTGTTGGTAATTGGTGGTTGCTCCCAGACTTCGGAACTCCCTCCACAGGTAGTCTAGGCTAGATCCTTCCTTGCTGTCCTTCTGCCAGCAACTTAAAACAAGTTTTTAGGAACTGACTGCACTGGCCTTTGAATGATGTGCTGTCTCTCTGATGTATTATTTCTAATATTTTTAAATAGTTTTGAATCTCAGTATTGGGCACAGAGCAGGACAGAAATGAGGATAATAATAGTACCAAAACTCATATGAACCTGTGCAAGAAGAAAAAGCAAGGAATACAAGATAGAGATGAGAAGAAACTGCAGGTGGGGCTCTGGATAAATTCAGTGAAATCCAGGGTGAGGGATTTTCACATCCCTGCTCATCTCACAGGTCACTTATAAAAGGGGGTTCAGAGATCTATTTAGAGGCTTCTGCTGGGGGATGGGAAGGAACTTGGCTAGTTAGCTTGTGAGTGGTAGGAGCTTTTACACCCAATGAGGGCACTGGGGAGGAAAAGGAGAAGGAGGTGGAACAGTATTTCAGAATTGGGTTCAGTGAAAAAATGAATTCCTGAACTTTTTTTTGGTATTGCCTTTAGCTTTCACTCATTGAGTAAAATTTCCAGATTAATCTGTGGGCTGTTGTTTATCCTTCACCACCATAAGAGGGTTTAAAAAGCACTTTGTCATTTCCATAGTATTCTCAAGAGGTGGAGTTAGCAACATTTACATACCTATATATACTAACTGCTAGTTTGCATGATGGTGACCTCCTCTTCCATTTGCTTAATTGCACCCACTCTCTTTTCCCCTCACTCTAACCTGCAGACATTTTATTTCTTTTTCCTCTATAAGACCATGTATTTGATTATGGACGAGTATTCGGAGGTGTATCTAGGGTGGGGCAACTGGGGAGCATGCCCTGGATGCCAATGCCAGGGGATGCAAAAAGCTGAACCCCCCCATCCTCCCTGGCTGGCCACCCCCACCCCTGCTGCCTCCATACCCACCCCTGCTGGGGTCATTCCTGGCCTGGTGCAGAGGTAGCAGCTGCAACAGCAGCCCTCCCTCCCGGGTCTGGCCTGCCGCTGCTGCCCCCACTCCCATCAGGGTCTTCCTCAGCCCCAGCTGGCAGCAGGGGGAAAAGCAGCACCCAGGGGTGCAACTTCCACACTTGCCCTAGGCACTGATGAACCTAGATACGCCACTGCACGTACTGTAAGTAAAGCTAATTTTATATGATATACTGTACAAAGAAGACTTTTTTTTTTTGGCTAAACTCTGTGGGTGGTGGTAAGGGGTGGCCCGGTTGTTTTTCAGCTTCTCCCTTGCAGATTTGTTACTATGTTTGAAGGATTCAGTACAATCTCTTATATTTCCCAAGAGGAGAGAGTGGGAGGAAGTCAAGCTATGCCATTAGCCCTTGTTGACTATGTGATATAATATATGTTGGGGAAGGGGGAAGTTGCCAGTCTGGGTTGTTCAGAAACAACTGAGAAGCAGTGACATTGATGACAATGAAAAATATATCAGACCGAAAGCATGATATTCAGCACTATACACACATTACTTTCAATATTATCCCAAATTTTGCTCAGGATACTTTGCTCTGAAGCGCAAAGGATAAAGTTTGTACATTCACTATACTGAATAAAAAGTTTCAAACATTTAAAAAGCTAAGGGGATCACCCAGAATATTTAACAACGGTGCACTTTACATATAAGGGAACTACTGTACCAAAAGGAAGAAGATTGTTTCAATTTAGTACAATACATCAAAAGTACCATTTGGATTTAAGCCATATGTGTGAGGTATTCCTAGAAAGGTGAGACTGTGCTTAATGTTCTATGCAGGTTTGTGTGTTTGAAAGAACCAGCAGCTTTTATTTGACGCCATGGTTTAAACAGCTTGAGTAATATTGTCATTTGGCTCTATAAATGAGATAAAGAATCCCTCTGGATTTGATTCCAGAACTGGTATAATAGCTAAATGTTCTAAGAAGGAGAAAAATGTGTGTGGGTAGGTGGGGGGGGAATCAGGACTTTTTTAAATAGAAACATCTGCTTTTTACATTTTAACATTCAAAGCACAAATACAGGCATGCCATTGAAATAAATCCATACTAATTTATCTTATAGTTTTGTTATGAAAATAAACCAGTTCACATTCAAGTTCAGGTGGAGGATAGCTCAAAGTGGCAGAAGTTTGGGGTAAACAACAGAGCATGATGAACATACCCCGCTTTAAGTTTTCAGTGGCCACTAGAACATGAAACTCACTGGGGCACCTTGGCCCAGTCAGTCACACGGTCTCTCAGACCAACCTATCTCACAGCATTGTTGCATGGATAAAGTTGGGGAGGTGGAGGCATGAATATCAATTTTTGTAAGTTACATTCTCACAGGCAAGAACAAATAATTTTACTTTTTTTTTTTTTTGCTGGAAGAAAGTCATTGAAAACTATGCAGTTTTTGAAAACTATTCACAGGTCAGGAATTATTCTGTGCAAAAGAATGTAGAGTTGTGTGTGTGTGTTTGTGTGTGTGTGTGTGTTTAAGCACAGAAAACAGCACTTTCTACAACCCACCCCCAAACCTATGTGCTTTTTTTTTTTTTTTGATGGGGAGCAAAGTCCCAAAACGAAAAGATTCTCACTCATCTTGGATTTTCTTGTCAGGGTTTTCTGACACTTCAAAAAACCTTTTTTTCAACCATTTTCCAGACATTTTAAAAATATTCTTACTATTCCTACTGGAGATCCTTGTACAACATTTGAATCTATTGGAGTACTGACAGCATACAAAGGTAACAAACAAATGAATAAGTCCCATAGGAAGAATTTCCAGAAAGGCCTTGGTTTTGTCTAGTGAGATAATTCTGTAATGAAGAATGAGAACTGCCAGAACAGGAGTCCTAAAGGTTTATCCACAAGCCCTTCCACCTTTAACATCATATGGACTGAATATATTCATGTTATTATTGTTGCATGCCTTCAACTCATTTCTGATTTATGGCAATCCTAAGGTTAACCTATCATGGAGTTTTCTGGGGCTGAGAGTGGGTGATGCACTCAAACTCCTCCGGTGGGTTTCCATGGCCCAGCAGGGTATCAAATCCTGGTCTCCACGGTTGTAGTCTAATGCTGAAGCCACTTTACCACACTGGCCTCCATACTCATGTTAAAGCTCAGGGTACTATATAGCTCAGGGTAATATAAATGCAACACTGACTGGTCTCTTGAGGGGCAGAATAGAAAACTGACAAAGTAAAATGATTTCTCATGTCAGGAGATTAGTAATGATATGTGAAGAGCATTTCACAAATCCATGTCCTATAATTTTTGGTATATTTCCTCAGCCTGCATGATTAAATGAGTACTTGACAGGTTCAAAAAGTTCCATAATCTACCCAAACAGTTATGCAGCACAAGAAAGTGGTACAGAGTGAGAACTGCACTTCATAAACTGATAAATCATGAGATTCAGATAGGAGACACCATGTTATCTGTCATTTGAACAAAGTAAGCACTCTGCTCGAATGCCTTTTGAACAAAAGATAAATCTCATATAGGACTTACTTGCAAGCTGTTGTAATCTCCACCCTGAGGCCATTTCAGCACAAGGCAAGGGAATTGCCCTGTGCCGGTACTTACCGGACTTCTTGGCTCCATGCTTGGGTCCAGGCTGGTCCGGAGCAGTGCATGGCCGCCGCTCCACACTGCTCTGGGGACGAAAATGGCAGCTTCTGGTTGGTTGAGGCTCTCCATCAACCGCTGAAGCTCGCCAGCCTAAAACCTGCCCCCGTCAGATCGCAGGCTCGCACCGGAGTGCGGGCACAAAGTGGTGTGCTCCGTGCTTTTGAAAGACCTGTCTCAAGCTGTCTTTCAAAAGCACACTGGACGACCACTTCAGGTTGTTCTGGAGTGGGCTGAGGTGCAGAACTACACTAAGTAGGTCCAACTCAGTCTGCTCCCAGGTGCAGACGTCCTCCCTGGAGGACGCTCTGCACCATTTCTTTAAGCCCATGTGGAAATGTCCTGAGTTTTCCACAGTGCTCTTGCACTCTCTCTCTCTCTGTGTTTAGAAGCAAAATCTCTCAATTTTTCACTAGTAGAATCAAGAGGGTTTTTTCCCCCCAAATTGTCAAGGTTTGCTTTTGTAATGGAGTGTTATTAGGGATAAACATATACTCAGTAGTGTTCCTTGCAGATCCATTCTCATTTCTCTGTGAAAATGGCCATCGGATGTGTACTATTTATTGCATTAAATCCTGGATGTTTAGGTGGTCTTTCTGATTCTGCTATGGTACTATCTGTGTAACTTCTGCCTTGACCATTTAGTATCTTCAGATCCTAGAGATGTCATCACTCAAGGCTGGCTGTTGGATTCTCCTAGCCCAGAAGGAGTATAAGAGGGATTCATTTTCCACTTAAGCTTTCTTGTTGAGCAAGATCTTTCTCACCTCAAGTATATTTCTGCATCCCTTAGTTGTCCTTGATTCCTGACTACTGGCTTGTTCCTCAACTCTTGAAACTACTAGATTCACCAGGCTGTTGGAGTTAAAGTAACAAAATTCATCAAGATGGATGGATAGCAATATAAGAGTGGAGTGGTGAGAACAGAGTGGGGAGGGATTTTCTTCTGTCTTTTACGTTCAAGCTAAAATTGTTGATTACATACTTATAACCGTAAGCTATAAGAAAGCCATTTGTCAACTTTCTTTTCCCCTCCTCTTCTTCAGTTTAGCAAATGATTCCTGTATATATTACTCTTTTCTCACTATCTGTCTGACACTATGATAAAATAACACAGCTGACTTCAGCAGTGTCTGTTATGGAAATACAGAACAATGTGACCAAGTTGTACAAACTGCTATGTGCCCCCAGGGAGAAACAAAAACAGAGGACTTCTAGTTTATTTTCTGTGATGTGTTCCATCTTTACATTGATCACTGTCTTAGTTCTCCACCAAGAAACTTACACTGTAAGATCTGTCATCATTTCTGCTTACTCCTCCTCTTAAATAGCGTCCTTCTTAGCAATGTAGCTGTAGGCAATATCCTTCTCTCTTTCTCTCTTGATAAATTCCTAGTAGTACTTTTCTTTTCATTTGAGATAATCTCTGATACTTGATTCCAGATCTCAGCCCTCCTGTTGCTGTGCACCTTCGTTTCCAATTAATGGTGACCCTGTGACCCTGCACGAGGCTGGTGAATCAGTTCATGCTGTTTTTTACCAGATTTTCTGGGCTCGAAACAAGGCAGACTTTCCCTCATTTCCTTCCGCACAGCTACTGCATATGTTCCATTCTGATTCAGAGGACTGCGACAATCCACACTGCCTCCACTGTGGCCATTCCAGTGACTCCCTCACCCCACCCTGTCGGCTGTGATTGCCCCCCCCTTCTGGCATGGTTTAGTATGTCATTGCGTATGTGCGTAAGTCCATACTACCCCCTGGGCCCTCCCATGAGCCCTCCCCTGATCACCAATTCACATTGGCGCGAATGTCCGTGTCTGCACCACTGTGAAAGTATGAATCGGATCGATCTGGAAAACTGGAAAACCGATTTCTTCTGGTTTTCAAATAGCATGCTTTACCACCACATGGGGGCACATTTAGTCAGAATTATGTGCAGAACGAAGGTAAATAAACCGAACCTAGTCTGCTCCAACATGCAGAAGACCTCCGTGGCAAGACTCATTGTCCCGCCTTAATAACCAAGTGTGGAAAGAGCCAAAGCTATCATGAGATATTCTTCTCAGGATTTATTAAGAAGAGGGTTTTGCCTTTGCCTCAGGGGGTGTGTCTTGTCCAAGATCACCCAGTGAGTTTCCATGGTTGAGCAGAGATTTGAGCCCTCATCTCTGGAGTCATAGTCCAGTAGTTAAACCACCACACCTCATGGGTTCTCACCAGCCTCCCTGCAACCCAACAATAAGAGGGTCTGTTAAATTCTCCTAATAGTACTGGAAGAACACCTCATCAGGTGGGTGACACCTAATAGACTTTTCCAATAATGACTTGAGCTGTCGTTGCTGCTTTTTAGAGCAACAATCGGTATTCCTACTATTCGATTCCTCCTGTGGCCTGGGCCCCCATTCATTACATCAGCCTGAGTCAGACTCTGATTACAATCTAATGCTGAAACTGCAGCTGAAACAGCAAAAGTGAAGACTGCAGAATATGCCACTGCTTCAGTTTTCGTTCCCATCCCTGCCCCCTCAGATTTTAAAATATCACGCACTGCTACCACCACTACACACACCTTCTCCAGCGGTCTCCTCCCTATTTATTTTTCACTCACAGGCAGCATTTTGGACACCCAGGGGTTAGTAGCCTCATCAGCACCAAATGGCCAATGATTTATTAAGCCAAGCTGCAGCATAATAACGCTCACCATGTGGCTAATAAGCAGATACTTGGAAATAAAGCTGAAAAAGCAAGGACTTTTTTTGGGATGGTTTCAGTGCCAGAGCAGGCGTGCGCACACACTTTTTAATGGACTGAAGTGTGCCTTGAATGTTAAACAGGTAGGGATTTGGCATCATCTAGATCAGTATAATTCCATGGGGCAGAAGAAGAATATATTAATTTTAAAATCACTGAAAGAGAGAGACAGACAGACAGACAGACACACACAGAGACTGAAGGAGAGAACTCACATTCCTATATGTAGACTAGATACTTAATATGATATAGACTAAGAAGTCCTTATATAATTAAAAGGAGGAGAAATGAAACCGTGAAGTCTTGGTAACATTTGCATTTGCGGTACAAGGTTCATAGTTAATGGCCATTTCTATATTACCTAAGATGAGCCACATCAGAGACATTACTTGCTAGAGAAATAGGAAAAAACTGATCCTGTTTCTGTATGCAGTTACTCAGGCACATTTCTAACGAATGACGAGGCAGGGCTGCATGAGAAATTCAATCTTTATGGATTCTGAAACGAACAGACTTGATCCAAACGTCCGAGATGAATGTGCAGAGCAGGCTTTAACTATATCCACACTAACTTAGGGTAAGTTAAAAATACCTATTTTGGTATGTAATTAAATATGACTTTTAAAAATGATTAATGCTAAAAGGCAATGGAATGAAACATATACAGAACTGGCACAGACCAGGAACAGCAATTCATCCATCCCTGTGACTAGAGTCCATGAAGAAGGTCAGTGTAGCAGTGTAGGCTCCTTCTAGCCTTCCAAAGATGTGGCAATGCAGCAAGGCAAGGAAGTTCTGGAAACAAATACATGAGCAAGTTACAAAAATGTTTAAAATTAATTTTCCCATTAATTTGCCTGAAATATATCTATTTAATATCCTTGACAGCATTGACTCAACATTAAGGAACAAATATTGGAGGATTTTGTTGTATATGCTCTATACTGCTAGATTAACTTTTGTGCAGAGATGAAAAGATCCTCGTATCCCTTCGATGGATGATTGGGCTTTGAAGCTTTATGATTTGACAGATGATTTGACAGATTGAAGCTTTATGATTTGTCAGTCAGATTTGACTGACTGACACTTTAGATAATGTTGGAAAATTTTAACCCCCTTCGGGAAGTCTTGGTGGAGGAAATTATCAATAACAGGTTTCAATTATTAAAACCTGATTTATATTCATTTATTTCAACTCTAATTATTAGCTAAGGCTTTATTCTTGTTGTAGAGGTCTTAGGCCACTTCTGCACTAGAGTGGAGGAATGTTTCACAGAGTGTCATGAGCGGCACTTTTTACTCCAACTTACCCCGATTTCTATCTGCACGCCCTCCTACTTCTATCGAAGTAAAGTGAAGAAATTGTTTGTAGCTTCCACATTGTCAATTCTCATGGAACTCCTATTCCCCTCCCTCGCTCCACCCCTCTGCTGCTGATTGATCAATTTTTAAAAAGGAGTTGTAGAAACTGTTCCTATGTTTTAGCACAAGTGGTGTGAATCAACGTACACTTCTGCATGTAGCAAAAAATGCAGCAGAAATTGTTTGGGTGGTTTACATCAGAGTTTTTCCATTTTTACAATACATCGGTTTAACATCGATGTTAACTGCGCTAAGACCTCAACTCGTGCAGAACCATGGAGGACAGAACGACAACAAACCAGTTTAACATGCAGATCTAAAAGTGACAATATGATGCTACTGCGATGTATCAGCCTTATACAGAAAGGGCCTTAATCAATTTATCTATATTTTAGGAGTTCATAATTATAAGAAAGCACTAAACAATGATTGGGTAGGAAGTCACTCTTTTTATCTAAGTTTTCTCCTTTTGTTTTTGCACTGGTGCTTCTCTCTCTCTCTCTCTCTGTATTTCTTTTCTTTCTTTGTAGCTATGTTTTTCTCTAAAGTTTTTTTTTGAAAACTTGCATTTTTCCCTTTTAATAAAAAAAAGATTAAAAACAAAAAACAAAGATGACCCTAAGAGTCCTGTTGAACATTGATAAGTAATGTCTTCTATCCCTCTCGATTCTATCACCACCTGTTCCCTGAGTAAATGGGGCAAGTGCAGATTCCCTAGTGTAGCAGATGCTTTGAAATCAAAATTGTAGAAACCACTACCATTTAGGGTTTCAGGAGATATAAGTGAGCTGTGATTACAACTATAGATGTAAATCTTCATCATTTTTTATTGTTACCATTTTTCTACCCAGTTTTCTACCCATTTGGAAACTGCAAAGACTATTCATAATTCAGGACTTCTTCAGTGCAAACCATGCATATAGTTGTTAGGGCTGCAGGGGCAGAAAATGGAAGAAAACAAGCTTTCTGAACAGAAAACAGCAGTTTCTCAACAAAAAAAATTACATTTCTGCATAAAAGTAATATTCCTATATGGACATGTTGTTTTCTGAACTGCAAATCCTGTTTTCTGTGCAAAAACATGTTTCTTTGCACAGAATAACTTCTGAACAATAAATATTCTCCTAGAATGTTCCTCTTCAGGGTTTCCTGACACTGATGAAACCCATTTTTAAACTATTTTTTAAATAATTTTGAATATCTTTCCATCCCTACTTATAACTACTGATGTAGACTCAAGTTGATAGACTAGACTCGAATAGGACTTAAGTTGCTTCAGTGACTCAACTCGGACTCGACTTGGCCATAAATGATATACTGATTTGACTTGACTCAAGACTTGTATATTTTTAATGATTGACTCGATGCCCTTGGTTCAGTAACATAATGCATTCATCCAGAAACCTTATGACTTTGAATAATGCTTCCATCTCTTTTTGCCTACTAGTCACATGACAATCTCTCTCAAGCCCAAAGTGTGGGCACATTTCTCAGAGGGGAACAGCAAACAGGTTAGGCAATGGGCTTGAGACAGGCTTGAGGTCTGCTCAGCCTCCTTGTAACCTCTGCTAATAGTGGAAGGGAAATATTCACTATCTGCTGACAGTGGGAGTGAGATATTTATTATCTGCTGACAGACCCAATCTCAGAGAAGAGAAGTATTTATTATATATATTTTTATTGAGTCAGAGGTTCACCAGAGGGAAACATAGACATCCAGGTCTAAAGGCTGAAACCCCCTGGCGAAGGTCAGACCAAATATCCTCCAGTCATGTATCCAAGAGGAAAACCTCGGAAGGCACATATGCACAGATCAAATGGGCTGGCCGCAACTTTGACAGCTTGAGAGACTAAGTGTCTCCAGGATGAGGTTAGCGATTGCAGTCACAAGAACTACAAAGATGAGGTCCGTCTGCATAACTTGGCTTCTATCCTTTCCCAGAAGAGGGTTTGCCCTCACCACAGGCATACTTTGCACTATAATTGAGTCCCCTTTTGGGGCTCTTTTTAGAGAACTCCCATCTTTGACTAGCGTCTGTCATGCTGCTAGTTTAAGGCTCCCCTCAGTTCTTTTTCTTTGTCTGCTGATCTATCTTCACTTGCTTCTTCCCAAACTGCAGTCTTCAAGATCAGGTGCAGTATAACTGCCTTCTTTCCCTCTGTTTTTCCCACTCTTGAGTCTTTCAAACTCAGTAATCCCTGTGCGCTTGTGTGAATGACTGCTTTGTGTATGTGTATGTGTGGAAATTTTGCCAATCCTGCTACATAAACTACTGATAATTGGATATATAATCGGGTTCTTGTGTAGTCTGACTCTGTAAACATAGGGTTAAAGATTTCGCTGCGTTGCCCTGCCCTCTGCTTTGCTAAGCAGTGCTCTGCTAATTTTGACAATCTTTGTATTTTTATACCAAATCCAGGCATCACCCAGGGACCCCCAGAAGTCAGGGTAACAGCCCGTCCTCGCTGCATATCAGAGGAGCCTTCTAAACATTTCCTAAGAGCAAAAGACCAGACCCCTCCCAGAGTGCAGAGTGCATTTCTCAGAGGGGAACAGCAAATGTGTTAGGCAACAGGCTTGAGGAAGAAGGATCTTTCCTTCTAAAGCTTTTGAATCTTCAGTAATGGGGAGTAAGATAGGATCCTATTCCTCACTTCTGAAGCTGCAGATGGCAAAATTGCAAATGCAGAGAGCCAACTCTGCTGAAATAGTTAAAATTGAATTGATTTCACTCTATCCAACAATTCTGGAATTTTGGTTGAGGTATAAAGTTGGCTTCCAGACTTGAGACTTGACCTGAGACTTGACTTGAAAGTATCTTCAAGGACTTGAGACTTGACTTAAGACTTAAATGTAGAGACTTGAGACTTGACTTGAGACTTGGAATAAAAGACTTAAATACATCACTGCTTATAACTAATAAATGACAGTACATTTAGGTTGCCAGTTCCTATCTTAAAAGAATTCCAATGCAAGACCATAATGTACTAAGCAGAAAAACTTTGAAGAAATATGAAACTGACCAGATAAAACACAGGGCGTTTCTAGCAGTCTCCAACATCACTGAGAAGCTCCTCATACTATCTCTACATAAAGCTGGTAGGCTAGTTTGTGACTGTGTTCAGCTGAGTATAGATCAGAGCAGGCAACATGAAGCCCAAGGCCATCTCTGTAACTCCAACAACATCAAACCAAACTACCAAAATTCAGTTCTCTACTTGGCTATGGAAATCCATTGGGTGACCTTGGGTGTATGACACACTCTAATCCCTAGAAAATACTGTAATAGGTTCACTTTAGGGTTGCCATAAGTCAAAAACAACTTGAAGGCATATGACAACAAAAACAACAGTTTATCACACACACATGGGTGGCAATGCTATTCTGTGGTTATCTTTCCCCTTGTGTTGCACTGGACATAAGTTCAAACAGGCAAACTGTTCATTGTAATATCAAATGGATGCCAAAATCCTAGACGAAAGGGGAAATGAAATATTTCATTGCTTTCATACCCTCTTGTACAATTTTTCAGTAAAGGAATTGTAATTATGAGCTGAAGCTGCTTCAGTGAACATATTCCCTAACTACCTGGATTATGAGGGATGTCATTGTGTTATGTCCTTGACTTCAAATATTAGGAATACCTGAGATTTACTGAGCTGTCATCTTTGATCAATCCCTCTGGAGACCCTTTCAGGAAACCACTTCAGAACAAAGAGCACCATGTAAAGATTATCTTTAGTTTAATCTTTGTTTTACAGGCGTATGCTCAGCTAGAGCTCATTCTTCTGGAAGAATTTGAAACCCCGGAAAGCATGTGACTAATTCACAGGAAGGAACACCATCTCAACATATCTAGCAAAAGCAAATTCCCTCTGCCAGCTCTCTGTCCATTTATTATGCTTCTTTGTAATCAGGACCAAGAGGAAACATACTGAATATCCGGTGATCACCTATGCATTATATGCTAAACAAAACACATTTTCCCACAGACCTGGAAACAGTGGCACTAAAACTCTAGTGACTAGAAAATTCAACAGAAATGGATGCAACAAATAGATTACGTTGTCCTGCTGCACTGCAGCATTTAAAATAAACTAGAGGGGGCGGGGGCGGGGAAGATAGCATCTAGGCTATTGGTCAAAAAAATAAATAGGGCCAGCTAGTATTTGCAAGAGATGGGAGTGATTCAGAGCAGGGTTATATACACCATTTTAGATTAGATGCCAGTATGTTTGAATCAGTTTGATTCAGAGTACTGAGTAGAACAGTCATTTTTCCTGTAACAGCAGGACTGGATATCTGGCTTCTCTTTACTTACTGCCTATGCTCTCTGGTGCCTCTTAAGAGACCTTTCTAGTATTACTTGTCTAATGCTGCAGTGTGTTTCCTTCCTACCCTTCTTGATTAATGATTGCTCCAGGTCATGTAGAAGGAAGCTTTTACACATTCCTTTACATAACATTCTTGTTCCAGATGTGAAGGAACCTTGGCAAGGTGGGTCCCTCTTAAATGCCTCACAACCCCAAGCACTTTACCACAATTTGAAGTGTGCTCTGTTAAATATTCTGGGGCAGTGTGGACATTGTAAAATTGCAGATGGCTGCCTACCATGGGGAGACTTGAGGTAGCAATGACTCTCTGGATGTTCTTGGCCCTGGCAGATACCAGTGCTAGCTTTTAGCATGGGAAGTAGCCAGCTTACCAATTTTCTCATTATCGAACAGTGGAGAAAGGAGATTTTTTTTTGTAGTAGCTCCCAATTGGTCCAAGACAAAAATGGAAGCATGCTTCAGTTATTACTTTAAGTTTAATGAAAGCAGGATAGCTATCTATTTAATTTCAAGGGACACTTCAAGGCACAGAAACCCTGTCCAACCCAACCCACCCTCATGTCTCCAGCACAATCACCTTGTTTTTTTGGCAGTAGTAACTCTATGTCTCTAACAGTTGTATGGAAGCATAAATTCAGAGTCATAGCCAGTTGCATTTCTGTCTATCAGGCAGATGAAGGAGAAAAGGTGGCATGTTAGCAACTCTGCTAAATTCTGAGGTGAATCAGGGGCACATGCAAGTGAGTTACTTTGGGTAAATTATAAATTGGTCATACAGAAACTGAACTCCTTGGGAAGACTCCCTTAGTTATTCTTTTTATCAGGATATAGCAGATCTTAGAAATCTTAGCCCATTTACACACCACACTGTGATAGTGCTGGTATTCCACTTTCAACATCCTATGGAATCCTGGGGTTTGCAGTTTAGGGAGGTGCATTTAGAATTCTCAGCTAGAGAGCTGTTTGGTCTCAGTAAACTACAAACTCCAAAATTGAGTTTTGATATTGAAAGTGGAATAATAGCACTATAACACTGTAGTGAAGAAATGACCTTACTTTTTTGTGCTACGAGACCCAGAATCTCCTGGCAATCATAGCCATACTGGCAGGGGGATTCTGGGAGCTAAAAGCCAAAAGGCAAGCTTTCCAAGCTCTGGAGCACAGTGGGAGCCATCATTTTGCTAGAATGTAGTGGAATCAAGTTTGTGAGGAGCCTTTGGATACTCCTATGATTTGACCAGCACCTGCATGTCCATGTTCTTGTATTCTGGATCACTGTTCTGTCTTCTGCTGAGGAAAGGTGGACATCTTCTTTCCATTTCTTTCCTTTCTATCAGGCATTCCTCTGTAAACATTTCCTCCTACTTTCTCAACTGTGGAGGAAAGTAAGAGGAGAGATGAACCAATTAAGATTTAAAAAATAAGAGCTTCCTGAGGGCAAGTTTTAAAAAGGAGAGAGATGAAACATTGAAGAGTTCTGAGGGCCCAGTTCATCTAGGATTTTTTGCCTTCACAGAGTCTGAGGCACCCTACGGCGTACACCTACATATAGAAATATCAGTGTATGACTAGGCAAGACAAAGATATAGCCAGCAGCAATTTCTGTAGTGGTTCCATGCTTGAGAAAGTACTGCTATGATTCCAGAAATTATTACCAGTCAGTGTATTTGTCTTCTGTCCATAATGATATTTCTCAGTGTGATTGTGGATTTCCCTCTGCCTGAGAACAGTTTGGATCCTGAAGCAAAATGTTCTTCTTCATAGGTCAACCCTACTATTAGGCAGAGTGAGACTTGATTTTGGATTTCATGCAAGGTAAGTAAACTACTAGTTATTTATTTATAGCTGTTGTGGGTTTTGTTTTTCTGGTCAAGAAGAAAGAGAAGCTGTCATAGGGCCTTTTCCTTGTGTGCCAAAATTACCTGACTGGCCGAGGATCCTGTGCACCTTGATTTACAAGATAGGAGAGCATAGTTGTTGTTGTTTTTTGTGGAAATATTGCTAAGTAATTCACAGCACAATCCTATGCATATATGTTAATCAGTAAGCTCATCAAGTTCGCTGTGCCTTCACTTACTTCCAGGTAAACTTGTAGAGGATTTTATCCTAAGAGACACCATATGGTTTCTTCAATGCCACTTTAATGAAACAGAGAAATTGTTGCCAAGATTTAAAATATGAAAATAATCCCTATCTCTCATTCTAGCATTCTGACAGAAGGAAACAAAGATTACCATGCTTAAACTCCGGTAGTTCTTGATTAAGCCTGGTTAGATCATCTGACAGATTAACCTTTGGTTTTCTTACACTGCTGTTCTAATTAATTATATCTTATACATTCATTGTTTTGTGATTTTATCTGTTAATTACTTTTAGATTATTATTGCGTGTTAAATGGTGCTTGTTTGGTTGGTTACCTGTGCAATAAAAATCCACAGTGTACCACTTTCTAGCAAAGGAAAGACTACCGGTGGGGAGGCTACTCTGAACCACAGATTTATTCATATCTACATGGAACTTTTACAGATATTATGATCAGGGCTACTGACAATGAGTTTGGTCACCAGGGAAAAATTTCGTTTGGACCCAGGGGTTCACTCATTCCTTCAAAGTCCCTAAAGTCTTTGTGGGGAGCAGGGAACACAGTCACTGTCACCCACAATCAGCACCTTTCCTCTCAGCCATCTACCCAACTTCATTTTTGATGCACAATCAGAGGCTTCCACTTTCCCATGTCACATGACTTTCGGTGGCCAATCAAGGCCAGCCAGGAGATGTTTGAGAGCTTCTTGATGAGGCAGAAGGGTTGGCTAAGGCCATTTCTGCACTAGACTGTTATTGTGCTATTATTCCACTTTCAACATCCTATGGAATCCTGGGGTTTTCAGTTTGGGGAGGGGCCTGTGAGAGCCATGGAGCTGGAGGTGTTACAGTTGTCACAGCAGCTGCTGCTGTTGTTCCTCTTCTCCAAATCATTCCCTACCTAAATTAATCAAGAAGTTTATTTTTGAACATTAAAAGAAAGCCCTTACAGACAGTTTCTGGCTTGGATTATTCCTTTCTTAATAAGTGAGGAGCGTGGAGGTAGAGAGAGAGGCTTCATTACCTGAGTAGCCCCTGAAACATGGGCATAGGAGGAAACATTAACTGACCTCTCACTCTAACCAAGGCCTTGATAGTCTTTTTCCTGCTATGTCAAGCCTAGGTTTGTGTTTGCTTCTGCTCTCTCTTCTAATCATACTGGTCACAGCTCAGGTCTTCACAAGCATGGGGAAGGAGTCAGTAGCTCTTTCCTCCTTTCCACACACATCTTAAGAAGCTGCTTCTGTCCCTTTACTTTCATATTTGTCTAGCTATCTCCTCCCTCATCTCTGTCCTGTGTTTTGATCATGAATCTTTAATTCTTTCTCTCTCCTTCACATCAGATACTAGCAGCCCAAATGGCATCAGACAGTATGTACTACTTAGTATCCTGGGAAAAGTGACCTTGTTAGCTTAAAAGCTGAACTGTCAAATATTTCCATGTAGCTCATAACCCACAGATTGACCACTCTTGGTCCACTGCCTTCACAGCCTACTCATCGGCTTCTCAGAGATATCTGTTTGATTGCTGTGGAAAACTAGATGCCAGACATTTTGTTTGATTGACCAGACTCTCTTTAGGCTTGGGAACAAATCCTATTGATGGACATTTCTAAGGAGGTATACTTGGGCTCAGAATTTAGTTTTATTTTGGTTGATGCTTATAAATGCCACTCATCTACTTACCTATCATGTGCAAGAACTGTCATCAAGTGAGTAGATACGGAGTAGATTTTGTAAAGTGAATGTGAGAATAGACTGTGTTAGTTTTAGTTTGTTGGTTATTCCACAAACAATACATCAGCATCCCAGGGTTTGCAAACTAATAACATGTTTATGGGTTATTAGTATATAGTACTTGCTAGAGGGTGTATCCACACTGCACATATAGGTTTTATACCACCTTAACTGTCATGGGTCCATCCTATAAAATCTTGGGATTTGTAGTTTGGTGAGGGATTTCCAATTCTTTAGTGCACTCTCCTTAGGAGCAGCATCAGAGAGCTCCTGCAGAAAAGTACCTTGGGAAACTACAAATCCCAAAGTTCCATAGAATGAAGCCATGACAGTTAAAACAGTATCAGACCACTATAGTTGTGCGGTGGTGTGGATCCCACTACAATTAACTAACTGTGTGTTGACATCAAATCAGATATATGAAAATGCTTCTCACCTTATACAGATGATAAGATGGAACAAATATAGAAATAATTTTAGCTGCAGCTTTCTATAGTTATATATAATTATTCATTGTGACTCATGAGAACTTGATAGTTCTCCCCCTTACTAATTATATTTATTTTTTAAAATTCCTTGTTTATGGTTAATGCTTTGTGCAGCCAATCAATTCCTAGCACCTTTTCTGTTGAAATTGTGAAAATTATGCACCTTTGCAAGAACTATATCTTCACTTTGGAGAGATTTCAAGGAGACACAGACGTGCACGCACACACACACACACATGTATGTAGAACAGAAGGTAAATTTTTCTTATTCCCAGCAGGGTGTTTGCCATCTTTTCAGCCATGCTTCTCTCAGAAGACTAACTGGCTAAGCCAAAAAAAGATGGGGCAAAGTTATGTACAGTGACTTCTGCATTTTTTTTCCCTAACCATAAAGAACTTTACATTTCATTCTAGCAGCATGACAAAGAAAGGAGGTAATGAGCCATTATGGAAACCCCATCTGTTGCTCATCAGGGGATAGGCTTTCTGCTAGTAGATTTATTAAAGGAAAATTTCAGCATTGGTCCTCTTACGGTTAATGAGAAATGTGCATCTAATCATCCAAGCTGAAAACATATCCCAATATATTCCTTCACTGTCCACATGTGCAGTATCATGTGCTTTCATTGTAAAGACAAACAAACAAACCACATATGTATGAAAGAGAATATTCATAAAGTAACTCGTAAATTCAATTACAACTCAGAGAGTGTGGCACAAGGCAGAACAATATGTCACAAGAAACATCTTGCAGTCTCCCCTGGCATCATGCATTTTGGGAGAAGGAGTTAGGAAATCTGGTGAGTTCACTAGTAGTGGTTTGAGCATTGGATTAGAACTCAAAGAAAGTGGGATTTGAACTGGAGTTGACTATAAGGCACATGACAACAACAGGTTCTTTCCAGAGCAAAGATGAAGACATTTGTAAATGTTGGTTAGTTCTTCAAAACTGAACTCAAATCCTTATTAGAGGATCGTGCTGTACTTGCTTGTCATGTTGATGTTAAAGACAAGGAGACTGTCAGGGGGGAAAAAGATGACAATAGAAAGTCAGGGCTAAAATAATTTAATTCACAGGAATTCAGATGCAGACTTATGAGTTCCAATATGAAGAAATCTGCAAATACTGGCAAATTTTGAGTAAAACCACCAAACAAACTGAAATTAAAATCTCATCCTTCCCTATATGGACTTGAGGGCTGAGAGCTTATTAGATTCATGAGTGATTTGAAAAGGTGCCATGTGACATCCTTGTTGCCTGTATTAGCAGGAGATTTAAAGGGCTGTTGTAAGTTTTAGGGCTGCAAGCAGCCACCCTGAGAGAAGATAAAAAACAGAACAAGAAAGGTACTTATTTTATTTTATTTTTATGCTGTCTTTCTCCCAAAGTGGGACTCCAGGTGGCTCTCCCCCCCAAAAAAATTAAAAACATTACAAACAATTAAAAATGTTAAAAATATATAAAATTATAAAAATCTACAAAAGTTTTTTTTAAAAAAAGCTTAAGAAAAAAATTAAAAAGTGCCTGCTCACACATTAAAAGCCTACTTGAAAAGAAATGTTTTTTGACTGATGATGAAAGGATAGCAGAGAGGGGGCCAGCCTAGCCTTACGTGGAAGAGAGTTCCAGAAGATGGGAGTGGCCACTGAGAAGACTCTCTCCTGTATCCTCACTAGATGAGGCTGGGATGGTAGCAGGACCAAGAGAAAGCCTTCTCCTGTGGATCTTAGGGCTCTGGCAGGTTTATATAGGGACATACAGTCTCTCAAATAGTCTGGACCTAAGCTGTTAGGGCTTTATAGGTAGAGGTATTGAGCTATCTACTGAAGCATTTCATACCCAATTACTCGGCTCGAAGAGAATCATAGATACTGACAATGAGCATGGATCCCTGCATTTATCCTGTAAGTAAGAGCTGGTAACAGATCTACACTACCATTGTCGCAATCTGATCCTTTCATCTATCCAAACTAAGGTCAATTTACATGTAAGGTTTACTTTAGGAACAAAGAATACATTCACTTAGATTTAATTCTGCTGGTGGCAGTTACTCTGTAATTGCCAGGAGCAATGGGGAAATCTTTATTTTCTGTTATGTAGCTGTCCCTCTCCAGTATTCTGTGCCTAGTGAGTATGTGTATTGAGCTGTTTGGGGATTTCCCTTCTTTAGGTTTTTTTCCCCTTAAATTTTTGTTTTTACTTCTGCAAACCTGAGGTTTTCCCCGAAACAAAGGATACTTCCCTTCTGTGTGTGGATATTGCTGATTATTAGTTAACATAAGGATCCACATTTAGAGAATGAATCCACAGTTATTCTATGCTTGCTATTATGATATAGTATGGTATAAGATCTCTCAATCCTGTATGGTAAGTCTACTGCTGAAGTACTGTCCACTGTCTGGGAAACAAAGAGACAGAATGGTTTAGTAGTTTGAATGCTGAGACTATAACTCCAGAAGACTGGGATTAGAATCCCTGCTTCTCTTTGGAAACCCAGTGTGTGGCTTTGGGCAAGTTACAGTTTTTCACCTTCAGAGGAAGACATGGAAAACCTCCTTTGAACAAATCTTGCCAAGAAAACCCTATGATCAGGTTACCATAAAGAAAGAATAAGACACCTAACAAGTCTGAAAAAGCAGACAAAGCTAGGTATAAGATCTTTCCTAATACTTCTCATTCTCAGGGCTGCCTTGATACATTGATACAACCTGTCAGGAAACTGCCAGCCTCCACAAGAATTCTCACCTCCAGCTCTTCAAGGCTTCTGTAATTTGCACGGAAAATGTCTGTGCACCACTGCTGTCTTTCCCTTTTGTAACACAGAGCAGACACATACACATAAAGTTCAGAAGCATTACTCAGTTGATGAAAAAGATGAAAACACCTACCCTAAATCTAGTGTTTCTAATTTGTAAAAATCCATGCAACAAAGCAGCAACTATAGTAGCTTTAGAAAAAATTGACAAAAGTTGTTCTCATACATTAACACTGCAAAAAATGTCCTACTGTCTTATAGGCAAGGGGGAAAGTGTTGCTGTGTCTTCTGCTCATGAGAATGGAAGAAATGGTGATTAGCGGTGCAGTCAATTGAATAGGTCATTCTAGCGGAGAATGCCCTATCTTCTTCTTTACTCTGGCCTATTTTTATTTTAATTTCAGTTACAAGGGTGAACAACTGGTGGCCCTAGGGTGGCTGGTGACCCTCGGACTAATTTCAAGAGTCATCTGGAAGCAATCAATGAAGACCTCTGGTGACGGCAGTCTCTTCTTCTCCAGCACCTCAATGCACAGAAAGGAAGAAAGAAGCAGAGAAATGGGTGCTTGAGGGAGGGAAAGAGAGAAAGAACATTTGAAAATATTCAAAAGTGGTCAAAATCCTGCCCTGAGGAGAATCTTCACAGTTTGAGACTTACTGTGCAGAGAATTCTAATTTTGTCAAAATCAAGCATTTTCTGCACAGAAAATAATATGTTGTTTCCTGTGCAGAAAGTGATGATTTCTGTGCAAAGTAAGAAGAATGAGTCTTCAACTTAAAGCATTTTTTTCAGAAGTAGTAGCTTTTTCTGTCTAAGAAACAATATTTTGGTACAAAAATTCTGCAGTTGAGAACGTATTCTGCATAAAATTCACACTGTGTGTGTGTATGTGTGTGTGTGTGTATACAATCCCAAAGTGCAAATAGTCTTTAGAAACTGTACCGTTTTCAAAGACTTTGGAAGAAAATTACTAAAATTACTTGTTGCTTCCTTCAACAATGAAATTAAGAAAGAATTGCACCCTTAGGTGGGATGGATTGATAGGCTCGCTCACTTTGGATTCTAGCTCTACCTATGTCAGCAAGTCCTCTCTCTCCAAATATTGATTTTAAAAAAGTTTCCTCTTTCCTGGTCTATCAAAACTGAGGGTGGCAATTGATGTGTGGGACTCGATGGCACTTTCCCACAGGCAAATCAATTAGATATTGGCCAAGTCCTATTCTGCCCTAATTAGGAATTGTATCATATATACTGTAATGCCAGTCCCTCTCTCTGTGTGTCCTTCTCTCTTTCTGTCTCCCCTTCCCTCCCACTGTTTTTCTGTCTGTGTCTGCAAATATACATGTTCAGCACGGTCCCTACACAATGCCTGTCCATTTCCCATATTAACTTTAGTTACCAACTCCAAAACAGCTACTTATTTCCAGAAGACGGCCAGCTCATCAATTTCCTTTTGCCTCTCTCGAGCAGAGTTCAATGGTTGCCTCCTCAGAGGCTTGCCATGTGAACAGTTTTGATCTTTACAGGCCTTGAAAGCAATGTGATCAAATGGATGATTGAGGGGATTTGACAGGTGTGCAGCTGTATATTGTGGCTTCTCTGCCCCCTGACTTCTTAGCTCATCTGTTTCCGTTGTCTCTGAACACACAGGAAAACAGCCAAAGGAGATTAAAGTTGCATTTCAAGGTGCTGTCACTTACTACACAGGCATTGGAGGAGGTGTGGGGGCAAACCACAAAGGTACAGCAATAGAAACCAGTGAGCGCACACTCGAATATGCTCGCTATTTTCCTGGCTGAGAGAAGACACCCTCCCTCGTTTCTTTAACCACTGCACACCTGCAGTTTCTTTAAATCTGCCTCTTGCCGATCCCTTGGCTGGCTTCCTTCACCCAGTTTCTGTAAGATCAGTGCAAATTCTGCTCAGTTTAGAAAATGGAACAGAAAGGTGGAGATGACACATGGAAGTAGAGAGGGCAGTAACAAGAAACAAGGTGCAGCTTTGCAAGAGGTGGGTTTTTTAGATTATGGGAAGACAAACATACCTAGAAACAAAGAAAGGCAGACAAGCTACAAGAGCTTGGGGTGTTATTTTATGAAGCTAACACTTTAGCTTTCCTTTTTGTTCTTTTTTTAAGGTAATGCATTAGCCATAGCTTGTTTCTTTAAGAGTAATGCATTTTATTGCATTGAAATAACTGTGTTTCAAATATGTTTCAGATTCTTATTTTGCAATTCCTTGAAAATGGAAACATGGCCCCAAATTGCCAAAAAATCACCTCTGCAACACTGCCTGCAACACTGTTTTGGAAAGAATGAGTAGATATTATTCATTATATGCATACACAAATCATGTTACCAGTTGTTAATACTATCTCTCTAAAGCATCCTTATTATGCCCTTTTTTTCCCCAAGCAGCAATGTGTTGCAGGTAACATTGTCACTTGTAACACATTACTTCAATGCTGTGCAAAATATGCTTTCTCTGATGTTAGCACCTTCAGTCTTGCCAGAATATGAAAGTCAGTCTTACCATTAGGCAAAATGCCTGAACTGCCTCGGGCATAGATGTGGGATGTCTGTTAAAAATGACAACAAATTGCTAGTTATTTGAGTGAAGGCTGTTGTGTTCTTGCCTGTTTTTTTTTTTTTTGTCTTTTTTTTGCCACAGCTGCCAAATTAACATGACCAGCCTTGAGAGCTATGCACTTTGATTTAGGGAAGATGGCACTATGAGTCATTCTACTGGGTCTTGGACTAGCAGGGATCTGAATACGGGGCTTTGTGGTCAAAGTCTGACAGTCTTCCCACTTCTTTTAAGACCAAATACAGCCCACCAGTGGTTAACTACCTAGCAGCGCTCCATACCCTGTGCTTTCCATAGATAGAAAGGCATCTGTCCACTTTCTCCTCTTTCAGGCTGAAGGATTTTAATTGCCAAGCAGCTAGGCACAGCAAGTCCATCAGCGCTTCCACAAGGCACATAGCAAGGCAGCAAACCATAGACCAATTACTTTCTCCCCTTAAGAAGCTCACCAGGAGCCCATTTTATCCTACACCCTGGAGTGCCTTGGTGCTATTAAGGTTATATCTGTAAATTAATTAAAAACAAGGAAGCACTGAACCATGCAAAAGAGAACCATCTTCAGCAAGCTCCTCTAGATAGAAGCTACAGATATCACAGCCTGATTAAATGGGATACTAGATTGGATTTTCAATTGGAATTTATTCTGAAGGAAATTTCTGCAAATGAAACAATTTGGATCAGGAACAGGTCTCAGTCCTTGAAGCATTTTTCCTATATCTTTTTGATTTTGCTTGTATACAAGATTTGCTGCCAATCCTCTGCTATTCATTCACACACATCAAGACAGAACCACACAAAGCTAATCCTAGCACCACAGCCTTCCTCAATCCCCCAAACACAGCTTTTGCAATCATAAATCACGCCAGAGTGAATCCACATGAAGGCCATACTGGGAAATTTAAACGGGACTTCCCAGGCACCCAGCATTGCCTGAGAACACTGCTTCTACCCTCCCTTACCATAACTACCACCATTAGATAATATTGCCAGGAGGTATGGTGTATCCACTTTTCTGAGGGCCCTCTCAAACCATTGCCTACCAGGTAAATACTGGCTAGGTTATCTGTTGAGGAGCTGAGTAACACTGCTACAAAATGAATGCCCAAGTTTTTCTTCTCTTCTTGAATACATTTATGCTTGTATGCTAATAATCAAATTCCCAGAGGAATTCACTGGAGAAACAGATAACTCTGGCATCTTCCTTTGATATCCAAGTATAGATTTTATTGTGCAGCTAAATTTGTAACAAATCAGCAAGCTTGCTTTCCTTCCTTAAATTTAAACAGCAACTATGACTCATAACTGATTGTGAGACAATGGACTAAATGAATAACTAAATCATGTGCCATTTAAACACACAGACACAGGGCAGAACAACAGACCACAGCAGATATATGACCAGGCACATCTCTTCTCTTCCATAAATATTTCATGTATCATTTCCACACACACGCAAAAAGAACACCCCCCCTCTTTTTATGTTTATTTTATTTTAGCCTTCAACCTTTTGGCTTATTCTCTAACAGTGTTTCATTGAGAGACACATAAAAGATAGAAGTCAAACGCATGCAAAGAGGAGCATTCCTTTCTGTAAGAACTGCAGTAGATTTAACCCTAAAATTGTGACATGAGGCATACAATTAAATGCCAATGAATGAGTCTCAATTGTGACCTGATAGTCTGCAATACCTTTTCTCTGGGTCTACCCAATTACAGCTCATGCCAAGCTTAAAATCTGAGTATTCATATAACCGTGATGCACATGCACACACATACTGTGCCTGCGGTGAGGAACTTAAGGCCCCACAAGTGGTTTGGCCAATCAATAGGTCCATACCCTCCAACATTTTACAGACGAAAAGCAGGGTGTGTGTGGCTAAGCCACATCTGAGTGTGGATGACAGAAGTTACTAATGAGAAAGAACACACAAGATAGGAAAGGTTGCAGTAATTTGCTTTTGCTTCAGATGACTGGGAAGAGAAAGAGTTTACCCTCTCCTCTCCCTCTGTTAATTGTTTTGAAGTAAACTGAGTAAGATAAACTCAGAAGAAAACTGAAGGCAAGGTGGGTAGGAGGAGGAGGAAAAAGAAACTTGGACACCTTAAAGCAGCTGAAAAAGGGGGATAACAGAGGATTGATTGATACTCTCCCTGACAAATGGAGACAGTTGGAAGGTATGTAGCTCTCCTCAGACTCACCCAGCATGGCTAATGCTAACAGATTATGGGAGTGGTAGCCAAAAACATCTGCAAAACCCAAGCCTCTCCACCACACATTGCTGAAGTCTCCCTTTTCATCTGCACTAGTTTTTGAATTTATTTACTTGCTTATTTTATTTCTTCCTTCAATTTATATCCCACTTTTCGCTAAGCACAAGACTCAAGGAACCTTACAATATAGATTAAAATAAAGTATAGTCAGTCCTTTGCATTTGCGAGTTTCACTTTTGTTGATTTGATTATTCACGGATTATTTGCTGTCATCTCTACTGCCTTCCTATGCCATTTTTAATAGGGATTGCAAGCCTCTTGAGACTGAGAAACTGAAAACAAGGTTTGTAATCCCTTCTTAAAAATGGTGTGGAGCAGCAGTGGAGGTGGCAGTAAGCCCCACCAGACCCCCAATTCTGCCTTGTGAAGGAATCCTGATGCCTCAAAGGAATCCATGGTGGGTTGAATATGGTGATCATACTTTTTTGCTTGTTAAATATGGTCTGGGAGGGCCTAGAGTTATTCACGGTTTTTCCACTTTCACAGAGGTCTTGTGCTCCTAACCCTAGCAAATGTGGAGGGATGACTGTACAGCTAAAAACCTAATAACAAAAGTTTTTAAGACCATTAAATAAGCAACCCTATGAAATCATTAATTTAAAGCAGTTTAAGACACATTTAAGACATTGTAAGCAAGATAAAAGTACAGCAAGCCTCATTAAGAGACCCTTCTTCGAAAACCATTTAACAGGTAAAGGCCTATCTAAGTAAAAGTTTCTTTGTCCCTGTCTCCCAGAGAAAAGAAAACAGAGGAGGAGCCAGACTGAGCCTCTGATGGGAAGGAATCCTATAGCCTGGGAGCAGCCCCTAAGAGGGCCGTCTCCTATGAACTCACCAAATGTGCCTCTGGCAGTGATGGGATCATTTAAAAAGCCCTCTCCCATAGATCTTAACACCTGGGCAGGTTCATATAGAGATATAGGGCCTTTCCACACAACACAGTTATAGTGCTATTATTTCACTTTCAACACCCTATGGAATCCTGGGGTTTGCAGTTTAGGGAATGGCATTTATAATTCTCAGCCAGAGAGCACTTTGGCCTCAATAAACTACAAACCCCAGAATTCCACAGGATGTTGAAAGTGGAATAATAGCACTATAACAGTGTAGTGCAGAAAGGCCCATAGTCTCTCAAAGAGTCAGGACTCAGCTCACATAGGGCTTTATAGATCATAACCTATACTTTGAATTCTGCCTAGACAAAGATTGGTAAATAGTGAAGTTGTTGCCACAAGGGAATTAAGTGTTCTGTGTCACCAGCCCCAGTCAGCACTTTGGTCATCAGCATACTGAATCAAGTGATTATTCTCGCAATTGTTTAGACACAGACAGGAAACGTTGCTTACAAAGGTGGTAAATCTTAGCTTGCAATGAAAAGTTTCAAATGTTTTATCTCTGCTAGACAAGATTGCAAAGGTTTTGATTTTTTTTTTTTTTTGCATTTCAGAGGGAGGTTGCAAATATTTCACTTAAAAAAACACGAAGGGTTTTCCCCAAAACATTTTCGTTGTTGTGTGAGATACAAAAACAGATACGATACATTCTCATCACAAATGAGAAAATTTCCAAAAATTCTTTACATCTCAATTACCTTACTATAGTATGTCTCTCAGGTGTCATTTTTAACGTATGTCTTCCAGTCAGCTGGAGTAATCTTTAAATGACCAGATAGTGGTAGTGGGGGGTTCTGAATGGGGTATTGATTCTGTGGTTATGGACAATACACACACACACACAAACCTATGATAAAGGGAAGGAGATCTCCCTCTCCCTCTTCAGCCCTTTATCACGGGTTCTTAGAGTGGTGTGTTATCTTAACAATTGAACACGCTTCCTGATTAGAACTATAAATAATTTAATCAAGACAAAGACATATCGGCTGGAATCCTATTGAAGAGTCATGAATGGGTAAACACTACAATTACATAGCTATGTGCAGTGAATCCCAGCTCACTCCTCCCATTCCTACTTAGAAGCAGCTGCTGCATTCAATGGGGGACCATTCCCCTGTTGCTTGGGAAGCAGCTGGCTGATGTTTCCACCTTGTCCCATAAGCAATCCACATTGTAACAGATAGAAGTCCCCCTCCCCCTTTTGGTGTTCCCCTTCATGCCATAGATTGCTCACATGATATGAATACCAAACAGTTACTGAATGGATAACTACCTGTAAGTTATGCATTCGTAACTTCCCCACAGGGTTTTGGCCATTAAACAAGACTACAGTTAAAACATCATTTAAAAGCTGCAACAATGTAAAACTATGTACATGTACATTTCAAAGTAAATTTGTGCTCAAAGTCTTTAAAGATTAAATTAAAAAGACTTAATTAAAAGAGTAAAATTAAAATGTTTCTGACTTGGCACTGGAAGGAAATCCATGTTGGTACCAGTCAGGCTTCCATGGGGAATACATTCCAAAATGTTGGTGCTACAGCTGAGAAAGCTGAGAAAACCTCCACTAGTATGAGTCATTACCATGTTGTCCCTACTATGGAAAAACAGCTCTTGCGTGGCCAGATGAATATTTAACAAGTCCCTACCAATGCAAACCTGTGCATTTATTAGAAGTAAAGTCCACTGTCTTAATGGAACTCGATTACCAGATGGGGTGCTGAGTTGCTTGGTTGTCTGACAATTACTTCGGCTATGCCTAGAGGGGATTGGCTGACCTGCCTTGCAATCACACATTTTCAGTCAGTAATTTTTCTCTGCCCAGCTTGACCTTCAGGTTTCATTTTATATGAATGCCAATTAATGTATATGCCAATCAAATAATATTTCTCCAATTAAATCATATCAATCTTGCGAGGTGCACAGGACCATAACAGGGCTGTTCAAGGAGTATGTCTCCATGAAGGCTACAAAAATATTTGCAGCAAAGTACCATTTCCTCTTTTTTTGTTCCGTACTTATTTTTTGTCTCTATTCATTTGGACATAATGATTACCAATCACTAAATTACTAGAAGTATTTTTAATTGAGTTAGTGAGCATGGATGCTTCCCTTCCTGTCTCTTCTTTTCCTCTGCCTGCCCTAGTTGACATATGGTTGCAAATGGGAAACCACTTTTTCAAAGGCATGCCTTTAAACAGCAGCACTCTGAGCTGCTCAGTAGCCGGGCTGATTTGTGCTTTGGCTTTATGGATGATATCACACAATTATCTTCAGATGGAATAATTGCAAGGAAGGCTTGCCAAAGAATATAAGCCATTAAAGGAACCCAGCCATTGAAATTCATTTGGTAGTGTGATTATTTTTGTTTTTGCTTCACATATTTCAGTAGAAGCACAAAACTCTTATCCTAGAGCAAACTATGCATTTCTATCATTCAAAATATTGTTTGGAAAATGCAAGTGCTCTTTCAACCCATATCAAAACAGACTTTGGCCAAATACAAGCTGACTTGACCCTGCTACATTCCTAAACTGAAGTCACTAGAGCAGCCTGACTTAATTACAGAGTCATTTGTCAAATACTATCTTCTAGCAGAATTTCTTCTATATTTCTCCCATAGTTTCCATCCAGGAGTGAAGTTCTAAAAATCTGCTTGGTGTGCACATATACATGCTCCTTGCTTATTATCCTTTGGATCAGTCTCACCCTTTGGACATCCAGATACGTTTTGGACTTCAGCTCTTCAGGTCTTCTGAAGAGGCCCTTCTTTCTGTCTCACCACCTTCTCAAGGAACAAGGAGAGGGCCTTCTCAGTGGCTGCTCCCAGACTTTAGAACTCCCCTCCTAAGAAGGCCAAGATGGTTCCATCCTTGCTCTCCTTCTGCCAGCAAGTTAAAACATTCTTGTACCATTACGCATTTAGAAACTGAAAGTGATATGGAGTTTTTTAAAACAAATTTTAATGTTTTCAACCTTATAAGTTGTTTACTTTTCTTTTAAATGGATTTTATATTTATATTTTTTTATTGAAGTTTGGGTATAGTTTGTTTTAATCTGTCTTGTTTTAGTCCCATTATTGAGAGAAAGGCATGCTGTATATAGATTAAAATAACAAAAACAATAAGAATAACAACATTCTTTAGCACCTTTGAGACTTAACAGAAAGAAATTTCTAGCTTAAACTTTTGAGAATTCCAGTCCATTTCATCAAATGTATCTGAAGAAGTAGACTTAAGTCCCTGAAAGCTTATGCTGAAAATTTATTTCTCTCATTAGCCTCAAAAGTATCATAGAATTGCTTTATTTATGACACTGATGGCTAAATGTCCCTTATCAATATTTGGAATGTTATTTTTAAAAGTAATTAATTACCATTATAGCTCCAAAATGCTAAGGATGAATGTATTCTTTCATTGTAAAGTAATGTTTTCAATGGTTTTTAATGCCATACATATGTTAATACTATTTTAATCTTAACTTTTAACTCTATGTTGTTTTAACTTGTATTTCTTTTTATTTTGAAAGCTTCCTTGAGTCCCACTCTTGTGAAATAAAGTGATGGACAGGTGAAGAGGAGACGTCTGAAATAGCTACATTTTTTGATAATTAGTTCTTTACTTTCCTGTTTCTCAAAAGTAACTAAAAAAGCTATTGTTCTATATGCTATTTTAGAAACACTTGAAGCTGCTGACCTATGGTACATACTCTCCTTATAGCTAACTTATCGTCATCATAAAACCCACAATAGAGACTGATGCAGCAGCATATGACAAAGCATGAATCAAAACTGGAATAATGTGATATATCTTTTCCATTATAGTGAGATCACATGCCTTTAACAACAGAAGAAACTAAGAAGTTACAGTTACACCACAAAAGTAATGATGTTATCTTTCATAAAGCTACACTCATAATATATTTGTGACTTCTTTATGGGGAGAAAGAGAATAATTACAAGTAACTAGTTATCTACAACTAGTTACTCTCAAGGTTTACTTTTAACTGCATAGAATACATTCCATGTCAATGTCTAAATGGCGTTGCATACATAAATCAAATCAAGTAAATGCTTTTTAATAAAATGACAATTCAGTCTTTGGTGGGACCAAAGTTGACAACTCAAAACCACAAGGATCAACAGTTTTATTGTCACCATCTACAAGGTGAGTACAATGTTGAAGCACAGCAAAACCCCAAAAGGAAAACTATCAAAAATGACTTCAAGTGGTAACATCCATGATGTGGCCATTGTCATGTGGTCATGCCCTTTCCAATCATCAGCATGATGGGAACAATAAGCAAGAAGCTGCATTGTATGGAAGGAGTTACAATGGATGTAGTGAGAAACGATATACGATAATTGACTGGAATCTTGTTGAGGAGTTCTGGCTACATCCCCACCTTACTTACAGAGCTGCATAGTGAATTCTGGCCCAATCTCCACTGCTAGGAAGCAGCCACTGCAATCAGTGGGGGTCCATTCACTTGTTGCTCAGGAAGCAGCTGGCTGATGTTCCCACCCTCTCCCATCGGTGCTCCCCGGTGTGACAAGCAGAAGCAGGGTCCTTGTCTCAAGTCCTCCTTGCACCAGAGAGTGCTTGTGTGAGGGTGGGTGAAAATGCCAATCAGCTGCTTCCTGAGTGACAGTGGGATGGACCCTCTTCCTCCCCAAATCAATCACAGCATCTGCCACCTAGTGGGGGACTTTACATGTCCTCTAAACTAAGGCATATGTGAATACCATACAGTTCTGAATGTGCAACTCTTAAGTCACGCATTTCTAACTCCCCAACAGGCTTCTAGCCATTTTATTCATATAGCAAAATTCCTCCCCATATTTCTGTTGCTGCTTTGTATTGTCAATAATTTTATTTCTAATACATTTTTAGATCTTCTTGTGGTGCATATTTTAGATTCTGTTGCCTTTAACTGAATGCTGAGATTGCTTTTGGTCTGAATGGAGGAAATTTCATCCAAAATGATTACGCTAGCCTCTGCCCTCTCATATCACAGACAACTCATAAGTTTGCATTGTATTTGTGTTTTCTTGTGTCTTACCCTGATGGCTATTAGTGACTGGGTAATAGTACATTTAAGACATAAATATACTACTACAATATCTCCATTCTCAAGGATCAAAACTCAAATATCAATTTCTATATAACTAAATGATATTATTCAGTTTCAGTGCAAAGCAGTCACCCAGATTAAACTCAGATATGATCATGATCATTAGTGTTCATCTCTTCTCCAAAAGTAGTTATGTAATAGTGAAGTTATAGAGAAGAATAAAGTGGGAATCCCCTATGCTAGAACCACTAGTATCTAAGAAGTTTGGAACAGCTGCAAAAAGTTGCTATGTAATGAAGGTTACAACATATAAACAGGCTGGAATGACAGCCATACGCCTCCAGTATGCAGCATGTTGGATACCGAATGACCTATAATGAAAGAGGGAAAGTGGTAGTACAATGCTATTCATGAAATGACCAGCCTGACCCTAACAATATGATGATAGACTGTGGAAGAGCTATACAAACAAGTTCGGAGAGTAATATATTAAATGAATTCCACACTGCCATCTGGTGATTTCACAAGGAATGGCAAACATGTATATTTCCTTTTAAGTATTTTCTTATATATATATAATGTCAACAAGGCTATGTAACAAATAGAAATGGAAGCGTGAACTAAACTTGTATCAATGACGGATGAACACAAGAGGTCTCAAAAATAATGCATTTTTTAATTTTATTTTAGAGAGTTCCAGTATTTTTTATACCAGCTACCAAACTAATTTCAGACAAAATTCACCATATTACTTCTGTGGAAGGAACATTTCAGAATGATTGCTTTCACTTCTGCTCCAAAACTGGAATGTTTTGCTGTGAGATCACATTACAGTAAAGGGAAATTTTAATTCTTGGATGTATTCTGATTAACATACCCAAGATTTAATTTTAAATAAAGCACTTCTTCTGTGTGACACAGGATCTTTTCCCTATTCCATGTTATTTCTGCCTCTGTTGCCAATTTTTTTTTGTAAAAGAGGCAATTAATGTCCAGGAATACATTTACTTCATTAACTGAACTATATCTGTAACATGCAGTGAGACTCAATTAAACAAAAAAGGACAAAGTGGTATCCCACTTTGGACAACAGGTATCTCCTGTTACTACAGAGAAAGATATCAAAAGAAAACACAGAGTACTTATAGTATGAACTGCACTGTTCTCTAGGAAGTAATACTAAGTAGGTCTACATGTGGCATTTATTTGATATATTATTCAACAGTATTTAAACTTTGCGCAATTATTGTTAGTCCTTTCAGGCACAGTGCTTATTAGTATGTTATCATACAGCTGAATTCTCTGCTTTTTCAGTCACTAATAAGCACAAAGAACCCAAATATAGAAAAGAAAAGATCTGTCTTTCACACCTAGCCTGTATCTTATAAAATATAGGCTAGTGGAAGAGAGACATGAAGGGTAGGATAAGCAGCAGAAGATCAGGGGATAGTTTCTTTTTCTAGACTGTTCTTTCTTCCTGAAATGGAAAATTGTTCATGTGAGATTAAAATGGTACACTTATCATTTTTTTTTCAAAAAAAAAAAATCCTATATAACAGGGTGTAGTTCCATGGGTAAGGTATGAGGGCATTGCCTCTTCAAATAGGCATTCCACCCCTCAATTGATTTTTCCTTCAGCAGGCAAATTTTGAGCATTGCACAGAGAGAGACAATGAAAATAATTCAGACATAGAACTCTTATACTTGTGTTCTGATTCCCTTGGTAATTTTCCCGGCCCCATTCACTTGGGTTCCTAAACTGTATTTCCAATGTTCAAGTGGGTTTTTAAGTTATTACAGTTCTAGAAATTTGGGGACTAAAGGAATATTTCACTGGGGAGAAAATTCTTATGGGGAGCAACACCCTCATTCCACCAGCTACACCCCTCAGTTTGATATAACTTCATCAAATATGATCCTACTTTGACAATTATTGTTCATGTGTGATTTGCAATACGATTGAAACGTCAAAAACAAAAACGGTCATAGAGTCTGCACTGATTTGCCTTAGCTTTGGATTAGGCTCTTTGTCCAGCTATTAGCTGCTAACTGGAGGGAGAGACATTAAAAATCCAAGTAAAGCTTCATGGTGCAAAGCCAAAAGCTAGCTTTTCATCGCTCTGCACTGGCATTTCCATAATTACTGATGGAATCTGAGACTCTTTTTGTGGCCAATATTGTCTTTCCTCTTTCTCAATTGGCTAGGACAGGAGGGGAAATGCTTTCAAGAGCAACTTAATGTGCCTGGCATGTGTAAGGTTCTTTTGAAGAGCCTGGATGTTTTGCCACTGCCCAGGCTAAATGAGAAGTATGCTTCAGTTATTTAATTAAAACTGATTGTGGTGTGCAGACTCCCATTACCAGATCATCCCTCTGGGACTGCAGTGGATTTAGCTGATCACACTGGTGCCACTGTTGAAGCATATTTCTATGCATGTGTCCATAATACTGCCCTGTTAGGGGAAAAAAACAGAGAAGGGATCATGAAAGGACTTGGAACTGAGCTAGTGCGTGGAGTGGGGGGAGAGAGAGAGAGGGAGAGACAGTGAGCATCTTTCATAATCTAAATTCTGACTGCTGACTGCTAGCAAGCCTGAAACACTGCCTGATTGTCCAAGGTTAGCATGGGATCATATAGGACTACGCAGCTATATTTGTTCGAGAAGTGGGTTGCTTTTTATGCTTAATGCAATGCAGGGTTTGGTTTGGAATTCTATCCACAGCAAATACAAATTGTGGATCAACAGCCTTCAATGGAAAACCACAACTCTTAAGCTGTTCCCCCTCTCGCAGCAGTCATGACTTTGCCTACATCCAAGAGTTTTCAAGTTTTTTTAACGGTGGGCCTCTCAGAATCAAAAGCAAGCATACCTAAATGGATCATCCTCAAAGGCTAGCTGAGAGCCACTTTACAGATCATAAAGAAGCCAGAAGGAGAGGGTGCTTAGAGCTTGCTGCAATAGTTCTGAAAGAGGGCACCACAAGTATTTGCTTTAGGTATACCCAATTGTGCTTTGGAACCTGTTTCCAAATTATCCTTGCATGTCTATGACAAACAGAGCACCAAATTGGGGTGCATGTTTTATGGACTACAGCTCCCGAAATCCTTCAGCTAGCATGGCCACTGCAATTGCAATTCAAAAAATAGTAACATTTCCTAGTTCTGTAGATAGTTTGCTCCTAAGAAAATTGATCCAGTAAAGGCCCATCCCTGCAACTTGCTAGTATTGGGAGAAGTAGAAAAAGTACTGTTTGTAGGTTGTTGTGGGTTTTCTGGGCTTTGAAGCTGTGTTCTATTAGTATTTTCTCCTGACATTTCACCTGCATCTGTGGCTGGCATCTTCAGAGGATCTGGTGGCATGCTCTGAAGATGCCAGCCAGAGATGCAGGTGAAATGTCAGGAGAAAATACTAACAGAACATGGCCTCAAAGCCTGGAAAACCCACAACAACCTGTGGATTCTAGCCATGAAAGCCTTCAATTTTACAAAGTACTGTTTAGTTGTTGAGGCTATGCTGCTTCTTTCCAGCAGTTCTCTCATGTCCCTTGGTTGCACATATGGTTGTTGTTGTGTGATTTCAAGTTGTTTCTGACTTACAGTGATCCTAAGGCAGATCTATCACAGGGTTTTCTTGGCAAAATTTGTATGAGGGGGAGGGTGCCATTGTCTTCATAGAATCATAGAGTTGGAAGAGACCACAGGGGCCATTGAGTCCAACATTCTGGCATACAGGAACACACCCTTAAAACATTCCCAACAGATGTCCATCCAGCCTGTTTAAAAACCTCCAAAGAAAGAGACTCCACCACACTCTGAGGTGGCACATTCCACTGTTAAACTGCTCTAACAATCAGGAAATTCTTCCTAATGTTTAGATGGAAACTTCCCCTAAGAGTGTATGACTTGCTCAAGATCACCCAATGGGTTTCCATGGCTAAGTGGAGATCCAAACTCTGTACTCCAGGGTTGTCCAGCACTCAATCCACTGAACCAGACTGGATCTCAGTTACACATATACAAATTTGACATTTCCCAATAAATGAAGTGTTACATATTTCATCAGTTCCCCAAGTGGTGAAAAATTGCAGGAGCAGAACAGGTTGTATTTTGCTTGGTTTGGGAGGGAAGTGAACCCTGCCAGTTAATGATATTGTCTAATTTTTTGTTTGTTTGTGAATATATAAGTAGAGCATATACAACAACTGTGGCATATGTAGAGGCAAACAACACAAGCACTTTTAGCAGGAAACTCATGCAGGGCAGAGAAAACAACTATTTCTGTGTAGAAAAGAGCATTTTCTGTGCAGGGAAATCATTTTCTGTACAGAAGCCCCTGTTTTCTATGCTGAAATGCATACAAGTTTTGCACAGAATGAGTTTTGAACTACAATCTTCGAAAACTGCACATCTTTTTGAAGAATTTGTTGCAACCAGAAGAAAACTCACTGCTTCATTCAAGAAAAAACTCACTGAGGAATTATATCCCTAGCAGGCACCACACTTTATCTTTCTGGTTAAATCTGGCACTCCAATGATTAGGCTCTGTAATAATTTCTGGTCAACAAAAAAGTGAAACACACCTATCACTGTCAGCTGTACAGCTTGATCTTTGGCCTCAGCTTTTGGCCAAGACAAGCATTAAAGCACATGTTTTGCCTGCAAGGACCAATGCTCCCAAGGTCAAACCTGCAAATGTGGAGGGAGGACTATATACACTATTAAGTGTTACAGTTTGGTGACTATTTCATACATTTGATGAAATTTGTTCTGCCCAATGGACGTTTTCTGGAAAATTAATACTTCCTATTTAAAGATCCACTGAACATCATTTCTGCCCTATACTGTTATAGTGCTATTATTTCACTTTCAACATCCAAGGGAATCCTGGGGTTTGCCATTTAGGGGGGGCATTTAGAATTCTCAGCCAGAGAGCTCTTTGGCCCCAGAATTCCACATGATATTGAAAGTGGGATAATAGTACTATAACAGTGTGGTGCAGAAATGAACCAACTCTTGCTTCTTATTGTTGCAACAAAATTAGGCTGCAATCTTATATACAGTTGCTTGGAGTACTTCTCTTTAAACTCATTGGGATTTACTTCTCGATCCTCCTGTGTCAGCTTGTACTTTAATTTAATAAGTCGTTTGGGTCTAGAAAATTGTCTGCAATTTCTCTGTAATTTGACTCTGCCATTGCAATACTTTAGGGTTTGATGTGAAAAGCAAAAGGTAAAAGAGAAAACAGAACCCCATCCCCACTTTCTGCCACTCTCTAAAGCAGGGCTGGGACTCTTATTGTCCTCAGACATTGTTGGACTTCATGTCCCAGCAAACCTAGCCGGTAGTCAGGAACATTGGGATTTGTAACAGCTGGATGCCACATGATTAGCACTCATGCCCCAAGGGAGAGGTGGGCAACTGTGTGTAGGCCAGGTGACAATTTTTGCTGCAGGCTACACACACACACACACACACACACACACACACACACACACAGGCCATTTCCGCACTAGACTGTTAAAGCACTATTATTCCACTTGCAACATCCTATAGAATCCTGAGGTTTGCAGTTTTGGGAGGGGCCATCTGACCCCTCCTGAAACTGCAAACCCCAGGATTCCATAGGATGTTGCAAGTGGAATAATAGCGCTATAACAGTCTAGTGCGGAAATGGCCATACACACACATAGCCTGCAGCCTACACACAGACACTGAACACAACAAAATAACCTTGCCCCCCTCCCCCTTGCTTTGTTTCTCCTTCAAAATGACAACTAGAGGTGATTTCCTGTTGCTGTTCTGAAGGAGAAATAGAGGGAAAGTAGCTATTGGGGGTGTTCTGAGAGGTTTTAGGGGAGGTTGGAGAGGGACTCTGTGTTTGCATGCATTTGTATGGGTTTGAAGTGAGATTCACAGGTGGAAAACAATTTGTGGATTTTGGGGTAGGAGCATTGGGAGACTGGCGGGGTGGCTTCAGGGATGGCAAAAGTGGGGTCCAGATTTGCTTGCAGTTCCTAAACCACATTTTCCCCACCCCACTCCTGCCCTAAAGAGACAGTTTCTAAAACCTGGCCTTCAGTTGTAATTCTTGCTCAAGAGATCATAGAATCATAGAATCATTGAGTTGGAAGAGACCCCAGGGGCTATCAAGTCCAACCCCTTGCTGTGCAGGAACACCCATCAAAGCATTCCCAACAGATGGCCATCCAGCCTCTGCTTAAAAACTTCCAGAGAAGGAGACTTCACCGCACTCTGAGGCAGGACATTCCACTACCAGACAGCTCTGACCATCAGGAAGTTCTTCCTGAGGTTCAAGTGGAGTGCAGCTTGAATCCATTGCTCCTTGTCCTAGTCTCTGGCGTGGTAGAGAACAAGACTGCTCCCTCCTCAACATGACATCCCTTCAAATATTTAAACATGCCATGTTTAACTGCCACAATCCTACATCAGGGTGTGCAGAACATAATGCTACCCAGATACAACTCTGGGCTGCTCCCATTTCTGGAAGGTAGCTTTCAAGCCCCAGGGGCTCTGCCACAGTACCTAGATTTGGGTGGGTGGGGGAGTGGGGAAGTAGGAGGCAACTTGGCAGTACTTGGCTGCAGTTCTGAGGCTGCAGAACTGAGGCTGGAGGAGGTACTGCTAGTTTGCCTTCCTTTTCCCTAGCTGAAAAAAAGAAAAAGAAGAGCCAAGGCAGAGCCCCTGGGGCTTGAAAGTTGCCCATAGGAATTGGATGTAGCAAATACTTCCTTGTAAAAAATACAAAAGAGAGAGAGAGAGAGGTATGTCCATATTGAGAGGCAGTGTAGTACAGTGGTTTGAGTGTGGAATGTGACCCTGGAAACTGGGGATTCATTCTGCGCTCAGCAATGGAAACCCATTTGGTAACTTTGGTTGCATCACACACTCTCAGCCCCAGAAAACTCCATGACAGGTTCACCTTAGGGTCACTGTAAATCAGAAGTGACTTGAAGGCACACAACAACAATGATGCCCATATAATCTTAAATGATTTATGTCTATATTACCAAGAGAATTCTACCAAATATTTACATTTTGAGGACAATATCTAAGCTTAGAGTGTTGGTGATGGTGTGGCAAAACACCTGACTAGAAGGGCTTGAGCCCACAATAGGTGTCAAGAACAACTGTGTAAGCATCAGTGATTAAAATATACTGCTGTTATCTAATCTAATCTGATCTGATCTTCTTTGGGTACAATACAGGCCATTTCTGCACTAGACTGTTATAGTGCTATTATTCCACTTTCAATCTCCTGTGAAATCCTTGGGTTTGCAGTGTAGGGAGGGGCAATTAGAATTCTCAGCCAGAGAGCTCTTTGGCCTCCATAAACTACACATTGCAGAATTCCACAGGATATTGAATGGAGAATAATAGCACTAGAACAGTGTAATGCAGAAACGGCCATAGTCAGGTTGAAGGAAAATAGAGCAAAAGACTGGAGTACATCATTATTGGGGCAAAGACCCTCAATTTCCTGAGTCTACAAAGGCAGAGGAAAAGAGAATAGAAACCTGGAATTCTCCCCATACTCATTTAAACACAAATGTTTGGGAAGAAGTGAAAATTTACTACAGTTCTAATTACTATCTGTATAGAATCTGACTGGATATCCAACCACTCTGCTTATCCAACTAGCCTTAACAACTAGCTTAACCAACCCCACCCGATTTGTTGTTCACATAAGAAGTCTGCCATCATAAGCCCAGGTGATCAAGCTGGAGGGGGGAAGCATCAACTGCAGAATAAAGAGAAAAGATGACAGATGTGTTTATATAACGAACAGGGAAGGAAAGCTATATTATATAGCATTCCTTCACTGTTCATCATGCCGACACATCTGTCATGCTTTCTCTTTTGAGTAATTCTACAGCCTTTGATTATGCAAATATGCATTTACATGAGTCATTCCATTAAACTGGACAACTTATTCAGGGGGCAATCCATATCTCCCTGAAATTATGTCACTCCTTCCACCGTTTATAATTGCTGTGCATAACAAATTCAGTGCTCATTCCAAAGAACTTTGAATATCCAATCTAGGCTAGATGAAAGCATTGATTTTCACTGAAGGCATGTTACTAGAACTAGAGTTCCCCCAGACAAAAGCTATTGCAAGAGCTTCATAATGCAACATTAAGGCAGACACAAGTGGTAAAAACAGAGGTTATTTGTGGTACTTATGGACATGAGGAGCAAGGCCCATTTTACTTTTGGCTATGGTAAATAATGTGGGTTTACACTGTACAGTTATAACACTTTGATACCACTTTAATCATGAGATTTGTAGTTTGGGAGGCACTAGAGTTCTCTGGTAGAAAATTCTAAATGTATCATGAAACTACAAATTCCAGGATTCCATAGGATGTTAAGCATGGAAGTTAAAGTGATATCAAAGTGTTTCAACTGTGCAGTGTGAAAGGAACCAATGCCAATATTTCTGCCTGCTCCTTCTGCATAGGGTGGAACTAGGAGAGTTAATGTGGTGTCAAAGTGCTTTAACTGTGTAGTGCAAAAGGGAACAAGGCCTAGATTCCTCCCAGTTCCTTCTGTATTGTATTACTACCTGTTTTTTGCTTTGCTGACTACAAGCTAAGACATCCTAATGAACCTACATAAGACTTGTAGCATATGCAATCTCCTACTTTGGACCTAATTGGCAACACACTTGTCAACACACTTGCTCATTGGCATACAATATGATAAGGGCATGGCATAACTCTTCACTTCCATGTTATGATTTTTTTTCCACAGGGGAAAATAATTCTCTGTTTACAAAAACAGTGTGAAGAACTCATCAAAATTGGGATTACTGTCATTCTAATAATTAGAATACAATTAAATTAGATTTAAAAAAGAAAAAATACTGTTATTTATTGAAAATTAAAGCAGTACTTTTCTAACTGTTACATTTAAGACCAACTATGAAGTTGTATTCATCCTTCTTAGTTCTTGTGCCAGTGAGCTATTCACCACATACAAGGGGGAAAAAGTCAATGTTTGGAGAGCATCTTCATGGAGAACAAGCATTTCTTCTGCATTTCAGTACCCTCTTGAGAATGGTTCTGCCGTGCTCCTAGAATTATGGAAATAATCTCAACTGAAAAGCAATTTGCAGCCATTCACTGAAGGACTTATTCATGTGTGTCCCCTTGAGGTCAATAGGACCCGAGCACTTTTCATTTTTTTAAAAAAGTGTTCTCTGTTGGTCCTGTGTTCTCTGCATTATGTTACCAAAGGTCACAAAGACATACTATTGCCCCTTGAAGTACTGTAGAATCTTCTAGATGAGGGTGGCATTTCTTTAGAAACGTTTTCCATTTGTTTGGAGGCAGGCCTGCTTTCTTCATCTAGTGGCTTAACCACAATAAAATCACTTGCATGTTAAATTAAAAATGAGGGTAAAAGAATAAACCAAAAGTGGAAAGAAAATTCCTGAAATCTATTTTAATGTGTCATTTTATTGCAAGAATTAACTGCTTTTAAAATGGTTACTTAAGTTTTCATGAGTACTCCAGTGTTGATTTCATGTGATTAAAGAGAAGAATCATATTAATATAGTGATTTTCAAACTTTAAAACAACAAATCAAGAAGATTACAGTTTCAGCTAGCCCATGATTGATTCCAATATGGTCCTTGTTTCCACTTAGAGCATTGGAGATAGAGGGAAAACACTGAAACATTCTGAATGTGTTGGCTGGCTATCTCATGTGCTATGCACCACCATCAGGTTTAGGTGCTTCACCATAGGTATTAAATCCTAGAGAAGGTGCTGAAAACATAAATTTGGACAAAGATTCTGCTTGCTCTTTGCACAGATCTCTTTCTTTCTTTCTGTCTCTTCTGTCTGTCTGTCTGTCTGTCTGTCTGTCTGTCTTTCTTTCTTTCTTTCTTTCTTTCTTTCTTTCTTTCTTTCTTTCTTTCTTTCTTTCTTTCTTTCTTTCTTTCTTTCTTTCAGCAACCATTGCAGATGACTATAGCACAACTGTGTGGAATGGGGATGGGAATCTTTATTTCTTTTGTTGTTGCATCTCTGAATAATTTCAAAGATGTTCCCATGCCACAGCTAGGTGAGAATTTGTGCCTCTTTCAGTACTTTTTTTTCAACTTTAGGACCTTTCTGGGCAAAAAAAAAAAGTTGTTTGGTGAAAAATTCTGAGCAAAGAGCAACATTTTTGTACAAAAATACTCTTATTTTCTGGCAAAAATCTTGTTTTTGTGCAAAAGTGGCTTTTTTAAGGTAATTTATCACTCAAAACATGAAAAAATCTCACAGTAGTTCATCATTTTCTTGGCATAGGCCCTTTCCGCACCTTACCTTTTCCAGTGCTGGGGTGCAAGGATCGCGTGAGCAGCCTCCAGTGAGAGGGTCTCTGCACGAGCTGCCTGCTCGCATGAGAGCCCCACCTCTTCCTTCCGTAGTGCAGCCTGGAAGTTTCCCAGGCTGCGCTGGGGCAGGAAGCGTGACCGGCGCAGCTCTGGAGGCTCCACACACCAGGTAAGTGCGTGCGGGGCCCGGGAGCAATGCACAGTCATGAACCATTTTCAGCTTCCAGCCGAAAATGAAAAGGTGTGCGATCGGTGCCTGCTGGCCCCTGGAGCATCGCACGATTGTGAGTGCATTGTGTAGATCGCTCCTCACAATCACATGACACTCCAGGTGCCCTTTCGCATGGCAAATGCCATGCGGAAAGGGCCAGAGTGTCTTAAGATAGCCAGATACTCTTTCTTATCACTCAGTGAATATGCTTTACATCTCTAGTGTGGCAGTGGTTGCATATGCTATGCTATCCATGTGAAGTGGCTTTTCAAGTGCCCCCCATTTTAATCACAATATAGCAGCCCAGCTCACACGCTCCTCCCCTCATCTCCTCTCCTTTTCTGTCATTTCTAAAGACCAAGCTACACGGCTGGCAGAATTTGTATTAGTAGGGTCATTTCCACACAATAGGACTGTCCTAATATGAAGAGAAGGATGGCAAGCGGTCAGCACAACATTGTTGCTGGTCCGCTACCATCCCATCCCCATGCGTTGTGCTCACAGGATAGGCCCTAAATGGATAAAATCTGTTTAGCACCCATGATCGTGTGACACTCTCGTACCTACCTATCCTGAGGAAGGGCAGGAAGCACAATGGTGAGACTTCCTTCCCCAGTGCAGCCTGGGAAATGCCTGGCTGCACTATGGAAGGAAGAGGCGGGTCTATCGCACCCCCTTCTGCAGGGAGGCGGTCCCATGCAGAAGGGAGTGTTCCTGCTGGGCTCCCTTCCCTGCCGGGACTGTGACAGGACGACTCACAAGAGCCTCGTTGTGCAGAAATGGCCTAGATTTATAGTGCAACCCTACAATTCTAAAGGATGGCCCACTGAGTTCAAACACACTTACTATTTATCCATATAGCTAAGCAGTTTAGTGTCAAATTGTACACTTTTGATTGCAAGTGTGAAATTTGGAACAGGTAAGTAGGAGACACACTAAACAGTTGTTGTTGTTGATGTTGTTGATGATGTTGTAGTTGTTGTTAAGTATGGATGTAAGTAAGCAACTCCATCTGTTTTGTGTCAGAATGGGCTGCAGAAGACTGATTAATATGTTACACAATCTTTTAGTTCACAAGCAAGGATGAGACTGCTTGTCCTGCATATCCTCTAACCATCCCAACTTGGCACAAACAGTCCTGATTAATCCCTTTTCAGCAACTTTTAAAAAATGTTCTGGTTTCTCCCCCCTCTTCCCACTATTCTCTTTCGCCCCCAGCGTGTTTCAGTTGCTGCAAAACTGAGTTCAAAGTGCAAAAGTAGCTTGCATGCAGTTAACTCAGGCCCTTTCCGCAGGATAGCGTCCTCTCGGCAAGGGGATGCAAGAGAAGCAGGACTGCGATGACACTTCCACATAATGTCATCACGGTCCTGCCCTTCTCGCATCACCAGTCAGCACAATCATGGGGAATATCATTGAATAACTCCATCAATGATCCCTGATCGTGTGAGCCTTCTGTCACAGCCGGCCACACAGAAAGGCCAGAAGTACAATCATGCACTACCTTCCACACTGCAACATGGGAAGAAGGCCGGCTGCAGTGTGGAAGGAAGAGGCGTATTCCTTGCACTCTCTTCTGTAAGGAGCCAGTCAGATGCAGAGAGAAGCATTGGGACATGCTTCCATCCCAGCAGAGGTACTGCTGGGATTTTGATGGGACAATGCATGACAGTACCATCCTATGGAAAGGGCCTCAGTGTGAGGAAAGGAGAAGAGAGGATGAAAACTTGCCCTTCCGTGTAGGCTCATACTAACTCAGACTTCTGCAGTCTTCCCCAGCTTGTGCATTCTTCCTCATTGGTAGCTTTTTCCATCTTGACCACATTCTGATGTGGCTGCATGTGTCATAGTTTGCATATGTGAAATGCTGGAGAGTATGGTCCCACCATTACTGACCATTACTGGCCAAAATCACCTGGAGGGACTCAGCTTGGGAAAGGCTGACATAAACAGAACAAATCCCTAAGTTTCCAGTTATATCTTATCCATGAAATAGGTACATGGCCATGGACATGATAATATTTTTGCCCCATATCATATCAATTTGCATGCAGAACCAAGACATCCGTGAATTTCTTTTGGAGTATTGGGTGTCAGCAAGTCAGTGACAGATATAAAATGATTTTTCAGGGACACTATTATGGGCCTTTCTGCACTACATTGTTATAGTGTTATTATTCTGCTTTCAACATCCTGTGGAATTCTGGGCTTTGTAGTTCACTGAAGCCAAAGAGCTCTCTGGGTAAGGATTCTAAATGCCCCTCCCTAAACTGCAAACCCCAGGATTCCATAGGATGTAGAAATTGGAATAACAGCACTATAACAGTGTCATGCAGAAAGGCCCTACGTTATTTTCTAATGAGCTACTAACACGTATATACATTTAGAGATATTGAGGCTGTCATATTACATAGCGAATAGGACCAGGTTGTTTTGGTCCCTATATATTGAATTAAATACTGTCTAATTATATGCAGAAGCTTACGATCATCACCACGAACATTCTCTTGATGTAGCAGATATTGGTCTGTAAGGGGAAAAGTACAAACATTAAAACATGTTTATTTTAAAGCCAGATGTGAGGGAGGAAAACATGTCAGGAATTTGTTAGGCATTATATCTGTATGTGCTGGGCAAGTTTGATGCTTTTAACCCAAATTGCACAATTTGGTCATAAACCATGGCTTCAGTGCTTTGTTAATAGGGTTGCAGCCTTACAGTTCTATGAAAACACAGTAGTTTATGCTAATAAGACAAATGAATTACACAGACAAGACTATCAGATACTTATGTCAGCCTGTGTGAGAATGGAGGTCAGAGGTTTAAAACACTAAGCGCTATCCTAGCTTTCTGCTTATGAAATACGAATCATAAAACGTTGATCGGAACAAGATTATACTGACTGTATATGTTTTAAAACTAACCTCCTCAGTCACGGCTGTGCAGCCTGATAAAATAAGAACAGCCATGTTTTTTAAACCTACTTTCTAAAGAATTAAACATCACAAACTCTACAGAATATTTTCCTAACATGGATAAACTGTGTCTGAACTGAGTTATCTTTCCTTTTCCCTAGCTTAGTCTTAATACATGACTTTCCAATGAAGGATAATTCTAAACCAAATACTTTTCAATAACTGATATTATTGCTAGGTTAAATGTCTTATTTTTTTCCCCCCATCAGGGCCCATAGTAGGAATCTCAAAACTCCTCTTTAGTTAATCCCTTTGCTAGTTATCTTGAACACAAATTCCATTTGTCTGACCAAGGGTACTAGAAATAGAAATCAATTGGGACGCAGATTGAAATACCAGGATGGCTGAGAAATGGATTGCACTGATAGAAGACTTCAATTTATATGCTGCTGACCAGAGCTACAAATACATAAACATCTCCAGATGTCTGTTTACTCTCAGAAAATCACAGATTCATCTTAAGCTTTCACTTTGTCTCCTATGGGAGAAAGGTTGCAAAGAACAGAATGGGCGTTTACTGCAGCACGTAGCTCTCAAATTCCTCTAACACTCTGCACTGCCTCAACTGGCAGAAGCACATGAGAGAAACAAGGTATTACCTATTAAGCCCTTGCTATCCTATTTCCAGCCCCACACATCAACGGCACTATCTTTCTGTGGTGGTGGGAATGCGTGCTCCTGTGAAACAAGAGGCCATGTTGATGTCAGCAGTGCTGCCTGTAGGGTCTCCCATATCAGACAGGTTTTTGCTGAGGAGCAAGACTAAACGTGCCAAACAATTACTGGCCAACTGCAGCAGTGGAGGGGGAGGAGGATGGCACGGGGAGAGAATCTCTTGGAGACAACGGCAATAGCGCCATAGCTAATACTTGTTAGTACTACATAGAAAGAGGCATGATAAACCCCCTTTGGATGTCTTTTACTAAGAAAATCCTATGATGAGACCACAATACAGATGGATAGGATGACCACAATAAAGATGGATAGACTCAAGGAAGGCACAGTCCTGAGTCTGCAAGACCTGAGCAGGGGCATTGAAGACAGGGTGACTTGAGGTCTCTCATTTATAGGGTTGCCATAAGTCAAAGTCGACCTGATGGCAGTTAATGACACCAACAAATCCTAATTGTCTATTGCTTCTGATCAAGTAGTGTTTATTTCTAATGCTAGGTGACAAGTGAGAGGGAAGCCAACAATTTTAAGACAACTGGTGTGTCACTTAGACTTTCAGGCCTAGAGGAGCATGGAGTTATAATGGCCTGCAATGGAAGATTCTATTCAAACTTCTCTCCCCCACCCCCACTGCCCACTTTCCCATGCCACTGCCACAGCAAACTGTGGAGGTACATCTAGGATAAGCCAGAGCCATGTTCTTCTGTAACAGCTCTGTAGAATTACACTATCAAGCCATGGCTCCATTCTACAGAATCCTAGCATTTGCAGTTTGACGAGGTGCTGAGAATTCTCTGTTAGAATGCTCTGGTGCTATGTTTCCAGAACTTTCCAGAAAAGTATTCTAAACACCTCAGCAAATCTCAGATCCCAGGATTCCATGGGCAGGACTCATTACAGTTGTTTGTTGGTGGTGATGTGTGCCTTCAAGTTGTTTTCAACTTATGGCAACTCTAAGGTGAACCTATAATGGGGTTTTATGGAGCTGAGTACGTGTGTGATGCGCCCAAGGTCACCCAATGGTTTTCCATGGACAAGTGTGGTATTGAACCCTGGCTCCAGGGTTGTAGTCATCATTATAATTATGATGTATCAAATAGCTATAACTGTGTAGTAGAGACATAGTCTGTGGCCTGCATCCTTTTGTTTGTTCTAAGTACAGAAGACCTACTGACTTAATGGGATTCATCTACATGTTAACTCACCAGTCAACAGTTAATTCAATGGGTCAGCTCTAATTGGAAGTAATCAATAGGATTCAAGCATATGTTTGAAAAAGATCCTTCATTTAAATCTTGGCCAGAGAATGTGCCTTTAAGCAGTTGAGGAAAAGACACAGAGAATTGGTATCTAAGGCTAGGAGTTATTGGCATAGATTGTCAGAAGTTTGAACTGGGTAATACAAACACTATACTTTGTATGAACTTAACAAGACATTTTATTCCTAATATTACTATAATAAAGGATACAGTTTGTTTTATAACTACTTGGTCAGCCTGAGTTGTCTAAAGTCACTGATAATAAAGATAATAATAAAGATAATAAAGAAGAACATGCTACCATAAACAAACTATTTGGTTCTGAGGGAACATTTAAGAACCTAGCCCTTTTACACAAAGGTAATGTTAATTTTTTTAAAATATTTTTATTAAAAAATTCATTGCATGAAAAAAAAAGAGTGGGCATACCCCGTTATCAGATATATCACACCCTCCCCTCTACTTCCATATTATCTTACTCCAGCTGAGTCTTCTTTGTTTCCATTTACCAAAGGAAAAAGAAAGAATAACAATTACGTTTCCATTTGCAGAAGAGAAAAACAATTACATTATCTCTTTCTTGGATTTCGTATACTTTTATATTTTTATCCATTCCAAAACTCCTTTCCATTCCCTTTCAAAGTTCTGGATAGGTTTATTTTTCAATGAAAATGCTAACTTTTCTGTCTCTACCATATCCAGAACTTTTAATTTCTACTCTCCTAAATCAATATCTTTCTTTTCTTTCCAGTGTTGCACGTATATCACCCTTGCAGCTGTTATCAAACATAACATAATCTTCTGATGATTTCTAATCTCCTTTTGTTGTCCTAACATATTTAACAAATAAAATTCTGGTATCATTTCAAAGTTCATTTTACAGATTCTTTGAATTTCGTCATGTATCCTCTTCCAGAACTTTCTTGCCCTTCCACAAGTCCACCACATATGAGAAAAGGACCCAGCCTTTTCATCACACTTCCAACATTTTGCATTCCCATTTTTAGTTATTTTTTACCGTCTTTCTGGGGCCATATACCATCTATGTAACATTCTGTAAAAGTTTTCTCTTAAATGTAAGTTTGGGGTAAATTTTATATCAGTTTTCCATACTTTCTCCCAAACAGCTAATTCGATCAGGTGTCCCACATTCTGAACCCATTTAACCATTGTATCTTTAACTACTTCTGATTCCATTTCTCTTTTCAACAACAGTTTATAGAATTTTGAAATTCTTTTCTTTTGATTTCCCTTCATCAATACATCCAATTCATTCTCTTTTCTCTCAAATCCATATAGTTTTTGATCCATTTTAAACCTTTCTTTTAGTTGTCGCCATGGGAACCAATTTAGCTCATGCCCATCAGCCTTTAGTTCTTCCACTGTACACATTCTTGGTTTATCCCCTTCCCATTTCAATATGTCTTGATATGTTAATAAATTCCCTTGTTTTGTTGGTGCAATTTTATACTCTTCTTGTGGTGAAGTCCATGTTGGAAGTTTTGTATAATATTTCCGCTTCATTTGTAGCCAAACCTTTAACAGCATCTTCCAGATGCAATGATTATTAAACTCTTTATTCACTGCTAATCTATCATAACATAAATATCCATGCCATCCAGATCTGTTATTTGTTTCTTCCAAATCTTTCATGGTTGTTTTCTCTAATTGAATCCAGTTTTTAATCCAATCTAGACAGCATGCGTAATAATAAGTTTTCAGTGATGGAAAATCAAATCCTCCTCTTTCTTTTGCATCCTGAAGTGTTTTGAATCTTATCCTTGGCTTTTTCCCTTGCCAAATAAACTTTTGAAGATCCTTTTCACATTCTTTAAATATTTTCTCTCTTTCTATTATTGGTAAATTCTGAAAAAGGAACATAAGTTTTGGTAGTAAGGACATTTTGAAAGCATATATTCTTCTCAGGAGAGATAGATTTAGATTTTTCCATTTTTCCATACCATTTTTAATCTCTTTCCATATCTTCAAATAATTGTTGTCGAATAATTCTTGGTTCTTTTCTCTTAACATAAATTCCTAAGTATCTTGTTTTCTTAATTAATTGACATCCAGATCTACTCTCCAAATCGGCTTGCTCTTTTTTAGTCATATTCAATGTCATCATCATTGTCTTTTCCTTATTTATCTTATATTCTGCCACTTGACCATATCTTTGCAAAATTTCCATCAGCACCTGAATTGATTCTTGTGGATCCTCTAAAAATATAAATTACATCATCTGCAAAAGCTTTTAATTTCAGTTCCTTTTTCCTTATTTTCAAGCCTCTTATCTGTGAATCCTCATTTATTATGTTCAGCAATAATTCCAAAACAGCTATAAATAACAATGGTGATAATGGGCACCCTTGCCATACCCCTTTATTAATTACGAAGCTTGTCGAAATATCTCCATTTATTATTAATCTCGCAGATTGTTCTTGATATATCATCTAAATCCATTTACAAAAATCTTTTCCCATATCATATTCTCTCAATACCCGATGCATAAAGGCTCAGGAAACATTATTGAATGCCTTTTCTGCGTCCAAGAAAATGAGTACTGCTTTCTTCCCTGGGTTTTTATCATAATAGTCAATTACATCTAGGATTGTCCTTATATTGCTTCTCATATATCTACCTGGGAGAAAGCCTGTTTGACCCTCTTGAATTTTATCCTGTAACATCTGTCTCAACCATTTTGCCAACACAGCCGCAAAAATTTTATGATCTACATTCAACAAGGAGATTGGTCTGTAATTCTTAACTTCTTTTTTATCTTTACCTTCTTTGGGTATCAGTACAATATTAGATTCTCCCCAGGATTTCAGTTTACCATATTTCTCTATTTCCTTCAAAGTTGCTTGAATTGGTTGAGTTAATTCTTTTATAAATCTCTTATAATTCAACGCGGTGAACTCATCTGGTCCTGGTGCCATGTCCACTTTCAAATCCTTTATAGCCTTTTCAATTTCAGTAATTGTTATTGATTTATTCAACTGTTTTTATGCTTCCAGTGATATTTTTGGGATCTTTACTTTTTGAAGAAATTTAGACAGATTTTTCTCATATTGATGAGGGGATTTTATTTCATAGAATAGTTTTCCAAAGTATTCTTCAAATTTCTGTTTTATTTTTTCTTGTTGAGTAATCAACTTCTTTCCACATTTCAGCTCAACAATTATGTTCCTCTCTTTCTTCTTCTTAAGTTTGTATGCTAACCATTTCCCTAGTTTATTAGCATGTTCAAATTGAATTAATTTCATCTTTTTCTATATGTCTTCAATTGTTATCATCACCATCTCCTTCTGTATTTTCTTAATTTCCTGCTGTAGTGATTGTTGCAATAGATTTTTCTTAAGTTCTCTCTTTTTCTCTTGGAGTTTGGTCAATAACACTTGATATTTCTCCCACCTTTTTTTGTTCTGAATTTGACGTTGCTGTATTAAAAAAACCTCTCATTACACAAAGGTAATGCTTAAAAGATGGAATTAGGGTTCAGTATAAGTGTCAGGGTGCCTTATTAGGCTGGAACTGCAAAACCAATCTGAGGAGAAATAGACCCTGTCACAGCTTTCTTTCGCAGTCTTAGCAAATGCCTCACAACTTGCTTTTCTTTCCCTCTTTGTCCTCCTCCATTCTTCTTTTTACCATTCTATCTAGAGTTGCAAGAATTAGCATGGTATAGTGGTTTGAGCATTAGACTATTAACCTTTCCGTACGTTACCCGTTCGTACAGCTGGGCGGGAGGCATCTTGCGCGAAAAGCTTCAGCAGGAACGCTGCCGCTTCCCTGCTGCTTGAGTTCTGCAGCAGCTTCCTGATCGCGCAAGTGCCACGCGAACGCCCCACCCCCTTCCTACCGCAGCACAATGTGGGAATTGCAGGCTAGCGCTGAGGCAGGAAGCGCGACTGGCTCGGCTCCCGATGCACTGAACACCAGGTAAGTGCGTGCGGGCCCCGGGAGCATTGCGTGACCACGCACCATTTTCGGCTTTAAGCCGAAAATGAAAAGGTGCGTGTGCGGTCTGCGTCAGGCCCTTGAGCATCGCGTAAATGGGAGTGCTCAAGGGGCCCTCTCGCTTTAGAAACAGTGTGCGAAAAGGGCATATGACTCTGGAAGACATGGTTCGAATCCCCACTCAGCCATGGAAACTTTCTGGCTGACTTTGGGCAAGTCACACTCCCTCAGTCTCAGAGGAAGGCCAAAGCAAACCCCTTCTGAACAAATCTTGCCATGTGATAGATTCACCTTAGAGTTGCCTTAAGTTGGAAACAACTTGAAGGCACACCACAACAACAAGTTGCCAAGCCAGAACTATCCCAGGCCCTGGGGATTTCAGGACCAAAAAGGGCAACAGGTGGTTGGACACTGGCAATGTCATTAAGAATAGTACCTTAACCATCAACTCCCCTACCCCAGAATTTTCAAGGTGGGGTTCTTGCCTTGAAATTCCTCCCTGTTGCCCTGCGGATTGGAGAAGAAGGGCCAGGCCCTGACAGCTGGCAGCTGCATGGGAACAGTTAAATGTTATGAGAAAGAACTGTTTCCCAATCTCATATTTCTTCCTAATGCTATGTCACAGAGGTCAATAGCACTTAGATCCTTCTCATGCCCACTGGTTCTCATCTGTCAATGCAGCAGCTATGAGCATTTCGTTTTTTAAAAAATACTGGCTTCAAAACCAGAAGTCCAGTCTGAGGGGAAAAATGATCAAGGAAAACATAAATATGGAACATCTGTGAGCTTGGGAGTGGTTAAATCACCTCAGCTTCCTGCCCAGAACCTCAAATTTCCAATATTTCAACAAACATGCGTTTGCACTGAAGGCTTTGTTCAGCCTTGATTATGGAGGGACAGCAGATGCATTGAACAGCAATAAAATTATCTGACAACTGGTTAGCTTTGCTTCACTTCTATTCCAGTTCTAAATAGGAATGCAGCTTTTTAAAAAATAAACTAAAGAGTGACCATGTATCATTGATAATAGCTACATATTATCAGTGTACTGATGCATCCAATTTTTGTTTTGTTTTCTTTTAAGTTCTTTGTTGGGCTTTTATAATACCTCAGGGTGCCATTTATAGGGCTCAGATTATTTTTATATATGCTCCTCAAATGTGATTTCATTTCCTGCCTGGTCAAACTACTATGAGAAAAGTGAGCTACATATTACTTTAGCTACATAAAGTATTCCCACAAGTCACACACCAAAGTGGTGTGAATGTGTAAATACAAACCCAGCAATGCAAGATTTGTTTTGATTTAGCAAAATAGCTCTTCCCTCACTCCCCTTTCTCTTCATCCAGGATCTTGCAAAAACCAAGCTTTTTGTGGTATTGTCTTTTCCCTCATTATCACCTGTCAAAGTACAGTTTCCATTCATTAAACCCTCCCTAATATTATTACATCAAGTAAAATCAAAGAACATTTTTTTCCACATTTGGCTCAGAGTAGCTCATATCCCATTTTTTTTGTGGAGGGAGAGGAGGCCTTAATATCTGTACATTTGTTTATTTTGGCAATTGATTTTTCTTCATCTTGTGCTTTAAAAGCTGGATTTTAATAAAACAAAAGCTTCAAAGTCTTTGTTACACACAGCTTGAAGTTAAGATGGAAACAAACCGCAAGGGGACTGGCTTGCTAAATGAGCAGAGGAACCTTAGATAAATCGGGCTGCATATATATTTTCATGTTAATCATTGCCCTCTACCAGGCTAAACACCATTTACACATTTCATGAAGCTGTGTTTTCTCTTTTTCTTTGAAACTCAAACTACGTGAAGCAAAAAAACAAAACAAAAGAACAACAAACCTTCTATGTGGAGAGGATTTCAAACTGTTTTGTCTCTCCGGTGACCTGTTGATTCACTGATCAAATCAAAGGCAGGCTTTTGAGTTGTTCAAGCAAAGGCCAATAGACTACATGATCAAAAGGTACATTTGCTTGTCTTGCAACATGTGTGGGAGCACCCCTTTAAGCACAACTGCCCAGAAGAAGTAGGAGGTAGATGACATACAAGTAGGCTAGGTTTGCAAATGCAACAGGAAAAGACAAAAGGATAAGGCAGTTGTAATGAAATGATCTCTCTCTGAAGTAGCTGACATAAAAACAGCAGGACATAGCACTCAATGGCAATCAGCAATGTAATAAAAGAGCCATTAGATAAAAAGAAGAGAAAGGGTGAAACTCAGTGGTAGACCCCATGCTTTCCATGCAAAAGGGTCTAGAGTCAGCCTCTCACTTCTTTAGCTACATGAGAAAAGGCTGCCTCTGGAAATACTGGAGAATTGCTGCCAGTCAGTTCTGACCTAAATGGACTTGTGATCTAACTTGATATAGAAGGTGACTTTCTATGCCAAAAATAGAAAATCAGTAACTAAAAGACTGTTTTAAAAGATCTGAAACATAGACATAGGAAATGAGAATGAGAGGCATGTTGGCAAGCATTTAAATATACTAAATGCAAAATCAAATGACTAGGGAGAGAGTTCCATAACTTGGGTGTTATCACAGATGTGGCCCTTTCCTTTGTGATTTAGGAGTGGGCCCAAGAAGATGTTATTTGATGGGCAGGTTAATATAGAATAATGTGGCTTACAATAAATACACTGGCTTCAGCTCATGGTCACACAGATCACTATGTTCTCTCTAAGGCCATGGGACCAGGTAGATTTTGTGCTTGTAGAACAGGACAGGAGGTGAAGGGTACACTTGCTGGAGCAAACTGATGCAGGATCTCAGTCGCTGTCTTATCATTGGTTTGCTATGCTGCCACCATTGAAACTAGTAGGAGAAAACACAGTGGCATAGGAACTATATGCATCTGCTGCACGCTCAGAAAGCTTGTTCCAGGAGCCAAGACCAGACAAATATATAGAATTTGGAAATGATCCTTGCTGCAAAGCCCCTGAGCATTCATCTCAAGGAGAGTCCAACACTTCTTGTTCAGGTAATGTGAAGACTGAGGTCATCATTGCAGGCCCTGGTTTTGCAGAGCCCTTGGGTAAGATACTCTCAGTGGATGGCCTTTCTTTATTGCCATTATCTCCAACTGATGCCTCTGAAGATGTAGACTGAGTCTACAAAAGCTTATGCTACAAACCTCTTTCTCTCAAGGGTCTCAAAGGTACTACAGATCCCTTTGTATTTTCAGTAGCTGTTACTCCTCTGACCCATCATTGCTGTCATCTGCTCTCTTGCCAGGGAGAGTACTAATGTACAGGAAGACAGCAGCAGCTGTTGCTTCTCCATCTCATTACTATTTCCTTGCTGGCTGCATCCAAGAGAGACATCAGTGAATAAGCAGGTTGAAGTGATGAAAAACAGAAGGAAACTGGTTGGATTCCAAACCTGCCCTCACAGGTGCCCAGTCATGGTAACCTTCAGCACCACCCTTCAATACCAGCTCCTGTGTCTGTTTCTAAACAATGCCACCGGAACATCAAAATTAGATTGTAAGATATAGACCAAGGATCTATTTAATTTTGTTTTTCACCGCACAATTATCATTGAGGTATTGAATGTAGACTTTACAACACCCTTCGTTTCTTCGTTTATGGATAAACTTTTTTTTTTTTTGGCAAGGTACATCTTTTTCAAAGTGCTTTTTAACAATCACACTAAAGGGTCTGTCCTTGAAGTACTTCCTTGTATGCTGGAAACACAGGCTTCTTTTTCAACAGTTCAAAGGCAGAAGAAATATTATTTAAGCTTTTGCTTTTTTGGCTAGCTGCAAAAAAATCCTTCCAGCTTCAAGGAGGATAACATAACCAAGGCTGATGAAAAAAGAAGAGACATCAAAGCCATATCTCCCCTTCTTCTTCTAGGTGGTTGCGGCACATTCTGAAACAAACTATTGTTTGAACACACAATGTATTGAAACCAAAATTAAAGCTCAGACATGGATCACTCATTGACTGCTGAGATGATCATGCCTCTTTGTTTTCTACTGAACTCGGGTACTTGTTGGAGTCGTGATCTGTGGATCAGAAAAAGATGTGGTCTATGTTAATTACTAAGCAGAGAAACTAGAAAAGAGTGTATAAATGGCTGTGGACAGAAACAGTGAGGTTGAATGTACAGCTCTTTGGTACAATGTTCAAGACTTTTTATCTAAGACTATTTCCACACTATTGGCCATTACAGCATTGTACATGACATTCCCAGCACTGCCATTTGCATGATGCTGTAAGGATGAGTAGTAATATTGCCACTAGTGTTCCTTCCACACTACAGTGTCCTTGGCCACTCCCATTCCCCACCTTCACTCCACCCTACTGCCCCGATTGGTCCTTTTGTTTTGTTTGTAAGCTGTACTAGCACAGCAATGTTGTAAGGGCAGGACACACCAGTACACTATTGTATTTTCACACTATAATGCTTAAAATATATATTTAAAAAAGTAAAAAAAAATAACTCAAAGGAGAAATTTAAGATAAACATGGAGAGGTGATAGATTTTGAAGTTACCATGCCATAGGAGCATAGAGGTAGGGACAAGCTGGGCATGCCCATGCCCCACCCACTGTTGGATCTGCGACAACAGGAAGTGCTATCAAGCACTATTATGGTGCCACACTGAGCCAGCTGGTGGGATTGAAGTACTAAAGGAGGCTCTTAATGGATTTTTTCTGGAAATAGTATCAGGCAGTTTGGGAATACTTGAGAATGGGTAGCTGGATAGTGATGATGTCATACCAAAGCATGACTCTTGGACTGGCAACAACCAGCTGCTGTTGTGAGATGGCAACATTGTGCAGAAATAGCCTAAGACAAAGCTAAGTATGGTGGTGGGAGGCATCATGGTGATTTAGAGAACTGCAATATATATATTTTCTTCTAATTTCATAATCCTAGAACCCAAAGTTTATTTAAATTGATTGGTGGACGACTGAGGCCAGTCCAAGAAGGGGAACCTTTGACTCTTTAGATCAGTGGTTCTCAACCTGTGGGTCCCCAGATGTTTGTGGACTTCAGCTCCCAGAAGCCCCGGCCACTATGGTCAATGCTCAGGGCTTCTGGAAGCTGAAGTCTAGAAACATCTGGGGACCCACAGGTTGAGAACCACTGCTTTAGATGATTTCACCTACAACTTCATCTACTCCACCCATCAAGGGTAATGGTAAAGGACTGTGGGAGTTACCTAGAACATCTAGAGCAAAAATTCTCCATCCTGGCAAAAAGAGCTCTTACTTTCACACTGTGCCTAGATCAGAATTGAAAGCATTTCTTTTTTGAACAACAGCCCTCTGAACTGATTATGCTGGCTAAGGCATCCTAAGAGTTATAATTATGGAAACTGTGTACTAATGTTTCCAAATTGTAGCACAGTTAATTAATTAAATTTACTGCTTCAAGATATAATGCTAGCCACCAAAATATATGCCTTTGAAAGAAGATAAGATATTCGTGGAGTTTTGGGAGGATAAGACTATCAACGACTACCAGTCTTGATGAATATATATGTGTACCTTACTGGTTCAGAGGAAAGATGCTCTGAATCCCGTTTGTAGTATACAATGAGTATTGGATCCATATACCAAGAGACTAGCCTGTATGGGAAACAGGTTGATGGACCAGATAGGTTTGATCTCAAATGGCAAGGCTGCCTGTATACTTTCATGTTCTCAACAGCTTATATATTGGAAAGAGCTGACTCAATGGACATGGGTTTAATAAAATCTTCAATCAACTCACATTACAGTTTTCTTTTCCCATTGTGATGCCTTGATTCTTTACAGATTCCTATTTATGAAAATAATTCATAGAGAAGTGAATTGCACGTAAAAAGCCATGAGAGGGAACAAAGGGAGGAAGCAAAATTTTATTATAAAAGCATCTTCTTCTTTTTTGTAAAAAAAATCATAACTATATTGGCAAGTTAGTTGGGGATTTGACAGTATCAGATTGCTTTTCTAATTAAACTATACAAATTTAGAATTAAAGTAGGATTCAACAAATTCAGAGGATGAGACTATCAATGGCTACTGGTCAAGAATTACACCCCACTTTTCCATACAAGCAGTTCAAAGTGGCTAACAAAAGAACAGGTCAATATAATATTGGAACAGTGGTTGAACCTCAGGATTAGAGGTAGCATGCCACCAGATACCAGCTGGGGGCTGATGTCTTTTTTGTGGGCTTCCAAGAGGCATCCAGCTGGACTAGATGGACCACTGGAACACGTGTCCAAGTGCTATGATGTGATCTGAAGCAGGATTTTGGCTACTTACTTTTAATGTAATCATGGCAGAAGTCCCTTGCATAAGTGAATTCAGGACCAGGATGCCATTTTCACACGAAACTTGAACAGAAAATGGTAGACTGAATACTCCTGTCAGTGTGGAACAATTCCTCCCTGCCACAGGAGGGGGGTGGACTGTTGGCTTATATTGTTGTAGAGATGACACAGCAAAGCTGTATAAAAGAAGCTTCATTGTGCAACATCATTTCCATGGGAATACAACACAGGAAAAGCTTATGCAGCCCAATATTTGAAAAGTTTGCTTGCAAGGAGGGTAAAGATTGTGTGGCTTTCCAGATATTGTTGGATTTGAACTCTTGGCATTCTTCACTATTGACAAAGCTGGCTTGAGCTGCTGGGATCTGCAGTTCAACAAGATCTGGAGGATGGAAGGCTTCCCAGATCTGTTTAAAAATGTAAATTAAAAAGAAGAAAACCCTATTAGCAACCACCATGTTTCTTAAGTGCAATTCTGAGATATTTCTCCTACTTTTCTCCAGTCTTCAGTGGTACCCATTTGGTCACTGAAACGAGTGCAGATGGAAACACTGGTCTAGTACTAGTGTTTTTCATGAGGGATGAGATCAGATCTTGGAAAGTTACTTTTAAAAAGTAATGCAGTTAGGGTTTCAGAGCCCCCAAAAGAGTTCATTACCATTGTAGCCACAAGTTCAAGGAAGTAAATCTACTGCCCCATTTCTCAAAAGTAGCAACAGAAGTTACCTGTTATTCCTTTTCCTTTATATAACCTGAATGCTACAAGCAATTAGTCTGTAGAAGAAAATTATGCTCTCTTTGTGTTTACACACATAAAACTGAACATGGGGCACAATGTAGGCAAACATTCTTCTTCCATCATGTAGTGAAGTTACATCCTTGTAATCAGAACAGCAACTAAAAAGTTACAATTAAACTGCAAAAGAAGCAAAAGTATGCTGCATTAAATTGCATTTGTGGTATAACTCTGTTTTTGTCATTGCAAAAATAATTATAAGTAACTTATTTTATAATTAGTTATATTTCCCGTAAGCTGTTAATAGGATATCACATCCATGTAGAGGTAGCATTCAAATTACAAGCCTGTTTCACAGATTTGAATGTTGGCATTCATATGAGAAATATATTCAAATTTAGTTATTATTTTTTTTTTAAAAAAAGGTTAAGACTTACATCCGACAGGGGAACCCCACCCAGATTCTGAACTTTAGCATGGGCACATCCTATGGTAATCTGAACTAACTCCTTCCTTCTCCTCATTTATATCACCTCTGCTTGTATTTCCCTCTTCCACGCTCATCTTTTCCTGTCCTCCTTGTTTCAAGTTCTCATTCAACCCCAAAGCCCTCTCAGCTACCACATCCCTTTAGAGACATTATGCTTCCCAAATCACGCTCCTGTTGCCGATTGCTTTGTCCTCTGCTGTGCTGAATGAGCACTTTAGAAGGCTGCATGGCTCCTCATTGTCAGTGGCTGCTTATTTCATACCCTTAGATGAGGTATTATCTGAAGCATCAATTCAGCACAGCAGGGGAAATTATGGAACACAGCCTGGAGGGGAGGTCAATGACACAAAACACTGGCCCAGAGCTTTCTCGCTGCAGTTTAACCTCTTAATACAAGGAGGTTAAGAGAATTTGCTCAATAAAGGACACCTCTGCGAAGGAGAGCATTTTCCAAAGACGACGTTCCTTAAATCTGGTATGTGGTAGCCCTTGTTATGGTAATCCCATTTTATGAGAATATCAGAGGCCACAGCTTTCTCTGCTTCCACACAAATCATCTATATGCATATAGGCAACCCATGTTGACACCTCTCTCTCTCTCTCTCTTTTTTTTTTTGGTGGGGGTGGGTGGGGTGGTAACAGGTAAAAACATTCCAGCACAGCACATGAACTGAGAAGGATTCAAACGTTGAGGAAAATCATGCTCATAAAAGAACTAATTGAGATGTGAGGAGAGAGAGAGAGAGAAACTATATTTGTTTGCTTTGCATTTCCCTGTGAAAAGACCCATTTCTCATCTCTCAAGGCTGGCACTGAAATGGAGCATATCTTGGCACAGAAATCCATATATTGCTGAAACTGATGAACTGTTTCAGTGGGGCAAAAAGCATGCAAAATCGTACTCATGTTTGAAAAGTGTGCATAGCTAAAAATGCAGGTACTTGGAAAATTCACATGTACACACTTTAGTCCCTTGGGAAAATGCAAAAAAGAAAGTGTACAAAAATTCAAATGTTTTAAACAAAAATACATTTAAGATACAGTATTTGAATTTCAAATTGGTAAAGGAAGGAATGTCTACATAATAGGACTAATATCCTATAGAAATGAATATATGCTAAGATTAAATAATGCATTAATAGTTCACACTAAGATCTAATAAAGAAGAAATACTGCAAGACAAAGTCCAAATAGTAGAAATACATTTTATCAAAAGCTAAATATTGCATCAGCTACTGCCCTCCTTGAAGGAATGCTTCTCCATGTATATGTATCACTTTCTCTCTCTCTCTCTCTCTCTCTCTCTCTCTCTGTGGGCTATGTGAAAACAGATCTTCTAGAAGGGCCCTTCTCCTTTGAGGTCCAGTTGACACCTACATTGGGTTCTTTTGAGCAACAAGGTTAAATGTAGTTTTTTATTAAAGGCTTTGGAGCATAATTCTGTTTTTTAATGCATCTGTGTACATGTTTTTAGCTGTTTTGGCCTTTTTTTTCCAATTTTAACCTGGTGATTTATTTCATATTTTAATAAAGAAATAAATTAAAAATCAACCAGGGTCTAGGTCTTTCAGGACTCACCACCAGAAAGTTTCCAGGGACCTTTGTAGCAGCAGTCTTTGTAACTAATATTGTCCAAGTGTGTGTATAGGAGTGACCTCTGTCTACATATCCTCATATGTATTCATACAACAAATGTATGAAAGCATTTCAAAAGTTGTTCCTAAATATTTAAATAGCAATGCAGGAGAGGCTGATCTTTGTGGAAGGAGATGCAGAGGTCATTGGGAAACCCGCAAGGAGGAATGCATGGTCCTGATTGTTTCCTCTGCCTAATTGTTTCATGTATTCCATGTGCCATCTAGACAGCTTAGTGAAGTCAGCTTCGATAGCAAAGATTACTTACTTCAGGGTTTAGCCTGTGGTCATCCAGAGGTTACTGGATTCCAGTTCCTATCAGCACAGCCAGCTTGCACATGGGGTTTCATGATGGGAATAGTAATTCATTATTATCTGAAGTGCCACATGTTCACCAGCCCAAATACTTGTTGGCATGCTCGTTTCTTACGCAGAGATAATTGGTGACTCTGTTACTTTAGGATGGTGAATCCATGCTGGGTTTTATAAAACTGTTCCATTTTATAGAAGCTGTCCAAGGCCATTTCCACATGGGCATATTGCCCATGCTAGAGCGACCTCTCCAGGAGGTCTTCTTCACCGGGATCTACGCTAGAGCAGTTAAAAAAAGTGAGGTTCTAGACCTCAAACTGCTCTAGCGCAGCCCTGGGGGTGGCGCTGTGAGTTTTATAAAAACCACCTTCAAAAGTGGTTTTTATAAAACTTACCCGTGCTGCCCCGTAGCAGCCCCCAGTCAAGAACTGCAGAGACGCGGTAGCGCGTCCCTGCAGATCTGCCCGGGGGCGGGCTTCCGGCTGGCACGCTGTCCTAATTGGCGGAGCGCCGCTGGAAGCCGCCAGCCGCCATTTTGGGCACCGCCGGGCGCCGCTGAAATTCGGCGGCATTTGGAACGGCAGATCTGTGCTCTTTGGAGGGACGGAGCAACCCGCTCGCAGGTAAGCTCCACCCCTGCGTGCGCGGCCCCATTTCGACCCCCCCCATGAGGAAAGGGCCCGAGATTCTGAAACCTATTCCCAAAACAAATTTGGCACATTGGATGGTTTCTGCAAAATGCTCCACTCAACCCAGATTAATCACTATAGAACCCACTGTGGGTTAATGTCTCCAGAGCCATTGGATATCTCTGATCCCAAACTACTGCCTGTTTCTATGGGTAGATCACTCATATAAAACTGGGACAAAAATCTTTATTCTGCCAACACTAGACATTAAATCATTCAGCGGGATTTCTGTCCCCTTGCCCAGATCAACAGCTTAGAGCAACTAGCACTTGTAACAGTGGCTTATTATATTCCTTGTTTAGGACATGGTAAAAGGGCAACAGGTTGATAACATTCTTTGCTGGTGAAATGGTATCAGAAGTTGTAATAAACTTTCAAAAGTTTCCCATAAGCAAAAAACAAAACCTAAATGGGGATGTAAGAGTTATGAAAAAGCATAGCCTACTGACTTAATTGCACTACCATCATGGCAGAGTGGCTTCATGTGAAGTTACCAGGGAGACAAGGGGCGAACTATATTTTTTCAAGTGAATTATGAGCAATAAGGATGATCCAATAAAGGCATATGAGTCTGATTTCTTAATGCACTATTTCTGCAATAATCAGACTCCATCCAATGAGGCGTATGTACTTCACAGCTCCATTAGATTATTGAATGCTCACAGTGGGCTGCAAGTGCACTTACAGCTCATCAAATTAAGGCCCCCAAAAGAACAAATTTGGTGCAATCAAATCTGCAAAGCAGACTCATTTGCAGGGGTGTAAAACCCAAATTATAAGATTGGAAATATATCAAAACACTTTTAAGGGAATGGCATTGATTCTTAGAAGGGTAAATAATACAAGATATCTTTGCCCAATTTTTTATTGCAAGATTATTGTTAGGTACAAATGGCCTCTCAAAATTCCCTGTCTCATTTATCAACAGAGAAAATGGACAGATGGTTTCACCCAGTTTCATGCAGGAGACGAAAAAGGCCTAAAACATATTTTAGTCATACCTAGAGTAAGCCTATTAAATCCACTACATTTATCTATGTGTTGAGTCACCATTCCATAGTCTCACTGTTTCTTGCAGAATGGGCTTCACCATTACCAGTAGCTCCAGAGCAGTCTCTTTTTGGTCTAAGGTGTTTTTTTTTTTCACTTGCCAGAGAAAGTGGTGGCAACAACCATTTGAGTAAGTATATTAGGACAAAGTAGGGATGTAAAGAAATCAAATGTTTTCTTATTATCACTGAGAAAGGACATCTTGACAGAGACAACTTGTTAGGGAAAAAAATGATAACTGAAATGAGGTCTGGCATGCTGTTAGTGAGTTAGAATACTGTTAAGTCCAACCTATGATATCATCACCCACTTTTTGATTATTATGGAGGTTGGAATTCTTTACCGACCCAGCAATGACCCACATGTTCCCGTTCCAAACCCACTTTTTAAGTGATGCAGGCCCTTCACCCACCTGGCCCTTTCCATGTCACTGAAGAGCAGGGGGATCAGTGGAGATGCATCCAGCTAATTTTCTGTAACTAGACATGATGCAAGGAATTATCTGCAGAGACCTCCCAAGAACCACTGGATGTCCCTTGCAGATGCTCGTTGCAGGTCTTCCAGCTACAGCTAAAAATGCATGTGGAATTCCCATTAACCCAGTTCTCATTTATAAAGATTTCCTGAACAGCCACTGGCCTGTTCTCACTCAATTTGCTATTGCAGTTACTTCAGTAGGAATAGAAGAAGGAGAAACTGAGGATGTGAATAAGTGGTAATACAGGGATGATAACAGTTAAATATTCTCCCTCAATGAACTGTGACAGAATAGTAGCCTGTTTAATGGCCTGTTTAATAACATTTATTGGTGCCTACCATTTTATTAAATCCCCCCAGCAACAGTCAGTCCCTTCCTTACATTTCAAGGCTGGACAGGTAGGCTGTATATGGGAATGCTGAACAGCAATTGTTTAATGACCAATTCTAAAGGCTAGTCACCTGAAATAATACTGTACTCCAGAAACTGAAGGTGAAGCATGGATGGTGTTTGTATAATAGGACAATAGAAATATGTTGCCTCTTAAAGTCACTTACCTCATTTATCTTGAATTAGGCACATCAATTTATGCTTGAGATCAGAAGATGCAACCAGGATCTAGGATGGCCAATGCTGAGTAATTTTCAATCTGTGCTTCACTCAGAGAAGTTGGAAAATGTGAAAATGGAATATCAGCAGCGCCTTGGCTGACTCAACCTGAATTACAGGACCCAAAACCCTGGATTCAGATTAATATATGTATGTCCACAGATTAATAGTGCCACCTGCTGGAAGGCAGTCAATACTTCCTCAATACATATAACTTCAAAACAAATGAGAAACAAAACAGAATTCATTAAAGTGTCTGAAAACTAGTTGTTAATGCTTGGAATTGGGACAACATGTTAACTTAAAAAGAACGCCCAAGTGGCTATATAGTACAAGATAAGCAAATATATTCAAATATACTTAAAAGCATTTTTCCCCCCTGAAATTAAAACACATTTCTGCTCCATGCATAAACATTTTAGGCACTGAGACTGCTGCCATTCACTGGTATAAGAGAAAGGTCAAGCTGCTCAACAGTGGTGGGAAAACAGCACATGGCACACAATTGCAATTTAATGAGGCAACTTGCACAGTTCTTCATAAATGCATCTGAAATCTGCTGGAATTTAGTTCAGGCTGAACACTGACACCCACCCAGTTTGAAACCTGGCTGAGGAATGGTAAACACTAATAATAAATGACAAGGTGTCACATTCTGTCAGTCTCTACAGTCCATTAAATATTGAATAGATACTCTCTCCCACAGAGGCAAAGTTCTGTCAGCTATTATGGCCAGTGCCAGTTTTCAAAGGGAAGAGGTTGCACAGGATGTTGTGGGGTTTTTTTTATATAAAAAGTCTACTTATTATTTTATTTATTAACTTGAACAATATTCCACCGATTTTCCAAAACTGAGATTCACAGCAGCTTGCAACAAGATCTTTTAAGAAAGAAAAGAAAAACCAAATACATATAAAACACAATGGATAAGACCCTGACTAATAGTGACAGAGTATAAAGTATATATAAAGTCTTCCTACACAAGCCAGTAATGAACAATTAAACAGCTTATTGTATTAAACACAACTAAATTGAGGTAATTTAAAAATACCATTAATAAAAAGTATAGTACTTCCACTTGCCCATTAAATGCCCCTTCCTCAATGGCCAGTCAGTTCTTGAAAGCCTGTATAAAAAGGCCATTGCCTAATGGGACTCGTCAAGGGAACTTGTTAAGTATGGACATCATATGTCAGATATGGGTATTAAAGTTACACTGTAAAGGTACAAACTGGTTCATTTTAATTATAAAGGGAATCTCTGTAGATATGCAGCTCCTTTCCACTAGTTGCCTTATGGCCTGGTCATTCTTTGACCAGCTTTTGCATACCTTACTGACACCCACTGGCCCATTTGTTTCCAAGTTGTAACCTGGAATGCTTTCTGCCCTCATACTGAACTTGAGAGAAGCTGGCCAATGGCAATGAATAAAAAGCTGTACTGGCACCTTTAGCTAGCTGGATGACTAGCAATGCTACGATGTGCCTATAAGAGGATCAGCATAAGTAGAAGGGAGAGCTTTATTTCTTCCAGAGGATTCCTTCTCCATGCATGCTCTATCTGTATTGCCTATTTGAAGTCTGTTCTGTGGCAGAACCCTTCTGCAATATTTAAACTGGCATTTATTTCTGGCTAAAAGGCAAGAACTAGTAGTGCAGCTGCTAGTGTCAGGCTTGGAATCAGGACCTGGAATCCTGCTGGTGATAAGTGTAACTTCTGTAGCATAGGGGAAATTAATCCAAGAGCACATCAGGCCTAAACTCTCACTAGGAGCCAAAATGACTAAACTGAGGCTATTGTACTTAAGACATTTAATGAGATGATACAACTTAGTGAGAGGGAGTAAAGTTGTAGTCAGTAGGAAAGGAAGAAGATAGTTCAATCAAGGAAGCCATGGTTCTGAGCTTTCAAGACCTGGGCAGAACTGTTATGAACAGGGTCTCTTGAAAGTCCCTTATTCATAGGGTCTCCATAAGTCAAAGTTTACTTATCACATAATAACAAATGCAAAACAGAAAAGTTGCAGCAATGTTCCTCCTTGCATTCTCTGTTTCTGTGCTTTACACTTTAAAACTTTGAGCCTTTCTGCCATCCACTGTTATAGCGCTATTATTCCACTTTCATCATCCTGTGGAATTCTGGGGTTTGTAGTTTACTGAGTCCATAGAGCTCTCTGGCTGAGAATTCTAAATGTGTCTCTCTAGACTGCAAACCCCAGGATTCTATAGGATGTTGAAAGTGGAATAATAGCACTATAACAGTGGACGGCAGAAATAGTCCTTGTATTTTAGAATCTTGGAGAATGAGGTTTACATATTCAGAAGGAGACTAGAAGTAGGAAAATTGTGTTAGCCACTTCTTCTTAAAACAGTTTTTCTGTTAGGACATCCCCTTTCACCATTACTTAGATCACAATATTTTGCTGCTGATATGATAGCCACCTACTCACAGATACACATCTGTTGTAATCATCTGTTGTAATCTGTTGTAATTTGATTTTTCTCCTATTGGTCTCCTAGTGCGGCACCCGACGTGGCAAAAGTATGCTATAGGCTAGTACCTCTAAAACATCATACAATATATCCATTTCCCATGCCACACTATACGCTTCTGAGTACTTTTAAAACATTTAATTCAATTACTAGTATAAAAATTCTTCCATTATAATTCTTTTGTACCACTATTGTACCACTAGAATGCATATGAATACTAGCTACTGCCATTTATGAGGCTTTTGCTCTGCCATCATATTAAATACACTTCCATATGCTAAAATGTACATCTTCCACAGTTCCACTACTTGTTCTGCTCTGTAATTGGGTGTAGTCCCTGGTCTTCCAAGAGTTTGTTCAGTGCTGAACAATGGCATAGCATAATTGGTGATTAATGATGCAGCAGATGTTCTACAGAACAGAAGAATTCCAATTGTTTTGCAGATGGGGTCCTGCATCACCTCACAGTCAACGATAAAACTGACTAAATAACAAATTCTACTGAGACAACCCCTGGCTGGTGCTCATATTCCCCAGTGATGGCTAAATGGGGCCTCTGGACTGGTGTGAACTTCTTCCAGGGTGAGGCCAATAAACGATGGATTCCCAAGGGTTATATAGTACAAAACCAAAGTGTGCAAGCATGACCAGTCTCCCTTCCTCCCATTCCTATGAGAACTACGCAAACAAATTAACAATACAGGAAAATTTATTTTCTTTGTCCATTCTCAGCTTTATACAGCCTCAAACTGCCAAGCTAATGCAAAAAGTATCAAACAAGGTCATTTATACAAATTGACTCTTTCTCTGCACTGGACAGCTGTTCACATTTGGCCATGATGCTAACAAGAACTCCAAAAACCAGTTGCCAAGTGGCAGAAACCCAACTGACTGCACTACTACTTATCTATAATGTACAATACGGTTGTGGGACTGTTGACCCTCCATTAGTTGCAAAACTGTACTGTACATGGAGGGTTAACTTAGAGAAATTGTTGGAATGATCCTGAAGAGACAGGCAGTGCTGAGGTTTCATGTCTTAAGTTAAACTTAACTAACCCATCTCAAATGCAACTCTCTTAGGACACAGTCCTACATTTGAGCATAGCCCTGCTCACACTCTTCCCACTGCTCAACAACTGTCATGTCCCAAGAGGGGTTCGGGCTGCTGTCATTCACCAGTAGGAAAAGGAAGGCCATTATTGAAGAAATACACACACACATACATACACACACACTAGAATAGTTAGCCTAGTTCTATAGCCATATGTTTATAGCACTAGCTCATTATACTCTGACAACATAAATATTATCTTTTTTACTGCTGGCTAGGAGATTTAAGGAGTTGTAGTCCAAAAAAGTAACTTTCTCAAGCTCCAGTGTCTCATCCTTCCTTGCAGCAAGCTCAAAGCAGCACATGTACAGTTTCTCAGTGTTCTCTGAAATTCCATAGTCCAGGTGAGTTTGAGAATATTTTTGGCCTAAATCCAATGGTGAATCCCATAGAGAGTAGATCCAACAAATCAATGGAATTTATATAATATTGAATGCTATTTACAAATTAACTCTGTGTGTCTAGTCTGCTTGGTACTAGCCATTAGTTTTAGGCAAGTGTTTTTATTAATGGAACAAAACACGTCAAACTAAGAAAATAAGAAGAATCTTGCTGATTTTGAGACAGAGTCTATTTAGAACTCAACTGAACAGATCAAAGAGATGACTTACGAAGCTGTGTTTTGACCAAGGAGGTTCTAGGACTTAGAACAGGAGTGGACGAAGCAGTTTTTTGAACAGACTGCCCAACTGCTTAATTTATTTAGATACAAGAAAAATGGCTCTCTACATTCTGAGGTGCACCAATGACATATAAGGGCAGTTTGAGGCTTGAAGCTGAAGATGGCCCAACATTTATCGAACAGCTACAGGACATTGTTGCCATTTGCTACTGAATTGACGCCACATACAATTTCTTGTGGCCTGAAATTCCTGCTATAATCACTGAGAGTTGTTTTGTTGATTTCACTCCATTTGTATTACAGTTATGAGAATGCAAAATTTGGGTCATCATTATCAGCCTGAAGGAATGATTATCATATTTCCATGATCATTATTAAAATATTTCAGAGCAGTGACTGAGGAGCAAAACAAATGTAATACGGGAGATTGGTCAGTGGATATAACAACAGCAGCAGGAACAAGCAGTTTGTGTGGACTGCTCCAGTTTTGCCATTGGCAGAGAAAGTTTAAGCCCTTCCATGCTATTTCCTCAATCTAAACCAGCCCCTTAAAGCTACTGTTAGTCATGTGGAAGGGAGAGCATATATAGCTCATTCACACTATCTATCTATCTATCTGTCTGTCTGTCTGTCTGTCTGTCTGTCTGTCTGTCTATCTATCTATCTATCTATCTATCTATCTATCTATCTATCTATCTATCTATCTATCATCTATAAAAATACAGTGGCTGGCAACCATGGATTAAATCAGCTTGCATATGTGGAATTTAAATATGAGATCTACCATGGTAAAAAATTAGCTTCCCATATTTTAGAGGAGGAAATCTTTTAGATCTGAAGGATATTTTTTTTTCAAATCAAGATGGAGCAGGCAGGCAAAGAGTTTTTTATTATTATTCTGACAGGCTTTTGAAACTGAAGATTTTTAAAGAAAAGGCTTTTAAGAATATGGTGTATTTTTCAAATTGTACTTTGAAATGGCTTTCAAACCTTTAAATTGCATGTTTTAGGTTGTTTCTAATGTCACTAGTGATTTGATTCTATTTTAATGTTGTTCTGTTAAATGTTTTAACCAAATTTGTTTAATTATATTTTTAATTTCTGAGCAGCCCTGAGTTCCAATTTTGGAGAAAAGTGGGGAACAATAACAACAATTACAATAATAACAGTAGGTGCTTCTCCACCTTTGAGTCAACATGCAAACCAAGATATGCTTAGCTTGCAAAATTCAGCTTTCTCCAAATTTTTCAACAGTTTTTTTTAAAAAAAAGCATACTAAAATCTGTATATTAAGGGAAAATGTACATAAAACTGTGTATATAAGTGAAAGTAACGTCCAACAATGCATTCAATAGCAGAGTTAGAGTGGGAGAGGGAATCGTACAAAATCACATACAAAAATTAATATATATATTTAGGAGAAATGCATGCAAAAGTCTCTACAGATTTTCACACAATCAAGATCAAAACCTCTTACATTTCAGGACAAACTATATTTAAGACTGAAATGTATGACAAAGTTCAAGTCAAGTTGAATTTAAGGCTAGAACTGGATTGTCCATTCCTATTTTAAGGTAGGATATATGACCACTAATCTCTTGTATCTTTTCTGTTTTTGTCCTAAGACTGTAAGTTGTGAACTGAGGAGTATCTGATTCAGATCCCACCTGAGTCACTAAATGACTTCGTATATGTGGTGATGATGGTAATATTTATTCCTGGAAGGAGATTCATTTTGCAACTTTGACAATCCTAACCTAACCAAATTACTCGTTTCTATTATTTCTATCATATAATATAATGGAAAAAAATTATAAAACCTGAATTTGCACTTTTATGTTTATAAGAAACCCAAGTGACAACATGCTCTAAAAATGAGCATATTAAACAGTATGAAACTCTGTACATGTATACTACAGGTATATACTGCACGTTTATACTGAGCTGGAAACCATGGTGAAAACTCCTACATTTTCATTTATGATGATGTGCAGGAATATTTCAATCAAGCCTTAAGCAGAGAGGTCACAGTCACAGATGATAGTCCTTCCCTTCAGTACAGTAAAACTACATGATGGATGGTATGTGTCAAGTAAGAGGGAGGGAGAATAACTGCATACTGTCTGTTAAATGATAGGAAAACAAGAAAACCTCTACCAAAAAGGGAAACTTTCTTTTCTTTTTCTTCTGTATAGCTACATTCAGTTTCTTACCTTTTTGTTATGTTGTTATATGAATTTGAGCCCAACACAAAAATAATTGATGTTAAAATCAGAGGCTTTGGAGTCCACAAATAAAGGGAGAAGTGTGGTAATAATTTGATCGATCGATCCTGCAGACTAGTTTAGCATTGAATCTAGACATCTTCTGGTGGATCCATTTTGACCTATGCAAACCCTCCATGGAGCTCCCTTTTCTACAGCTGCTGAAAACAAAGAGGCATCGGGAGGTAGGATTTAAAAACTGATGGGCCTAAAGTTAAAGCATCAGTGGTACTATGAATATGCATAGCACATTGTTGCTCTAAATCTCATGACACTATTCAGTGGTGTTGCTGGATCTCAGGGCATGGTACCCTCTCCTCCAGTCCTCAGAGCAAGCAAGAGATATCTCAGTGCAAGAATGCTGCCTCGAAAGGTGTGTGCATATGTATATTTTCCTCATTTGTTAAACTTTGTGTGGCTTTTTTCAATTGAATGTGTACTTTTTGCAGCTATGGTTGATGTTTAAGGTATCATCAATTCAATGACTTCACTAGAGCATCTCTCTTGTAACATCACTAGGACCCACCTCCTGTGACATCTTAGGCCATTGTTAAGCCTCAGGTTTTGGCCCTGAAATCTCAGGATCTGGGATATTACTGATCTGGAAACCCAGTTTTCAAGGGGGCTTGGCAAATGTAGTTCCTGTGCATTGTGGTGTGTCACATGCCAGACACTATTGCTGGCCTCAACCGTGTGGCCTAAAATTTCCTAGAAGCGAGTTTGAGCTATGGAGTCTTCTAAACTGTATACAGGAGAGTCCCATTTATCCGACCTAAACGGGCGGGTGCGGGGTTGGATAACCAAAATGTCTGATGACTCGGAGGCCTGTGGCGGCCGCCATTTTGGGGGCGTCTCTGGGAGCGTGCCTGGGCGTGCCTGGGAGGCGTGCCTGGGCATGTCTTGGGGCGTGGAAATGCCTACAGCCAAGCCCCCAGGCCGCCGCGACGTTGGTTAATCTGGAAGGTCAGATAACCGGGACTCTACTGTAATTGATCCTGATGATATTATCAGGAATATAACATTGCCTAGAAGACTCTCTGTAGTTCCACCCCTAACCATCTGCAAATCTAAGAAAGAGAGGAAGTGAGAAACCCTCAAAGTTTTTGCTAGTAATAATATCACAAGAAAAAAATAGTAGGGATAGAAATCGAATGAGTTCAAAGTTAGCACAGTTTAAAGTGAATTGAGGATATTTAGAAGTCATCCTGCAAAACCAGCGGATTTTAGGGGATAATTTCAAATGCGACAGGGAGAAGCACATATCCATCAGTTCTTCATATCCAAGGCCATGTTTGATCTCTCCCTCCTCCACCTCAAATCCAGTTTCTACTCTACTGTAACTATTCAAATGCACTTATTCTATGAAAAACTCATACCCTCTGGTTTGGCAGACCCAGTCTCAATTATTCTTCTGTCATCCCATTTTTTTTCAGCAGCTTTTAAAATGTCCCAGTTAAAGTGTCTCCTCCTCTCACTTTCTCCCTTTGTCCTCAGCTTATTTCTATGGCTGCAAACTGAGTTCAAAGGGTAAAAGTAGCTTGCGCTCAATTGACTCCGCAGTGGAGAAAAAAGGAGGAATTAGGATCTTGCCCTTTCCTCTAGATTCAGGCAAAAGCAAACTGCTGCAGCCTCTTCTCCCTTTTGCCATCTTGACTATACTCTGGTGCTGCTTGGCCACCTGTCCTGGTTTTCATCTAGGGAATAAAGGAGGATATGACAACTGTCTTTTATAAATCTATCTAGACAACACTGTTGTCAGATCCAGTGAAAATATTATTGGAAGTCACAAAGTTCTTCAGTGCAGCCATCACTCTTTAAAATACCCCCAAGACAAACTGTTTGCTACATCTATGAGTGACATTATGTTTCTATGTACTTGTGACCACACTGTTTAGTGCTAAAATGATTCGTATTTACTCAAGGCAAAGGAACTGGGACAAAAGACAATGCAGTTATTTATCAGCTGATGATGGTGGAAGAGGAATTATTTTGAAACTTATGTGTTACCAAAACATTCCAAGTGTTCTAAAATATAGCCTAGTAGATGCAAGAGTGAAATCAACTGAAAAGATCCCTTTAAGTTTTCTTTCTAAACCATAAATTGCTGGAGAATCTGAGAATCAGAGCTTGGACAAATTCATTTTCTGCACTCACATCTCTTATGTAGCACAGCCAGTAGGCATGCTGGCTTGATAATTCTTGGAATTGTAGTCCAAAAAATGTATTCTGAAAAAGAATATGAGGCCCATCTTGTCCAGCATCCAAGTTCCCCACAATGGTGAGACACTACAGAAAGAAAATTAAATCTTGTTTTCTACAAATAACAACTAACTTGTATTTAATGACACACTATCCCTGGACTTAGAGGTTCTATTTAGTTATCATGGTGTTATAGCACCTTAAAGAATGAGACATTTATTATGGCTTCTGTTTTAATGGTCTAGAGTGCACTTGATCAGATGCATGAAGCATTCTCCTCAGTTGGTAGGAATATTTAGAAGAGTTGGCCGGTAGGGATGAATATTCCCAGTTACTTGTTCCCAGGTGGAAAAACAGGTTGGGAACTTTTGTTAAGAAGATAATAGACCAGTAAGAATTTAATACAATCTTCTCCTGGTATTCAGCATAGAATCATTGAGTTGGAAGAGACCACAGGGGCCGTCCAGTCCAACCCCTTGCTATGCAGGAACACACATCAAAGTATTCCCAACAGATAGCCATCCAGCCTCTGCTTAAAAGCCTCCAAAGAAGGAGACTCTACCACACTCCAAGACAGTACATTCCACTGCTGGACAGCTCTGAGGTTCAAGTGGAATCTCCTTTCCTGCAGTTTGAATTCATGGCTCCTTGTCCTAATCTCTGAAGCAGCAGAAAACAAGCCTGCTCTCTCTTTGGCATGACATCCCTTCAAATATTTAAACATGGCTATCATGTCCCCTCTTAACCTTCTCTTCTGCAGACTAAACATACCTGTCTCCCTAAGCTGCTCCTCATAGGGCATGGCTTCCAGACTCTTCACCATCTTGGTCTCCCTCCTCTGGACACACTCCAGCTTGTCAATATTCTTCTTGAATTGAGGTGCCCAGAACTGGACACAGTATTTCAAAGGCAGAATAGAGTGGCACCATTATCTCCCTTGATCTAGACACCACACTCCTACTGATGCAACCAAGAATCGTGTTGGCTTTCTTGGCCGCTGCATCACACTGCTGAATCATGTTCAGCTTGTGATCTACTAAGACTCCTAGATCCCTTTCACACATACTGTTATCCAGCATCCTAAAGTGTAGTGCAGGAATCATTCTTGGGGGGGGGGCATGTGTTTTTGAGCAAAAGCCTGATTTCTTCATAGAAAATGGGTTTCCTGCACAGAAAACACATGTTTTTTGCTGCAGAATAACTGGTGCGTAACACCTCAGGACGTTTGAAGAAGGCAAAATACTGCTGTGCAAAATTCATTTTCTTCTGCAGTGGGAAAAAGCTAATTTAATTATTTGCCCTCATACTCAAGGACAAAATTGTCAAGGATTTACATCAGTAGTGGCAGATGAGATTATATACAGTAAGGTCAAAGAGTAATAAGATGTAGACAGTACTGACAATAATAATTATCTTGTAAAGAGTGGCCAGTTACAAAAGAGTTTCTAGATAATAACACCAGCATCCTTGCTTTCCTGAGCTGATTAATAGTGTCACTAGAACCCTGTTATGACATACCCAGGTGTAAACTCTTTAAGGAATATGTCACTTTAAGGTCATTGTGAAAGGAGATTTCTAGTACCTTCTTGCAAAATGACCCTTTCATGGGGAGACCCTACCTATAATCTGCTGGGGTGTGGCCCATAGCCAATTAGTGGTTAGGATAGCAGAGTTTCCTAAGCAGCAAAACAAAAACATCATCATTCTCTGGAGCTCTTCTTTATGTAGTACCCCCTCCCATGGCTACTAAATCACCATAGGGTGGTCATGGCCCAGCAACTGATCAGATAAGCTCTATGTGTGGCAGGAAAAGAGGCAGAAAAACACTTAGCAGAGCTTTAATATATATAGTATGGTCTATCAAAATAGTGAAGGATAAAAGCCATAGAGTTAGATAAGAATTACGCTTCTTCCTCTTCAAACCGCAAGATACAGAGCTTGATTTCTTCCTGAGTTACAGTTCAGCTTTTTCAAATTGTGATCTGTCTTTGAAATTCCTTTTTCCAGTCATGGCCACCTTCATAAACAGAATCTTGTGAGGTTGAAATGCTCTGCTATTTTCATTTCCTTTTCTTTGTTTTAATTGCATTTCTGGTGTTGGTGTTGGATTTGTGTCCAGTCTAAATCCAATTGCTAGTACCAACTAGACTAGATGCTTGGAATTTGGTAAGTCAACACTCATGTAAATTCCATTGACTCAAGGATTCTTCTCCAGTTGGGACTAGCCATTGGATTCATTGGATTCAGTCTGCTCATTTATTCTTCTATGTAGAGAGCACCCAATCTGGCTCCATTGTGGTCCAAGTGGACCATTTCTCTTTTGGTACAGGCTTGTCTTGCCCCGCATTGTACTTTAGCGTGTAGCAAATCTACACTCCTCCTCATGATGCCACTACTTCATCCACATATTTAGACCCTACAAATCTGCCAGTCTTCTACTCTATAGAACTAGTAGTGAGCATTGTAAGCAAAAAGTGTCAACTATACCTACTTTCACAAGAGCACCAAGAAGCTATATCATCCAGCAGATCCATGAAATATAACCCTGTCATACATTATACTCCAGGACCTCCAGAGGACCCCTGGAGATTCTGGAAAATGTTTTCTCCATCATGTGTTCAGTTGTAAGAATATAGCCTGAATGTTGCCTGGCAGTCCCTGTGCTTCTTTGGGCACTAAATGGCCTTGTCAACAGGCCTCAGCAGGATATAGATAGGTTCTGTAAATAATAATAAAATGACAATGATGTTGACAACGATGATGGTGACTTTTTATTTCTTACCCACCTCTCCCCACGGTACATCACAGATTAATATGCAACTAAAAACACGTCATAGATTAAAATAAAACTACAACCTCACAAAACCATTTAAAATTCCTAATTAAAAGTTGACTGGGGGGACCTGCCAGAAGAGATAGGTCTTCAGTACTTTTTAAAATTCAGATACCATGTTTTGCTGTTGAATCTCTTCTAGCATAGCAAGCCATTCCACAGTCTAGAGGAGGCAGATAAAAAGGTCCTCTCGGCCATTGCTTGTCCAGTCATGGCTGGATTAAATAAGTAGCCCCAGAAGACATGAGTATATGGGGAGGATTGTATGGGAGGAGGTAATCCTGCAGGTAGCTTGCCCTCAAACCATGTAGGGCTTGAAAGGTAATAAACAACACTTTGTACTTTGCCTGGAAACTAACTGGCAGTCAGTGAAGTGATTTTAATATTGATGTGATATGCTCACTCCTCAATGTACCTGTAATCAATCTGGCTGCCATATTTGGGACCAGTTGGAGTTTGTGATCTTGGTACAAAAGTAGCTCAATGTATAGCACATTGCAGAAGCCCAACCTTGAGGTTACCAGTGTGTGCACTACCATCTAGGTCTACCAATCCTAAGGGTTGCAATTGGCATATTAACCAAAGCTGATAATTACCACTCCTGACTATCACATCTACCTGAGCTTAGAGGAGAAGGGAGCAGATCTCCATCTAGCAACGTTATATTATGCGTCACCAAATCCATCTAGGATCTTAGCCATTGACTTATAAAAATAAAATCACTTATTGGCAAAAATTCTTTTTTTCTCAATTAGAACAGACCCATTGAATCAGTGGGACTTATCTGCATGTTAACTCATCAAACAGCAAATGATTCACTGGTTCTTGGCTAGTCAGGGATAGCAAATAGGATCCAGACCTTTCATTGGAAAAGGATTGATATGGGACATGAACATGTATAATTTAGTTCCAAAGCAGGCCATTACTTGCTTCAGATACTCAAGTAGCCTCCACAGACCGAGTTCTTCTGTCACTGACTAACAACTTTGGACATGACTTCTCTGAAAGGCAAACTTGGGATCAATTGCTATCCAAGGGGTTACCGAAATGACCATGCATTAAGTTTCCAGTGTCAATAGGAAAAAATAATCAACTAATGGCTACAATAATATATAATGTCTGTTCCTACTGGGAACAATTTTAACTTGAGGAAAAGAAACCACACTGAAAAGAAAGAGAAAATGGTAGCTCCTTACGGGACGTGGAGAACTGACAGATCAGACGAAAGGTCAAACTGCTATGAGAGCTTATTAGGAGGATGTGTGTGCACTGTTGGATATTCCCAAAGTATCTGAGAAGTGAAGTTCTTGTCTTATGGCCCTAAATATCATATTAACTTTCACTTAGAGAGCTCAATTTTTTTAAAAAAGATATCAAACAGGTAGAAAGAGGAAGCATGCCACTTAAAAATTATTCTATACCCAAGTATAAAAATATATTATTGGATGTAAGGTTAACCTCTGATCACTTTTGTGATTTGCCCTAGGTCCAGTAGAGGAATGATAATATTTAGATTTTCAAAACTGGGCTGAACATTTGTACTGACCACTGACATGCAGAAAGACAGATGCCACATTTACAGAGTTCTGGGCAGAGACTCCAGATATCTCCAGATATCTTTTTCATGTCCATGCTAGCTGAGACCAGTAGTCCAAAAAAATTTCAAGCTTGGTGTTAGCCCTACTAAGTTTTGTACAGCTTGTGTTTATTTTAATTTGATCAGTCTACCGATTAATTCATGACCATGATCATGGTCATGTGTCCTGCTTTACAGAGGGAAGCCTTCTGTTTGAAGATTTACTCTATTGCAGTAGTAGGCAAGCTGTTAGATAATTTTCCAACCCCAGGACCCAGAAAGAGATGAATTAACCTTTTAAAAAAGTTTTAAACCTGGGAAAACACAGACCACAATTAGCTTTAAGTCCAGTTCTTGTTCCTAAAAATAAATGGGGAAGATGTAGTGATTGAGACATATCTATGTATCTAGGTCTCCCAATTCGAACCCCAAAACCAACTTTTGAGCACTGCAATCCCTTGCCCATGGTGGTCATTTCCATGTTGCTGGTGTGTGTGTGAATAAGCAGGGGATGAACCAGCTGCAGAAAAAGAGTTGGACTCATTTGCCTCAGTCTCTGACGATGAGGAAATGGCTGTGTGTTGTGTGTATGTGGTGGTGGTGGCAAGCTGCTTGTAAGTTAAGTTTGGGGAGACCTTGGGTTACTTTTTCTGTTCAGCAACTGTAAAAGTGAATTGTGATGGTACGAGTCAGATGTAGGGCATTGCAATTGATGATCAGGATGGCAGCCACTGTGTTTACCTTTAAGGATGTGTAGCAAAGAACCACCACAAATCCTGGAAGGTTGACTCACCATTCAACAATTAGTTTGATGGTTCCATTCAGCTGGGAATACTAATAGGATTCAGGCCTTGCAGAGCCACAAGATTCCCACCCTTCTAGTTCTGTATACAACTATATTATTGAACATGAGGTCAGCCTCTGATCACTTTTGGAAATTGTGCTAGGTCTAGTAAGAATTGTGACACTTTGATTTTAAATGGGGTATAGCAACAGGAAGGAGCAAAAGAGGACCCAGGGCCTACAAAATAACCTGGGTGGGTACATGCGGCTCCCAGACCACACAATTCCCACTCCTGCTCTACTGGAAGCCCTGTTTAGGCCAAGTCCACTTCCAAGGTACAGAACCAAAAGAAGGGAGGGCAAAGGCCTTAAAACTGGTCATCTTCAGTTACCATCCAGAGCACAAGTTGATCAGATATACATATCACAGTCTCTATCCCACTCTACTACAGTTCCTCTAATGTGTATCTCTCTCTATATGCTAACCTATATACATTTTATGTTATGGAAGTGTAAAATCATAGTAAACTACATTAATTGTTTTAAATATGTCTTTTGAAACTTGTCAAATTGTTTAATTCATTTTTAACCATTTGAAATCACTTTCCTTGTTTGTACTATTTCAGATCAGCCAGATTGGCTTTATTCCATACTACCTTAAGGTCTTTGTAAGGCAAGATATATATATTTCAATATTTAAACAAACAAATACAATTGTATGCAATATCTCTTATCTTTTTTATCTTGTTTATACTATCTTTATTGTTTATACTATTTTAGATTAGCCAGATTGGCCACTGTTCCAAGATCTTCAGAGGGCAAGATGTAAATATTTCAATATTTAAATGAATAGATACATATAGTGTTATGCAACATCTCTTTTCCTTTTGATCTTGTATTTCCTCCCGCTACCCCAGTGCATAAGCTTACAGTTCTATTTAGAATGATGCCCTGAAATGTTATGATATCTGTGTATCCTGGGATCTCTTAAGCAAGGTTAGAGTAATACTCTTTTATCAGTAGGATAAACTGTTCATGCACTTCCACCTTCAAATGCTGAGATTATCTTGGTCCTGATATTAACCTCCTCAGGCTTCATGCTAGCAGAACCACTAGTGAATTAACTTTTTCAGTTGCATCACCAGATATCCACTCACAACTCAACAGTTTTGTTTGACAGCACAACTGGTGCTGGACCACTCCTGGATACAGCTCTGCCCTGCCCCTGATCACTGATTTACTGAAAAAGTACACTCTGAAAGCTTCCTCCCACTGTTGCTGGGCCAGTCATCTTCATCCTCTCTCTAAGGCAGCAGTTCTCAATCTTTAGCTACCCAAATGGACCTCAACTCACAGAATCCCTGATCATTGGTCAGGCTGAGCAGGGCTGTGAGGAGTTAAAGCCCAGAGCTTTTGCAGAACTAGAAGTTGAGAACTAGTGTTGCAATGTACAAAGACATCCACAGAAATTCACTTGTGAAGTTTTGTGCTCTACTAAAATCTTATGAAATGCATGAGCTCACTGTAGGGTGATAGGTGTCTTGAAATCCCATATACCCACATAGTTTTCTAATAGACTCTGAGTCACAGCCCTGATGTGGATTTTAGAAATCTTACATTGAGATTATCTTAGCATCCACCTACTGAGGCCAGAATCTTATTGGGGCTTTATTGATTGAGACTTCAGTACTGTACTAGAAGGAACAGCTCTCAGTATATGTTCCATCCCAAGGATTGACGTCCTCTTCTCCATTTCACCACCAAGCGAAAGACATTGTAGGAGGACATAGGAGATGGTCTTCTCTGCTTTGCTGATCTAACTGTAAACACTCTCCCTTTACATCCCTGATTGACACAAACAATGGTGTCATTCTGGCACCAAGTAAAAATATAGCTTTTTACTAAAGCCTTTGGGGCCCAATGGATTTCAGCTTGCACATTTCCTCGGTTTTCAATTGCCTCAGACTGTTTTAAATGGATTTAACTTGTCTTGTTTAAATGTGTCAAATTGTTTAATATGATTTTGATCCATCTAAACTATTTCCTGTTGCATTAAATTGTTTTAAACTGGCTAAACTGCTTTTACTGCACACTGTCCCGAGGTCCCACGACGTAGTGCAGGATGTAAGTGTTTTAGCTCATACATAAGGTTGGATTAAGGTGGCTGGGGGCCTGGAGCAATTTCAAAAATAAGGCCTATGGGATGGGAAGCTGCATTGAAAACAAATGAATTCCTAGATAATAGAATAATGTATTATTCTATTGGATGAGCAGTGGCACAGAAAATAAATACATTCCAAGGTAACAGAATAATATATGAAGTATAAAAATCTTACTCCTCCCTCATGTATACACTCACACATCAATATTCCAGGCGCCTATATGTGAAAAAATTGATGTTTTGATATTTCAGCTAGAACTTTTGCTGCCTGCACAAAATTATTATTATTACCTTCTTACCTTAGAAATGAGGCTTTCTTGCTTTTGTTTCTGCAAAGCCATTGATTAAATCATTGAAATCTTTGCCCTTTACAAGAGTTTGTTCCTGGGGCATCTACACCAAAGATTCACTTGTGGATTGAGGATGTATGTCCTCAATTCACAACTCTCTCCTTCTAGTATTAAATGCCTTTTTTTATTTTATTAGTTTCATTTTTATCAACACCTTTCCAACAATGAACTCAAAAGTGCCATACATGTCCCCTTTCTCCTTGCAACAATCCTGTGAAGTAGGGCAGAAAGAAGAAAGACAGAGAGGGAGAAGGAGGGGGAGAGAGAGACTTAGAGAGAGAACAAAGTTCACCCAGTCAGTTTCATGTCTCAGTACACGCCTCACACAAGAACCCAGGTCTTCCAAATCCTAGTCTAAATTTCTAACCACTATACCAAATTGATTTTTCCTTGTGCACTTAATAACACACAAGCCAAATAATAAGAGAAAGCTGAACAGGCAAATTTTTCTCCTATTCTGACGACAACCCACTAAGTCAGGGCTGGATGTTATTGGACTGTAATGTCAAGCAGCCATAGCCAATATAACCAATGATGAGAAATACTGGGAGCTTTAGTCCAATATCTTTAGGGCCACACAAAGCCATCTCTGTGCTAAGATAAGTGACTTTAAGAACATGAATGTAGAGCAGAGGGGAAGAGGATGAGCCACACAACGTGATAATGCCAAGCCCTCCAATTTACCAGTTGGGCAGGGCCAGTCTGGATTAATTCTCTGTCAGCTCACTTTTTCAGCTCTTTTTAAATGTCTCAGTTTCCTCCTCCTTGTTTGATTTCCCCCCTTCATCCTCTGCTTACTTCAACTGCTGCAAACTGAGTTCAAAGTGCAAAAGTAGTTTGTATTCAATTAACCCAGTAGGAGAGAGGGAAGCAATCTTGCTTTTTTTTAGTAAGCTCAGGCAAAAGAAAACTGCTGCAGACTCTTTCAGTTTGTCTGGTCTTCCTCACTTGTAAGTTATACACTCTGATGTTCTTTGGCTACATCACAAGTTAGCCATTGTGTGGACAGAATAACATACTAGGTAAGTCCTTGGTGTGATCCAGCATAGCTGATCTTATGTGCTTAATTAAGCATACATGTTGAAGAATCAAGACAATTTCTGAAATTCTAAAACCTCTCAAAATAACATAGAACTTGGGAAGAATCAAGAATATAGAAACGTACTGCTTATGAAGAAGCATAGTTTTGGGAAGAGAAGGAACAAATACTCAAGCAGGAAAAACAAAGGATTGCCATTTCTCTTATTCTGTGACATGTTCTGTAAATCCTAAGAACAAAAGAAAATCTCTAGAGTCCCAAAAACGAACAAAAATGCACATCTATATTGGGTCACTTAAAGATAAAGCCCTTATATTATACATTCAAATTTCCCTGCAGTCTCTTTGCTTCTCTCTTACTAGTGCTACCAGATCAATTCAAGACTGCATCTGTTTTGAGAATGTTGTCACTGAGACATGCAACAAAGAAAAAAGGATTTTAAACTTTAGAGACACTAAGGATCTTCAGAAACATATAGAAATGCAACAACTCACTCTGATTTGATCCAGAAACCCAAAGCCCTGAAGTACTGAGAGAAACTAACTTTAGAGCATATGCAGAATGCAAACAAAAAATACTGGTGGCGAGGGGAGAGAGCAATCCTACTCACTCAGAACTAACAGATCACAATCTTTGTGGAAGAGACCTTTCTGTTTAGATTTTTTTCTCCAGAGTGCACACACAAACAAAATGGCAGCCACCTCTCTTCTTTGCAGAGTAAAAATGAAGTGAGAAGGTGAGGCAGGAACCAGGGTGGGATAAGCATTGCCAAAGAACTGTGAAGATCCTCAGACCACCCTTGTTAACCTTTGCTTCTTTAAGGAGATGTTCTCACCTGTTTCCATTGCCCTTTTAAGTATCCAGGAAGTTGGACTGCTCCCATTGTCCCTTTAAGAATTCAGGAGACTGCTTGATTGTCAGGTGGGGAAAGAAGAAAGGTTCTGATGATCATGAGTTCTTCTAGGCTGGTAAGCACCCATTTATTGTCCTGCAACTCCAAACCCCCTCCTCCATCCCAACACAAGAGCTTGGATCATATGAACCAATTGAACCATTATAATCCAATCCTACATATGCATATAGACACACACGGTGGTCATTCTCACTCTCCACACTCTACCATCCTTCACAGTCCACGTCTGTTATAATAAAGAGCACACAAATCTATGCTTTTATTTATTTTTTTATTGAAAGCTTCATCAAAGAAAAGAGGGTTTAAACCTAACATCCACTGATCTACAGAAAGCCCCAGGAGTGGGGAAATGGCAGCTATTAGGACTGTGGTACAAATGAAAAAAAAAAAAGAAGAAGAAGAAGAAATACAAGGGGGGGAAGTCTCCAGCAATACAGAACTTTTCATGACATTTTGAAACATGAACACAAAGATGACCTTACAAGTCAGAACCATTGTTTTAATTCCTTTCAGAGATTTTTTTTTTTTTTTTGAGGGGGGACATATAGTTTGTAAACTGGGAGGTGTACACTTGGTTCCTCCTCCACATTCACTTGGTGGAAAGTTATCTAATTTCAGAGCCCTGGTTTATTTTTAACATGATATTATCTTAATCACATAAAAGGCTTTTCAGTCAAAAATGGGAAAACAATTTAACATTTGACATACGAAAGCTTGGAAACTGGATTTTATTACATAAACATTTTTTTTCTTGGGTGGTATTTACATGAAATGATTAATCTTTCAATCACTTGAGAGGAGGAGCTGTTCTAGAATGACTCTTTAGACCAATCTCGTTCTGCTGAGCATAAAGCAAAGAAAACAAATAATTAGCATTTTGTTTACCCCTTAAGACCATCTGTTACACAAAACCCTTTTCCATGGAGTCTGGCATAGGTTGATTAGACTCATGCTGTGCCTTTGCCACAGTAGCCACTTGAGTGCTTTGTCTAAAGCTGAAATCACTGGGGGTCCACACTTCAGGGAGCACTTCAGGCCAGGCCAAAACTACCACGCTGATAGTGAATGAAGCCCAAAATGCCTTCCTGGTTGTGATGAGCAGAACAATGCTATCAGTATTGCATACCTCCACTCAACACGAACTTAGGGTGTACCTTACTAGATGAAGCAATCACACGGACCAACCCCATATAGAAGGAGCTCCATTTTGTTATTACTTAGGATACTAGATAATTCCATTTGACTTTTCATTTCAGTTGCAAAACTGCTTTCTTCCCCTTGAAGCCTGAGATTCTGGACTCTGGCTTTTCACTGGATGCTTAGGGAATAGCTGCAGCCAAGGAATGGCTTGGGGCCAGTATAGGCTGATGCACCAAGTACATCCATTTGCGGACAGGTGCTTTAGTTTACATCTAGTCTGGATTATGGCAATGTGCCTTGTATGGGCTAATTTTAAGAAGTCTTCAGAAATGGCACCTGTTTCAGAATATAGTGGTGAGAACATTGGTGGGTGTTCTCTTACAAGGAAGAATTTCATCTGTCCGGCAAGGGCTGTACCCATTACCTGTTTGTTTCCAGGGAGAATTCAAAGTATTAAAGCCATGCACGATGTCAGTTCAGGAGATCTGATAGACTTCCACCTCATCACAAGATGAGCTTTCCTGAACCCTGACATTCAGTGAACCTTCTATATATTCCAACCACAATAGAGGAATAGCTACTGGAAACAAGAGAAAAAGTTTTCTCTGTTGCCCCAATAGGGAAGTGTCAAGATTTCTGTTTCCTCACTGGCAAAGACACAGTGTGACTAGAGTCAACCTAAGCTTAGTTATGCAAGCAAGGTTTACAGAACTGGCCCATTTGGCACTTCCGCATTATACTACTGATTGCTTAACATCTGTCAGATGTACAATATATCTTCCAAAGTGAAAAATTTCACATTAAAAATCTATTATCGTCTGAAAGGTTCCCCTCCCCTCCTCTTTTGAAAGCATCTGTCTCTTAAATCAAATTTTTTTCAGGATCAAGACCTAGTCATAAATCAGAATTAACAGCAGATTGTTCACAGCTCCTAAAAAATAGTTACCAGGGTGGAAGAACTTCAAATGTAACAGCTGTCAAAATATAAACTCATTTCTGTAAACACAAGAATTTTAATCCACATATAAGCAAACCTGACATTCACTTTACAGCATTTGTCATACATTTCCATTTATTTTCTAAACAAAGAACAGGTCCATAAAAGTGAAAATACTGTTTCTTTTCTGTAATCTGAGGTATGAAGAGGAATTTGAGACTGGAATCCACTTTAGATGATGCAAGAATGAGAGATGATTTTTCTGAAAGAGAAATAACTTTTCTGGTGTTTGAGGATTCTTAAAACAATAGGGGTGGAATGAATATTCTCAATTATTCATTTTCTGGTTGAAAAACAGATTATCTGACAGATAGGAAATTCCATTGGGAAGAATTTTGCACAATTTTCTCCTATTATTTGAATGCCCCAAAGTATTCTAGAGAAATTCTATGAAGAAATACTTTTTTATTTTTCACAAGAAACATGTTTTCTGTGCAGAAAATGTCTGTCTGTCTGTCCGTCCGTCTGTCCGTCTGCCCGTCCATCCAGCCACCCACCCACCCACCCATCCATCCATCCATCCATCCATCCATCCATCCATCCATCCATCTTTCCTTCTTTTTTACAAGAAAATGTATTTCTCTACATAATAACTCCCTTGGAATACTTTGGAAAATTTGAATACTGGTAAAATACTGCAGAGAGATATTTGTTTTCTTCCACAGCATGGAGAAAACTACAGTAGTTATTCATCTTTGCATGCAAGGACAAAATAGTGGAAGATTTACATCCTTACTCCACAAGCAATAAAAATATGTGCTCAATTCCTGATCCTCTTTCTTGCCATGTATGCACTTGGGTGCTTCCATGCATGATTATGGTACGCTTTATTTGAAACGAAACAATTCACCCACCACTGTAGAGGAACAACATAGCATAAAAAAAGCGGTTCTCTGAAACATGCATCGTGCTTTTCTTTCCCACTCTGCCATACTGCTAGACTATCCTTGGTTTCTGCAGATTTGAAAAATCTTTACACCTTCCTACATCACAACCAATTTCATGTTAAATAAAGCCTTGAAACAAAATTTTGACCATGTATGAGTTAAGCACAACTGTCTTCAAATTCCTTATCTTCCTCACCATGTGGACTGACCATATGATGTTAAGCCTGTTATTACACCTTCCATATCACTTTTATTAAATAGGTAATAATCCAAGAGATGGTATATAAACCTGTTTCAGTCATTTAGGCCTCAGCAATAACATGAAGAAAGGAGAACGGCTGATAAAGCCACCCTCAGGCTTAAAGTTATGAACCAAGGCAACTTTTTCTATGCATTTCACATCATCTCTTCAATACTATAGACAACATAATTTAGATCAAAATACTGTAACATATTAAAAATAAACTTTATTACAATGTAGGCATTCTCAACTTTGATGAGTTTGGTAGTCATACATAGATAAATATTCTTCCTTCATATTGTTAATATAAAATGAATAATGCAATATGAAGCTCAAGGCAGAATCCCTCACCCGCCTAATCACTGGAATTTTTTCCCACAGATGTGAACACAGCTGTAACAGAACATAACACAACATGATGAAATTATTTCCAAACATGTCCTAATTCTGCTGGAACTTTGGCTTATTGCAGGAAAGCAATCTAACAGAACAATATGGACTTTCCGATCCACTAAATGGGAAAGGGGGCACCCCTTCACCAGCAGAAAGGAACTCTGCCAGGATGGGAGAGACATTTGCCAATGGAGGTCCTCAGAAGAACCTCTGCTTGGACTGTATCACACTACCAAATTATAGCACTATAATTCCATTTTAGCTGCCATAGCAACTTCCTATGGAATCCTGGGGTCTGTGGATTGGTGAGATACTAGACCTCGCTGCTGGGAATTCTAAAGATCCCTCTTTAAACTGAAAATCATAGGATCCCATATGATAGAACCACCTCAAGTGAAATTATAGTACTGTAATTATGAAATGTGAAAGGCCTTAGGTTTTTATCCACTACTGCTAGTCCCTCAAATAAGCTTGTTCCCATATAGGATAGAAGCAGTAAAAAAAAAAATCCTAATTCCTATAAAAGGATCCACGAACTATTCGCTCAGTTTCACCAACCTGGAGCTGTTAAAATCACTAGACAAATTGGTCAGTAAAGTCAACAGAAGAAAGCTGGCCACCAATTCTTACCTGCCCCTCAACTCTTACCTAATCCAGAGTCATTCAGACAGATAAGAACCTCACATTGGGAACACCTTGAGGAGTGACATGAGAAAGAATCCAAAATCCTCAGATATCACTAAAGCCTTCCCATATGCAATCTTATAATCTAACTAATTTTAAAAAACATCATTTCAGTACGTTAGCCCCACCTCTCTTTCCTAACACCTCATATTCATAATCATGATTGGATGCTTGTCTTGTCTTAAATAAATTTGGAGTATATCAGCTTAAATCAAAGTATTTCTGAAGGTATGGAGTAGCTGGAAGAGTATACAAACATTAAGCCATCTGCTGTTGAATAATACCTACACTGCAAAATAGTCAAGGCTCAACTCAGACGATGTCATAGTGGAGAGATAGCTGTAAGAAAATTGCTTTGTGGTAATCTGCTTCTGTGTTGCTTTGCAAATCATAGGTAGCTTCAACCAGTTTCCAGTGATGTAGTGGAGCCAAGGTTCTCAGTGTTACAGTTCTAGGACCTTTCTCATGTGGAGGAATATGAACCTCACTAGCTAACCCCTTAGCTTAATGTTTCTTCTGAGAATTTAGCAGCTTTTCTCTCACTATTGAGGAAAAATGATGACAACAGAATTTGCATGCAATTGTCCCTAGAAGGGAAAATTAAGACCCAGTAGATGTGGCCTTGTAGAGATGAAAACTGCTAAAGCTGGTTTATTTATATGAATCAACATAATGGCCTGCATTTTTGAACTGTTTTGAGGAGTAGGGTGAAGACAAATACCTGTATGTCAACATTTAGCACTGGTTGTTTCCATACTGGTAGGCCTTTTCAACATCCAAGGGATTACCACGGGATGGATGTGTGGGTTGTGATTAAAAGGAAGGCCTATGAACCATTGCTTTGTTACTGCATGATTCTTCTGCATTGCTTTAGTTTCCTGACCCACAAAGAGGACAGGATGAGTTAAACCTTGGAAGAGCTGAGGTGCATTAGTGTAACAGCCCTCCTGGTGAGTGCAGATAAAGAAATATGTGCAGCAGAACAGCAGAGAAACACAGAGCCCATAAGGACCTTGCTTTCTTGCAAACTGCATGTTACACAGAGGCCAAATATTCCCTTTCGCCCTGAATCTAACTCTTACAAATAGAGAGTCCCTCTCAGTGGTGTCAGTTGTCAGTGGTGACAAAGGCTTCCATGTTAGTGGGGCAGTAAATCCTCTCTGGGTTGTAGTCTGAACTTTAATGGGAATATCCAAGATGCTGAAACCTATCCAAGATGCTGTGTGCAGATAGGGTTCAAAACTTCAGACAGCAACTTTAAGGCCATTTGTGCATTGGACTGTTATAGTGCTATTATTCCACTTTCAACATCCTGTGGAATCCTGGGGTTTGCAGTTTAGGGAGTGGGCTTTGAGGCCCCTCCCTAAACTGCAAACCCCAGGATTCTATAGGATGTGGAAAATGGAATAATAGCACTATAACAGTCTAGTGTGGAAATGTCCTAAATTCAGATTATGCTCCAAACTGGATCCACTGTTCCACTGACATGCAAGACTCCAGCCCCTACTGGTTCCCATATACACTTTTCCACTAATTAATGAAAAATGCTAAAGAAAATGTTTGATTATAATCAGTGAAGGGTTTCATTGTCAGAATTTTTTGTTTCAAGATACAGTATTATTGAGTTTAAGAAGTAGAGGTGGAAAGAATACTTGAAAATATTCAAAAATATGGTCATTTTTTTGAGTATTGAAAAACTGTGACGAGAAGAATCCTGAACTCATTATAATCTTCACAGTTTGAGAATTATTTTTGTGCAAAATTTGCACGTGGTTGTTTCGTGCAGACAGCAGCATTTTCTGGGCAAGAAAGAGATTTTATGTACAGAAAATTCTGTGCACAGTTAAAGCTGTTTCCTGTGTAGAAAATCCTGTTTTTTGCACACATACATACACAAACATGCTCAAATGCAAATTTTGCACAGAAGAAGTCATGAACTGCAATCAGCTTTGAAAACTGTGTAGTTTTCAGAGACTTTCTTGCAGCAGTTAGAGAATTGCTAAAATTATACATTTCTTCCTTTGAGAAGAGTATTAGTGGCAAATTACACCCCTATAATAAAGATGGTTGAATAAGAACTTTCACAGAGTCCACAAAACCCGTTACGATTAGGTAGACCAAGGCCAACATTTTAAAGTATACATTCTACATGAGGGCTGAAAACCAGCGAACACTATTAGGTGCCCAGGCAAGCTTCCTTGTAGCCATTGCCTAGATGAGCCCTTTTATTTTGTCTTTTAATGTCAGGCCACACTGTGCTGTACTGAAAAACTGCTTTTTGAATTCTGGAATGTTTAAAACCTAGCCAGCTTGTCATATGGGGCCATACTGCATGACCAAAATATACCACTATATTCCACTTTAACAACCACGGCAATATCCTATGGAATCCTAAGATGTGTTGTTTGGTGAGACACTAGAGGTCCCTGGCTGAGAATTATAAATAATCCTCCCTAAACTGCAAATCCTAGAATTCCATAGGTTATGGCAGTTAAGGCAGAATATAGTGCTATAATTGTGTAGCGTGAAAAAATCCAGCTTTGTTAATGACACTGTTCACGTAATCAGCTAAATACAATGCCAAGATATTAGGCACCCGATCTTGAAAATATTAAACAAAGACTCTGTGAGCAATCCCCAACCCCAATGCCCCAGGTGAACAGGAAGACCAACAAGTCTGAAGTGAACAAAATAGCTAATAAACTAAATTTAGAATTGGACCCACCTTTTTGGGGGGGGGATATGTTCACCTTTAGTGGTAGCATGCAGCAGTGCAGTCCCAAATAGTTATAGAACTGATTTCAGCCTTTGAAATGACTCATTTGTACATCAAAGTGGATCTGTCAAAACAGATCTTGGGAAATGTAGTCTTTTTGGATTACAGTTTGTAGAATCTGCCAACCAATATGGCTGGTAACCCCAAAAGTAACTTGGCCAAGATCTGTCTCAAACTGAGGCAACCTATTGGGACAAAGGATAGTTCATTCTTTACAGTTTATTAAATGGCAGAGTTTGCAGGCTATCAAAAAGGAAGTTTAAAAAAATTAAAAACACAAAATGGTTGAACACCTGACGTGATGGATACAATCTATTTGTTAGCTTTTTATGACGGTGATGATGGGGAAGAGGAAGATGCTTGACTTTAAAGAATAATCTCACTGTGATAGCTTAACCTTATCTGCTGAACAAACCTGAACAAAATGATCAGAATTTATAAATAAAGCAGCAGAGTTCCAAATAGAAACAGGAAGGTGCCCAGCATTTCCATCAGCCACACGGTAGCTACCTTGCAGCCTCATTGTCAACAGCAATGAGACTTTTCTTTGCGCCAAACTAGAATTTATACAGAAACAATTAAAAACAAACAAATACGTGCTTCTTTCATATTGAACAGAAGTGTGCCACAGGAGGATAATCCCTATTTATACATAGAAGATAAAAGACAGAATGTAAAAAAGAAAAGAAAAGAAAAAAGGAAGAAAATAAGGCTTGCTTGCTTATTTTTGAATACATCCACTCCAATGGGCACATCATTTTCTGAAGGAAAACAGAAAAGTGATTCTCACAGAAAAGAAACGGCAATGGCAAAGCACATGAAAGAAAGGAAGAAGCTAGAGGTCTCTGTACATAATATTGACCCTTTTTTCCCTTCTGTGCTGTGGTCCTTTTCATCAGAAAAGTTAACATGTAGTCACTGGATCCTACATCTACTTTTAGATTTTTTCCTCCCCAGATAACCAGGTCTTCCTGTCTGTGCTGGTTCACTAGGTGGCATCCTATTTTCCTTTTCTTTCTTTCTTTTTTTTTTTTCCTTTTCCTTTTTAACATTGCATATTTAGCAGCCATTTGTTCTGGTAACCCTATCCCATCCCCACCAAACCCAGGATAACTACATTAAAAATAAGGAAACCTTTTTAGAATTCTTAAAAAAATACTTGATTCTTTTCAACGTTATTTAAAGTAACCACAGATTCTGTGCACAACCCCCTGACAGCGCTCCTGCACAAACCTTGTGTCATTACAACGGAGTTTGTGTGGCAGTCAAGTTTAGTGGATTGCAGCTTTAATTGAATCTGGTTGATCCAAAAGAAAGCTGTTAATTCATACTTTATTTTCTTACTTATCAATATGGTTACCCTGTTCTGAATATACCTCAGCCACTGAAGTGACCGTTTCATTTTTCCCCTCCTAACGCAGGACCATTTCAATCTTTTGGTTTATTTTTTTTAAGTGCTTCCTTTTCTAGATCTTGTTCTGTCTTACAGAGAAAAGAACATTGCCTCATTCAAAAATAGATAGTCTAATTTGGGGGCTGAAGTCCCTAGCAGTTCCAAGTCCACATTCCATGAGCATGTTGAAGGTATAGCCCCTGTTCCACGTGGCAGCGATTGTGGAGGGAGCTCATCCCACCCCTCTGGCATAAAGCACCTTCCCTTCTTGAGTCATAGGCTGTCAGAGGGCAGGTTCATGCCTCTGCTTACACATAACTCCCTTTTCTTCAACTAGTGCTTGCAGAGAAGAGATTTCTAGTTTGCTGTGCCACTTTTAAATTTGGGGAAACTAGTGGAGAACAAGGAAGTGGAAGATGAATGGAATGCACACTTGAAAAAACTTTCCACATATACCGCTGGAAAGATCTGGAGGTCTCTTCTCCATGGCCAGCCCGTCACTTATTATTACTGCATGATATCCCTCCCTCTTTTTTTGAGGGGAGATGACACAAAGTGATATCTCTTAAATCCTCCATATAAAGACTCCATATAATCTTTTATCTTTTAAAAATAGGTTTGCACTGATTCGATTTAGTTGCTATTCTCTTTTGCCTAATCAGACTAATTTGTGATTGTCAGCAAACATATTAAGACCACAAAAAGCCAGTTAGTAGAAAGTGATTGTTAACTTCATGCTTGCATGAAAGAACTAAGTGAGCCACTTTAAAATTTTCTTCTCACATGGGAGAGTTAAATGAAAACACTGACCATCTGTTTTCATTGACGTCCTCTAACTGACTTGAATGCACCACCCAAATGCAAACTGATGACTGCTTTTTTCTGAATACTGGAAGATGACACAGGAAGAAAAGAAGAAATGAACCTGGGATGCTATGAAGAAGGAAGACAATCATTGCAGTACAAAAGAAACTGGGCAACGCAACAGAAAAGCACACCTAAGTTAAAACACACTAGGGTAAAAGAGCCGGCACCCATATATTCCTTCATGCTGTGAAATTCTGCTAAGCATTTCTGAATGCCAACTACTCAGAACTTTCCATTATAAGCCTAAGTATGTAGCACATAAAATACCAGTGGAAGATAGTTTAAACAAACACAAAGATACGAACTGGTCCGGCCATGTAGGTCAAATAAAGACTCCTTTTTTAAAAAAAAGGAAAGAAATAAGGAAAAAAGAAACCCTCTATCTTCTGGACTTCGGTAGGATGTCATTTCATCTTTGGTATAAAATAGGCCATCCATAGGCTGCATCTTGATCACAACTAGGAAAGACTACAGAAATTGTCAACAATTTCTTCTAGCTATTGTTTTTTTTTTTTGCACTTTTTTGACCATAAGCTCCTATCTACTTAAGTCCCCCTCCCCAAAATGCTTTTAAGCTAGGTGTTTGCAATGTGACAAGCAAAGCGGACTAAAAACTTTTTAAAGCTCATAAAAAAGACTGCAGATAAAAAGCACTAATGCTTTTGCCAGCGATCACGCTTTGTAAATTAAAAAAAAAATCTCCATTCTGCAAGAAAAAAACCCTGCATTCTTTAAAATGCAAGTTGATCGCCCCCCCACCCATTCAATAATTTTATTGTAAAACACTTTAGCCTTCTATATTCTTCTCTGTCAACATGAAGAAAGTTCATAAAAGTCTTCCTTTTTTTTTCAATTCTTGAAGTTCCCACAGTTCCTCTATTTTGACAGGTTTTCTTCAAAAGAAGAAAAAAATCATTTTTCTGCTAAACTGTACAGTTTATCATTTTGTTGTTGTCATTCATCTAAAAATTCAGTCACTTGAGCTCCAGCCCCAGTTGACACTGCTTTAAGTTTTGAATTCATTCTCTTTTCTTTCACCAAGACGTTGACAGCTTGCCTTGAGAGCCTTTGACGTCCTTAAAATTAAGGCAATTAAGATTCAAGATAAACCTTACCTAAACATTTCTTTAAAAAAAAAATAAACAAAAAAACCCAAAAATCAAAAACACATTTGAATTCAACAAGAAAAGGGGAAAGAATAGCTGGATACTTCAGGAAGACCATTAGTTTTCATCTCAGCCTCCTCCCTCTTGACATCTTCGGTTCTCTGTTGTTGTTTAGAAAACAGAAACAAATTATCTACACTTGCAAGTAAATTCTGAATTTCAAATGTTCATTCAGATGAGATATCAACCCAGTGTTTCGCTGTGGGTCTTTTATTCTTTAATAAAAAAATAGCAAAAATAAAACTATCAGACTACATGACTGAACAATTTGCACAGCACATAGAAACACTGTTTTGTTTTTGTTGGGTAAGGTAGAAAATGAAAAAGAAAAATCTGTTGACGCCTGTGCAAACTGGAAGCCAACTTCTTGTTCAATGAAGTTTCTCTATTCAAGGCAAACTTTTCAGAGCAACATTTTTCAGTCCTCTTTATTGTCTGTAAAAACAAGCAAAGTGATCATTAAGTCAATGTAGAAATTGACCTTTTCTTTTTTCCTTTTTTCTAAAAAAATCCACTTCCCTTTAAAATGTATCTGGGCTATAGCTTTTAATGTATCTTAATGTATTTTACATTTTAACATGTAGAGTTTTAACTTTATAAATGGTTTAAATGCTTTTTAAAGCTGATATTTATACTTTTATGAATGTTTCAATCTATACTGTTTTAAAGTTGTTAGCTGCCTTGAATCCCATTGTTGGGACAAAGGCAGGATAAAAATGAGTAAACAAAGGCCATTTCCGCACTAGACTGTTACAGCACTATTATTCCACTTTCAACATCTTATGGAATCCTGCGGTTTGCAGTTTAGGGAGAGGTCTAAAGAAAGAAAGCAAATTCTGAAAACTCTGACGTTTGCCTACAGCAGGAGTAGGCAACTGTGGGAGGATAGCTGGTTGCACTAGCCACCCAGAGACATTGGAGGGCAGCCCACTCATCCCCTAAAAAAAATCAATTTTTGTGTCTGAATGTCCAACATATAAGTTGTGCAAACTCTTTTTTATAAACTAGAACTATGAGGTCCCTCATTAAAAGTCAGGAACAACAAAGTTGGATATATGCAAATAATTAATGAACAAGATGATTTTGATTCTAAGCATGTGTTCAGTCTGGGAATTTGTAATTAGGATCAAGACCATACTCAGAAAGTCCTTCACACATATATTTCCTCCTGGTTTCACCCAAGCCTTCTTTTTCAGCATTCTAATTCAGGAGGAAACCACTTGTCTGTTATTGTGACTGTTAATCTGACTTGCACCACCTCCTGCAATCACTTGTAGATCTTATCATAGATTCTGATGTGCTTCTGCTCACTGCTGGTGCTAGAGATACTCAAAACTATTGTCTAAAGGGAATTATAATTTTGCTATTGAATATGTTTCAAAAGAATAAATACATGTCAAAATCACTAAAAATCTACTTCAGAATAAAAGAGGATAAGTAGACATATTTCTTTAAATGGTTAACCCTGTTATCTTCCTCTGTATTGTTTTACACATTTGTAAAACTGCTGGGTTTAATGGAGACATTTACAATTTCATTTGGCCAGGATTCTAAAATTATGGAGGTAATATGAAAATCCCAGCATTTCATTTTAAGGAAAATACCTCTTTCCAGTAACAGACACACATCAATGGTTCATAAAGAAACACATGAGGTGAGTGATGCAGAAGCTAGTCTGTCTTAGGTGTTGGAGTAAAATGTGTCTCCAATTTTATTTTAGAAAAAGAAAACAGTGGTCTTGGTTGCTAGAAATTTGGAAAACATTTGGGCCATTTCTGCACAAGACTGTTATAGTGCTATTATTCCACTTTCAACATCCTATGGAGGCTACTCCCTAACCTGCAAACCCCAGGATTCCATAGAACGTTGAAAGTGGAATAATAGCACTATAAGAGTTTAGTGAGGAAATGGCCCAGATTAAATAGTGGGACTAAGTTCTGGGAGGTATGGGTCCATGTATCAATTCTATTGCTGTTGTTGCTGTAGGTCTTCAAGTTGTTTCAACTGTAAGGTAAACCTAGCACAGAGTTTTCTTGACAAGATTTGCCACTGCTTTCCTCTGAAGCTCAAAGAGATCATTCAGTGGGTTTCTATGACCAAGCAGGGATTTAAGCCTTGGTCTCCTGCAATCCTAATCCAGCCCTCAGGCCACTGTACCACATTGGCTCTCATCACCTCTATTAGACTGAGGAGAAGACTGAGGCCCACAACACAATTTTGGGTGCTGCCTGTGGCCTGCGAGAGACACTCTGCACATCACTGTTCTAAGTCCAATATTGATATCTAATAATTATGATACCATCACTGGCCTTAGAACAGTGTTGTACAAAGTATCTCTCTGGGGCCACAGGCAGCACCCAAAACTGTTTGGTGGTCATGCGAAAGCACAACCAATGGACCGCTGCCATCATTTTCCCCTCAGGGGACTATGACGCCGTGAGGAAACAGTCCTAACCTCAAGCAAGACTGCAAAGATTTGCAACCCCTATCTGTGAAACAAAAATAGCAACTTACCCAGATCATATTGTTGCTTGAATGGCAATCGTAGACAATTGAAGCACATGAATTCATGAATTTAACAGATCTTCTCTGAATTTAAATGGAATCCTTAGTCAAGAAAAAAGATGTACCTGTTGACCAGCTCAATGAACACCACCAACTTACTTTGACTGTTGGTAGGAATATGCAGATGCATGTTCATTGGATGTTTCCACGGCCATTTGTTGCTGTTGACCACTGGCTTCCTGCGATGAAGGTGCTACAGTCTGCGGAGAGGCATCAGCAACAACACCCTGAAGAAACCAACAAGAAAACAAAGGACTTTACTGATTTTAATAATTGCAGCAAGTTCCATGAGGAGAAAGTCAGCACGGTCCCACTAACCTCATTATTTCCGTGCAGCTTCACTACCGCTTTATATTATTGAATGTCAGGTACATCAGAAGCCACATGCTGATATGACAGAAATGCTACACATTTAAAAAAGAGGCATGCCATGATCACAGCTTTGCATAGGGGGCCTGAAGAACTCTTGCCCCTTATAATGCTCTGTTGAAATCCACATACTGTAGATTAGGCTACTGCATTTTATCATCTATTAAGCATGGCTGGCTTGATTTGGATCTCAGGGAGGGATCCAATATTGATCTGGCAGAGTTGTTTCCTTCTTCAGTGCAGTGAAATCAGAATCAAGCCTTTCCCGAAGACCTTTGTTGGAAATGTGACACTTGTGCTTTGAACAATGACGGAAGGACATTTTTTAATTATTTTAAGAAGCAGTTTAACAATGCGGTAGCATGGGGATGGAATTCACATAGCCCTCCAGATATGGTAGGACTGCAACTCCCATCACTGCTAGCTAGCACAACCAATGGTGAGAAATGCTGGGATTTGCATGCCAATTTTATCTGGAGGGCCATGTGATTTCCACCCCCACAGTAGCATGTAGTCATTTATTGTTTTTTAAACTGTACATACTTAACTACAAAACTGCTTAAATTTTTTTTTTTTTTTTGCAAGAGCAAGTTTTTGCTATTTTGAAAACCAAATTAATTTGTTTATGGAATAATCCCTGAAAATATGTTGGCTTGTTTATTGATGGAGTGATTAATTTTACTTTAAGTGTTCCTCAGTAAGACTTTGTGGACTCTATGGGTTAAAAATAACTTTGTAGTTACTCTTCAGTGTGCAGAAGAATTGAAGTAAGGGCTTTAAGAACTCAGATTTGTTCTCGTTAAGAGTCCTAGATAACTAAGCAGAAATAGATCATTCAATTTTTTTTTTCTGCTGATGAGGAAGCCAGTTCCTTTTAAGAAGCTCTTAGAAACCAAACTCAGCAAAGCTTTTCAAATACTATAGCATGGTATTCCTTAATAAAGATTAATGAAAAATGTTCAAAAGGAGTGTTTTGGTTAACATGAACAGCAAAACATGATAGAGAATGAAAAACCACTGTACTGTGAAGATTTCAAAAGATAGATGATAGAGAAGTGACACATCCAAATACACAGGGTGATCATTAAGGACAACCAATATTTGCAGGCAACAGTGCAGAAAAACTTTCCTGTGGAACCTCAATATTTACAGTGGAGGTGTGCCAACCCAGCTTTTTAAGAAAAGTGTTCTCAGCTATTGAAAGAGTGGCAAACAAATCTATTCTTAAGGAGTTCAAAACAAAACCAATGGCTCCATGCTGTGTCCATCACATAATAATTGGATGAAAAGTAGGCTAAGACAAAATTGTGCGGAACCAAAAATAAATATATGAGCTTAAGAATGAACACCACCTTTCTTTTTCCCCTCAAGGGTCCCTCTCTTTTTCCTTTTTGTTTATTTGTCCAGAAGGCCTTACGAAGATGAACAGCAGGAGAAGTCACATTGTAGTTCTCCGAGTAGCTTGTGGACTACAGTGCTGAGGACATACTTACTCATCAGGCTGTCATCAACAGGACTCAACCCAAGGAGGGAGGGAGCAAATCCTTCATCGAGGATGAAAAAGCACTCAGTCAGTGCAGCATCCTCCAGGTCTGCATATACAAGAGGAAGGTGTCCTGTTCTCAGTCATGATTTCTGCTGGCTCTTGACTTTCAGCAATCACATATGACATAAATCTTATGCTAATGATAGCATCAAGAACCCCCTTTTCTAAGTCTTCTTTTCTTGAACCTCTTTTTGCTTGCAATCTGATGGTTGGCTTTTTATTGTCTTGCTGCTCTCCCCCTCCCCCAGCAACTTCAGAAAGAATGGACTATCCAATTAAATGTACCACTTTTATCCCATGGTGAAAACCCAAATGCCAATGTCACCTGCATATATCTCTGAAGTGAGTTTTATTTTTTAAAAAACAAACAAGTAGATGATCTCATCTTTGTTCCCCATTGGACAATAAAGCAAAGTGTACATTCATGTATCAATGCATACAAGGTAGACTTACTTCAAGAGGGACAGCTGTTGGAGGCACAGGAGTGTACTGGGGAATGTAGGTCCCTTGCATAGGTGCAGCAGCTGTCATATACTGAAACAAAACAAATGCAAATTTATTTTAGGAACATACACATAAAAGTATATGCAAAGAAGAGTAAATCTGGAATCTCGCCTGAGTCAATGTTCTGTGTTCAGTTAATTTGAGCAAGCAACATCATAATAAGGCTTTCAAACTACTATGGTGGCTCATGGGCTGATGAAGAAGGCACAATTGGTCCACAAGCAACCACTGCAGTACTAAAGAAATCTAATGTGTCACTTGAAGGGGAAGTTAATCAGTGTATTGCTCAATGGTTGGAATTTTGTTGGTGCACTTGACCAGCATTACTGTACCAGCATAAGTGATGATGGCAGGAGAGAAAAGAAAAAAGACCAGGAGGAAAAAGACCATGGTGAAGGAAGTAAAGCCCTCAAAAAAAAAAATTAAAAAAAAAAATGGCTGCACAGAGAAAACCAGCTGACAGCCTACATTGTCACAGCATAGCATAAAAATTACTGATGGAACTGTTCTACATTAACACTATGCCTTCCTGATACTCAATACTACTGTAGAAGTGAAATGTATGAGAAACAGTAAATGCACCTAGCTGTCACCTCATTGCACAATGGAATACACACAGATGCAATACACAATGCATAATGTACACTGGCACACTATTCTAGGTGGATTAGTTCTGCACATGCAACACTGCTGCCACTGCCATCAGCTGGATATAGCCATTTTGCATTGTTCAAAAAGGCCATTCTGCATGTGTAGCACAACTTATTGCATATGCCACCAAAAGGATGCTGCCCATTGTTTGTATTTCATTACTACTTGAAAAAGTACATCCACTACTGCATACACCAACAGGATTCTAGCCAATAAATTTACAATCACACACACACACACACACAAAATTCTGCTGCCCTTACGTGCTAAACACATTCATGTTGACATGGCTAGCTTAGGATAAATGACCTGTGGCACACAAATGTGAGAAAATGCTTTATTTATTAAATAATGGGGAAAAGTCACTTAAGCACTTTCATTTAGTGCTTAGGTTTCCACTGAGTCTATCTGGAACATTAAACACATGCTGCTCCAGATGAAAATCATTAGAAGTTAGAAGAGTTTTACATTGCTTGGATCAAGCCCAATGATAATAGCATAGGCTGCTGATGCATTAATATTCTATTGCTTTTAAAGATTTGTTTAGTCTTTTGGCCAAGTCAGATGTGAAGTTAAGCAAATAGCTCACCACTGATTTTTTTTTAAAAATCATGAACATGGGAAGTGATTTCAATCAGGACTACAGTGTAGTGGGTTAATCAGTCCCAACTATAAAGTCATGAAGATCCCGCCCCCCATACTCAGAAAAGAATTGGCTCTACTGAAGTTCTCCTCTTCTCCTGGTCCTAACAGAAGCTGTCGAAAGTCCAGAAGCGATTTTCAGTGAGTTTCTAATGTAAGGAAAGGGCTATTACTCTTCTCATGCTTCACCACCCCATGCCTTGCTACTTTTTTTTAAGAAGAAAGATACACAATAAAAGGAGGGATTGTCATATCCAGTTGGATCCTCAGAACGCTAAACATTTGTGTTTGTAGAAGTACTAGGTCTAGGAAAACAAGTATTTAGTCCATGGAGTTGAATGAGCTTTCCTAACTGGCACCTGTTCATGATTTTTAAAAATGTAAAAGATGCAGGAAACATCTAGGGATAGGCAAGCCTGTGACTTTTGCCTTTTTTCATATTCAAACGTTGTGCATTTTGCTAAATGTGGATCAAAATCAAAGTGAAATGAAATTCTCACCCATCCCTAGGAAGAATATAATTGAAGCCAGTATGATTTCTTCTCAGTGAATGGTTTGAAGATTACAGCTAAGTCCCAGATTCCCCAAATGCACTCAACTTTAGCTCTCACTGATTCCAACAGAATTGATCTTCATGGAAGTATATGCATTGGATCACAGTCTTCATTTTACCTTATAGCTATTTAAAATGAGAGCAATTAGGTCTCTACAGACCTGGAGGGAAAAAATAGCAGGAAAAGAAAAGGAAAAAAAAGGGAAGAAATGGAACGGATGTGTCAGAGCTTCCCCTCTTGCAACTAGAACTGCTAACTTGATTTTCTTCTACGCATGAATTGTTTTTAATTTCCAGGAAGTCTTCTTAGCTAGCAACATTAGAAATCCTTCTGAAAAGCTCTTGCCCTCAAGTGCTATAGAAATGTCCTTAATTACAAGTGTTTTTCTGACAGTCTTACAGCATTATTCCTTTCCTGCACTGCTTTACAGAGAAATGTGGCTGAAGGCAACAAATTACTCAAATCCTTCAATGTCCTATCAGTATTAAGTTGTCATATCTAGACATTGCTTTGTTTTCCCACCATCCAGCTTGAGCTATATTTGCTAACAAAAATATTCCATTGTCAGCATGACATCTTCAACCCCTCTTATCTTCAAAGATGCAGAAAAGATCTATATTTTCCTAGGATGTACTTAATACATTCTAAACCTTTTAAACTAGAGAGCAGATTGTTCAGATGAAACAGAAAGAAGTGATAATATTTATTTGCTTCTTTTAAATATTCCTTCTACTACCATTCCTCAATGAACCTTAATTTGCTTTGCTTGATCCAACTACTAACCCACAAAACTGTGACAAGCACAAGGAGGAGAAAGCAGCATCAATATTTGGATACACCAAAGGCAACATTTGTTCATGTACCAATAACTTGAGAATCCAATCAAAGTTCTCTGCAAAACAAAGAAATGCTGCAGTACAAATAGGTGGGTGCAGAAAATGGGAACTTGGGGGGACCATCTGGGGGACTATATCCTATCCAGCTTCTCTGCAAAATTTGTTAGTGTAGCAGTGTCAGTCCCCTACTCCAGATTTCCTGTCAAAGCAGGACATGTGGGCAGCACACTTTTTATTAAAGCCATCTTCAAGAAGCACTCTTGTTTCAAACCAGGGTTGGGCACACCAAGAATTTCGAGGGCCAAATGCCACCATTTTTAGCTCCTCTGGAGGACCCTAGAATGCCATCACAGCCATTATTTTGGTGTGTATTTTTGAAGTGAAACTTTCAATTGCCTTTGAAAGAGGGAGAAAAAGAGAGATTATTTTGCTGTGCCTCCCCCAATAGTGTTTTTTTTTCCAGCTAAAAACTAAGGGCTGAAATTGTTTTTGGTGGTGATCTTGGGGGTGGGGGGACATCTTGGGGGTTCCAGTTGTAATGCAAACGTAACAGTGATGGCAAGGGAGGGCATATACAGCCTGATATCCACATTGCCCATCTCTAACCTATCTCCCTAGAAAGGCCAGGGGAAGTTGCATTAGCTGCAACCATCAGAAGAACTGGAATGAGCAGTGTCAACTTGGGCTTCACTCTCTTACTCAGCACAGTTGGGGCAGTCAGACAGTGCAAAATGGCCTAATAACAAAATACCAATTGTAGTGTTCATTTGAACATATATGGCACACAACTTTTATTCCAACAGATGCTTTTTCCAATGGGAGTTTGTTATTTCTTTTTCTTTTTTTTTTGGTAGGTTTTTTTCACATTCATTTGCATCTCCTCACAGCCCACACACACAAACACACAGAGCTCATCTGCAGCATAATCCCAAATAGTTAAGGATCTTGTAATGAACAAGGTAATTACTATGCCACCAAATGTCATGTGTGACAATGCTTTTACGGGCAAAGGCATCAAGTTATCCACAGCTGAAGGTTGGAGGGACAAAAATGCAGCCTTTTCACCCCACTGCAGCTTAGTTAATGCTCCTTGCTTTGCTTGCTTTACTATTATTTATGACTTGATACTCCTATACAGTGAGACATTTGCCTGAGTGATCTCTAACTGGAAAAGTAGAATAACATCACCATCAGTTCACATCTCACTTCTCAACTAAAAGTACCAGAAGAGTATACATTGTAATAGTAATAATCAAAAGATAATATATAATAAATAAAGAAGTGTAAGTACAACCAAGCAGTAAAGGAAATTACAAAAATATTACACAAAAACAGTACTTAAACACTATATAAAAAAAGAAGAAACAGAATTGCGAGTTCTGAGCAAGAACTGTAACCAGCCACAGAAGCACAATACACATGGATGTGGAGAGAAAAGGCCACAACTTTATTTGGTTACAGCTGCTACAGGGTTGGCACATGGATGGGTCTGAATCCAAGCATCGGCCAACCTGCCTGGTCACCAATGAGCCTGACCAGCCAGCCCCTGCCAGAAGCAGAGTGGTGGCAGGTGCCAGCATCACCCCATAACCCAAGGAGTGCAGGGGGCACATACACCTCCCAAGCTGTGCATGCCTGCCACCATCCCTGCACCCCTTGACAACCACAAGGGGACGCCAAAAGTTATCCAGCTTGGTGGCACTGTTAACCCAGTCCTGGACCCAGGGCCCATGCCGACCACACAAAGTTGGGACAAAAAGCAAAGCACGCAAGAACAAACAGAAAACAATACAGGGCGGGTGGGATGACTCACCAAGCAAAGTGAGTGTCCAGCTGGGGAAAATCTGCTTAAATAGCCCTTTCCCAGATCATAGAGAAAACTACAATTGAATCTGGCCCAGGAAAGGAGCAGCCAATGAGTTCAAATCAAGATTTAAACTCATTGGCTGGGAAAATTGCCCAGAATGCAAAGTGAACTCAGAAGACAACTGGGAAAGTGGAAGGAACTGCCAGAGCATGAGGAAGACCACATGGCCGAGCGAAGCCACCCTGAACCACAAAAATGCTGCCTGTTAAGTTGGGCAGCTATATTTATACCCATGACTAGTGATACAAAACTTTAAAATAATGGCAGTAATATTCATTCATTCACTTTATTTAATATCTTGCCTTTCACCCAGAATACTACATCGTAAAAGTGTAATACAATTTTTAAAAAGTGAAAGTTAAAATACAATTAAACTAAATTTCCACTTAAAAACATAAGTTGCAAACAGCTAAAAACAACATTAAAAGAAAGTTAAAAATAGCATTAAAAGATACTTAAAAACATAAAATAATAACACACACTCCTCTATTAAAAGCTTTGTCTGCCACCTACACTAAAAACCAAAAGCTCCTTAAATAAAAACTTCTTTACCTGCTGGTGGAAAGACAGAAGGTTCAAGTGAACCTCCCGGGGAAAGGAGTTCCATCATAAAACTAGGGGATTACATATTAAAAGTCAATTGACATAAATATATCTTCAGTAATTGAAAAAACAGACACAATTTCACTGGGGAGATCATTTCAGAATCGTGGTGCCATCACTTGAATTTCCTGAGACAACCCCACAACAAATGGAGACTACCGCTTCTTCTAACACCAGCCTAAGTTTCCAGGCAGACCTATCTGGAAGAAAGTACTTCCCACGGCAACCTGGTTCTCCTAAGCCATTTAGGACTTGAAAGAAGATTAGAACCAGTACTTCAAATGGAAACTGGAAGCCAATAGGAAATGAAGGAATTGGACAGAATATTCTGTGCTCTGGCAGGCAAAGACCAGACAGAAATCTGGCCACCACATTTTAGATCAATTCAAGTTTCCACATTTCCTTCAAAGGCAAACCTACATAGAATGCATTATAATACACCAATCTGGTAGTAACTGAATCATGATGACTGAAGTCAGTTCTTCAGCATGGGAGTATGTCCCACTGAACATAATGCAAAGTCAGTTGATGACATCCATGTTCTCATGCACATCTAAAGGTGCAATGAAAATGAGATCTAGCCCCACAGACAGTGGTGGCTCAAAAGGACAGGGAACAATTTTCCTTTGTTTCATCCACAATGAAATTAGGCTGTTTGTTTCTATTGCTTAAAGAGCGAAGTAAAATTATTTTGTGGGAAAGAGAACAACAGCAGCATCCAGAGGCTGAGTTGCATTACCGATATAGTTCACTTGGATGAAATGTAAGACAGCCATTGTGAACTACTAACAAGATGCTAACAGCCTTGAAGATCCTTCTAATCTTCAGTCTTGTTAAAGGAGAAAGGAAGAAAAAGAAGCAGACAACAACCAATTAATATTACAAGAGGCCTAGCCAGCTGACACTGATATAAATATTATATCTTTTTGTCAAATAATCCCTGCAAAACAGATGATTTGTGATGCTGGCCAGATTTGCATGGGATAAGCATATTATGGCATAATTATTTTATTTACTACAATTTTTATGATATAAACCTTTTCTGGACTTCAGTTTGTAAAAACATCTGTCATTATATGTATACATATTTTATCACAACAGCACCTGATGCTACTAACAGAATCATTTAGGCTATGGAGGAGTGAGAATTTGATTTCAGTTTTACTTTCGTTAAGTATGTACCTAGTTTTGTATTTTTTTTAAAAAATACTTTGAATGGAAGAATTTGATATTTAAAGTATTAGGAGGAGAAAGAAAAGAAGAATTTACAGATATGTCTGACTCCCATTTAGGAACACCCAAGGATCACAGGAAAAATCATTTCTTGTGCTCTGTTGAGGTAACCAGACAAAGAAGGCTGCTAACCTTTGAGTATTAAACCCTAAGTTGTTCATTATGTCCTTAGGCAACATTTTTGATGGGTGAAAGTGGAGAAACATATTAATTTCATCAACACAATAAAGGTAGACATGCTAAATCCTCTGAAATATTTGTGTAGAATTACAAGTTAAACTGCACTAATTTGAGGTAAACATATTGTTTTTCACTAGCCCTATCCACAGCGCTACCTTTGATAAGCATCAGTATGCTGTCCCAGTAAATTTGTATGAGACTGGAGCAGGGTGATGAAACATGTGCTGGATCCTGGTAGCCCAGTAAAAGGGTTTGTAACATATATGTGGGCTGAACTTTGTGTGGTATCAGTAAATCTCTCCCATTTCACATCAGCACATCAACACTTTCTTCCAACCATAGCTTCTTACAGTTTTGCTCTTTTGACACTGAAAACTGCTATATTTGTTTGGGATATACCAGTTTGCAGTATGAGAATGTACCAACCTAACTAACTTGTCAGTATAGAATAGTTGAGAGCCAGTATGGTGTACTGCAGAGCTTTCCAAACTTTTCATGTCGATGACACACTTTTTTAGACATGCATCATTTTGCAACACAGTAATTCAGTTTTACTAGCAAACTGGAGGTTAAACTAACCCCTTATAAGAGACACAGACATATACATAAATTGTAATAACAAAATGCATGGGGACACAATGTATCTCATGAAAACCTTTCATATATTTTTAAAAATATATGATTTATAAATAATAACATACATTTCCAAGATTGTACACGACACACCTACACACTTCAGATGAAACACTAACATGCCACGGTACACCATTTGGAAAGCCCTGGTGTAGTGGTCTGAATATTAGACTAGGACATGGGGAGACCAGGGTTCATATCCCTGGTCATCCATGGAAACCTACTAGGTGGCCTTAGGCAAGTCACACTCTCTCAGCCTCAGACGAAGGCATGACCAAACTCACTCTGGACAAATTCTGCCAGGAAACCCCCATGATAAGTTTTCCTTAGGGCACACAATAACAATATGGAATATATCTCTCTATGTAGGAAGTAAACTCATTTCTATAGATCTTATGTAGCTTACTAATTAGGGGAGGAATCTCAGTGTTTAGTCTCCAGCACACTTAGTGCGCATTCAGTGGACAAGGAGACTGACCTCCACACCCTGCTGCCCTGTAACTGCCTTGCCACTCTCACTCTAGACCCAACCTGAGAAAAGAAGGAAGGGGCAAATGGAGGGTCTGCTGTTCTTTCTCTTTGCTCTCATTACTCATCTGTTCTGAAAAAGCAAATGAACAAGAAACAGCAAAGAGAAGGAAGAAGAGATAGTGGGCCTAGGAGTTCTGAAGGACAGTCTGCTGCAGCGTGAGGCTTGGTTGGTGCCAATCTGTCACATGATCTTCAATTACATCCACTGTGTATATGTATGTGTATGTAGACATTTATCTATTCATGTGGCACCATCAATGTACATGTCACTATACAAAAATAAAACAATACAACAGATGGCCCTACCAAGGTAATATTTGATAACTGGATACACATGTACTTGAATACACTTTTCCTGACCATCTCTTCTCAGCACAAAGGTAGGCCCAGTGGGATTTAGCCACAGTACTATTATCAGTGACTTTTTTCACTACACCCATGATGAATAAGCGAGGTGAGATTTATTCTTTTATTGAGATTTTTTAAGATATTGCCTAGGCATATGGTTAGGGGGTCACCCCTGAACTCTGGGTATGATTCCACAGGAGATTACAATGCTCTTACTATCTCAGCCAGGAATATGCCTACAGATCACCTGTCAACTTATGACGAATCCATGAGTCTCATAAGGCTTTCGTAGGCGAGAGGTGGTTTGCCATGCCTTCTTTTGAAATATAGCCTACAGCACGGCTTTCCAAATGGTGTACCATGACATGTTAGTGTGTCACCTGAAGTGGGTAGGTTTGTCGCCTACAATTTTGGAAATGTATGTTATTATTTATAAATCATATATTTTTTAAAAATATTAAAAATATGTGAAAGGTTTTCATGAGATATGTCATGTTCCCATACATTTTGTTATTACAATTTATGTATGTGTCTGTATCTTTAATAAGGGGTTAGTTTAACCTCCAGTTTGCTAGTAAAACTGAATTATTGTGTCGCAAAATGATGCATGTCTAAAAAAGTGTGTCACCAATATGAAAAGTTCGGAAAGCTCTGGCCTACCGCATCTGATATTTGTTGGTGGTCCCCAATCTAAGTATGACCCAGATCTGATGCTACTTAGTTCCAATAACAGATGGGATCTGCGGCTGTCAGTACTAGTTCAGTAGGCCAGTCCTTCATATATAAATAAAATAATCAGGACTTCAGGTCTGCCACAAAACTTCTAAGGAGGTCCCTGAAGATTCCTTTCTGAAACTCTCAGCCAACACTGACCACATTCCTGCTGATATCTGAAACTGTGTGTATGTGTTATGGCGATGGGAGTGTACAAACAATTTCTTAATATATACAGCCAACATTTAAAAACTAACATTGACTTTGCTATGGCCACCTGATGTTTTCATGGTCATGATGAAGCCCACATGTCACAGTTAACAAATTTGTATTTCTGGTTCTGTAATATTAATGCCTGCCTTTGAAATGCAAGTCTAGACACTACATCACTAATCTAACAATGTGAATGTGTCTGGGTTGTTGGAAGTTGTCGTGTAAATCACATTGCTGCTGAGCACATCTTAACTCTGAACTTTTCACTACCATTTATGTTCCATTCTCTTCTTTAAAGAGGACTTTCCATAAATCCCATTAAACTTACCATCAAAAATACTGAAGGAAGAATTGCTTTTTCGGTATTGTTGTTGTAACCAGATAACTGTTCATATTATTCACATCAGTCATCGCACACATGTAATGTTGCTCATTTAATTTTATGCATTTTTAAAGGCAAATATAAAGTTTAGTTGCCTAGTACTCTGTATCTTCTCACATATATTATTGTCTGGGTGGAAACAATAAAGGAAATATTAATATAACATATTTACTTCTAGTGACTGTGAACTTGAAAACATACTAAAGCTGAAGCACAAATGAAAAAGTTCAACAGCATGACTTGACAATCTAACTTTGCTGACATGTCTTACCGTAGTGGTGAAACTGATGTCTATATTACCAGATACAGTGGAAGGAAACTGGAAAACAGAGAATTCCATACAAGTTGGATATAGTGATGATTGCAGAACTTAAGACAGCCAAAGTTATTCTATCTACTCTAAAGCCAAATATATTTTTGCTTGCCTAATAAAATGCAGTTGTCAGAAAGACTAGTAAATGGAGTTGCTCCACTTGAATTCCACAGGGTGCCACTGTAGCTACATCAGCACTAGCCAGTTTTCTGCACCATCTCTTTGAACTGGGAAGAACCTGCTTAGAAAGTAATTACAGCAGATATTTTTCAGCATAGGTTTTCTCCCAGAGGCATGTAAGAGTACTATAGTCCTTGGGTTATTCCCTTGCTCTCCAAAATATGGTCAGGTACTAGAATGATGAGCTTGAATTACATCTATGACTATGAAATACAGTGTGAAAATCAGACCTGTGCACTTGGTTTTATAAGTGCTGCAAAGATTGGGAAGACTGGTGGAGATTAAGATATCTGTAACATTCTATTTGCTTATAGAAACATCCTGCCGCAGTACTTGACAAAGAAATAATTAAAGTACGAAGCAGACATTTTACTCACAACTGATACTTTAGATGCATTGGCTAGCTAATAAATACACATTTATCTTGTCTCTCCAGTGCTATTATTTTATCTTCTACATGTGAATAAGAACTAATTGCAAGCAGTTTTAGTTTTAGCCACTGTAATCCAGTAGTGTTTTGGAGGACTGAGAAGTCTTCAGATTCATGGGACTGACTTGTCTCTCCTTAGAAACTCACAGCTCACCAAATGGAACCAGGTAGAAAATAATAAGTCAAGGAGGCAGATACAGAACTCAGAAACAAGATGCCTCTGAGCATCAGTTCCACCCAGGAATATACTACTCTGTTCAGACATTTGAGAGGGCTTCAATCAAAATGCGAGAAAGGGAATCTGTTCACTGTCATTGCTTTGACCACATGAAAAGTAGTACAAAGAGGAGTGACTTTTTGTGGAGGGTCTTGTTCTTTCCAGGGTTCTAGCGCACATGGAGATTTTCCATGTGTAAAATACATTTTTTAAAAAAATCCTTGGTGTCCTACTGCAATTACTCCCAGAGACATACCACTAGACCCTAACCTACCTTGTGCCCATCTTATGGTATTATGTGTCTCTGTGTATTATTTAGCTAAAACAATCTCTTAAATTTTCTCTGGATTGGGGAAGGAAAAGAAGATGATGCAGCAAAGTATATCAGAAATCAGAGCTAACTTTGGTGGCTTTAGTGTGATTTTTCTCTTTCTGGGGCCCTTTAGGGTCTGTAGAGACACCTAAAAATGAAGGACATAAATGCTTTGTTCTGCTTTTGAAAAATAGTATGGGGAGGCATTGACTTACTTAAAAAAAATGGCTGTTCACAGAAGCTTTCAAAAGTGACATTTTATTATCTATTTCTGCCAGAAAGGGGACATTTTGGAAAACATGGAGTTGTTTGTCTCACAATAATAGCTTTGTGCATTGTGTGAAATCCCAGGATGGTGCTTTGCCCTCACTGGAATAAATAATGTTAAACAGCCTGAAATATATTTGGATTCAGGAAGAAAGCAAAAGCACAACTTTGCCTGGAGGAGGACTGACCATCTCCATCTCTGGTGCTCCATACCATTAAACTGAAGGCTATATCCAAACAGCAGATTCTTTCATTGTTGGCAGGACTGAAAATGTTATATAGGATTTGACACCATGATTTCTCCTCCATTTTTCCTGCGGGTTATAAAATCTCAATTCACCCAATGAATTCCCACTGGGCAATTCAGTAGGGTTGCCAAAGCTCCATAGGAGCCAAGCAACTGTATTTGAAAGCAACCTAACAACCCAACCCTATCCAAGCTTAGCAAGAAATAAGCTCTATGTGATTCCCATTTTGATTTCCTGGTGTCATCAGCTGACAGCCCCCTCAGTGAACTGCCCTGCTGGCCACTCATGGAGTGATGGCTTGTGCTGCTTTTGTGCTGGATACCACTTAACAGAAATAAGTTGATTAAAGGTCTAACAAATTAGTGCTTTTCAACATTGGCCCTTTCCACACTGGGGACGGGGGAACGGGGCAGCGCATGCAGGGACGGATCTTACCTGAAAACGGGTTGCTCCGTCCCTGCGGGGAGCGCGCATTCGCCACTCCACACGCTGGCGAGTTTCGGCGGCGTTCAGCGGTGCCCAAAATGGCGGCCGGTGACTTCCAGTGGCGCTCCGCCAATCAGGGCAGCGCGCCAGCCAGAAGCCCGCCCCTGGGCAGCTCTGCAGGGACGCGCTAGCGCGTCCCTGGAGCTTCACACGGGGCGCTGCAACAGGTTAGCGCGCTCGCGTTTCGTAAAAACCACATAAAATGTGGTTTTTAAAAACGCGCTGCGCCACCCCTTGCGGTCACGCTAGCGCGGTTTGAGGTGTGGAACCTCTACTATTCAAACCGCTCTAGCGCGCTCCACGGTGTGGACGACCTCCGGATGAGGTCGCCCTAAGCCGTTTTTTTTACCCCGTGTGGAAAGGGCCATAGTCAGCCATTGGCCAGATCAGCCTATCTGCTCAAGCCTTTGAGGGAGCCTGGGTAAGGATGTATATCTTTACCAAGTTCATTCCTGCACAAATGAATTAAAAAAAAATCATATGCTTTCTCTAAATTGGACGAGATTAAAGTTTTTTTCCCCCATGCACTTTTTGATGATACTTTGCATTTTAGGAAATTTCATTTATGCAAAAGCATAACTGCTTTGCACAAAATATGTTTTTGCACAAATATCATTACACTTTATGCAAGTTATGCTCTTTATGCAAAACAAAAATGCAGTGGCAGTCCATAATCTGTCACTCCAAACAAGAACACTAAATGAAGGGGGATTACTTTCTTTTCCCACCTCACTCAGAGATGTAGAATATTGTGGTAGTTTCATAGATTATCACATGCGGAGACACCCTTTCTCATTGAGGGTGTTGTACATTGCAAGTACCATCTTGAATCCTCTTCATCCCAACAGTATTTTTCTAACACAAGCTGCTACTGTTTTTTTTCTTTAAAACAAAACAAAACACCACCACTGCACATAGACTCTGATCCACAAGCTGAAGTACCCTATTTTCTGGTGTATAAGACTCATTTCCCCCCCCGAAAAATACTGTTTGAAAACGGGGTGCGTCTTGCATGCCAGTGTGTCTTGTATGCTGGCAAACAGTATTTGCTGATGGATAAATGGGGTGTGTCTTATACACTCATGCGTCTTATACGCTGACAAATATGGTAGTTTCACATTGTTCAAAGGGTGCACACTGCTGGGAACATGTTTTGGACAGATCTATCTGCTCTTGACTCAAGCCGGTTTTCTAAAGTTTTCATTGTCTCTCCATTGAACAACTACAACAGGGAAGTAGCTATGGAGGAACAGGGAGATAATCAGGGCATTGCCCTCCCTAAATAAGAATTCTGACCCAAAGAAATCTTTTCATCAAGTCCCAAATTCCTAGCATAGCAGTAACTTAAAACTTCAGTGAAGCATTTAGAAATACAGTTTAGGCATCTTTTAAAAATGGACAGGCAAAGTTGTTGCAGAAATGTGAACACAGCAAATATAAAATATTTAGATTTGAACAATTTTAAGTGTCTCATTCTCTACAGTGCTAGAAATTTGGGGAGTAAAAGAAAATTCAGTCGTGAGGGAGAATTCTTTCTGGGACCAATGTCCTCATTTTGCCCCTGCCCCATCTACACCCCAGACTACTCAACAGTTGGCAGTGACTGTGTATCCTGAATATTCAAAAGAAAAAAAGACCAGTCTAAGCAAGGACCTGTAAGGTTCTCCTCCCCTACCAGTCATTTTCAGAGATAAAGGCTTCAATCTTCTGCTCTGACATGCAAGTCATTGGAAATAGTGCTCTCTTAACATCAACTCATATGGAGAGAAAATGAAGTGTGCATGCCTGAAAATAGCTAGAGATGGAGAAGCCCATCTCCTGCAAAGGATTCTTGTGGAAACAGAATCTTTGCCTAGAGATGGGATTTAAGTTTGGTAGGGCATAACTCCCCTATTTAGAAAGCCAGCCAGAGTTCACAGTCCCTAAACTGAGTGTATAGAAACAACCATAGTCAAGGTTTACAGAAACCCGGTTTACAGTCAATTACCATTCTTGTTTCAGCAGTCCAAGTCAGCTATAAATTCAGAGTGGCAGTTGGAGGGAATATCCAGCACCATAGTCAACACACAAAGCAAGAGTCAAGGTCTTACAAGAACATAAGAAGAATATGCTGTTTCCACCAGAATTAACAGTAGTCTGCAACAGACTTCTCCTGGCCACACTTTTGGTATTCATTGGCCAGCAGCCTCCCCCAGCTATTTGCCTGGTTAATAAGACTTCCCTATATAAGTGTTCTGAGCCTCATGGGATCTCCTTTTCTTCTTTGCTGTGCTGCAGTAAGTATTGTCCTGTTCATGTCTGTGTGTCTTGGCTGTGAGGGAAAACTCTGCCCATTTCCTCACTAGACTGTTATAGCGCTATTATTCCCCTTGCAACGTCCTATGGAATCCTGGGGTCTGCAGTTTTGGGAGGGGCCTCCTGGCCCCTCCTGAAACTGCAAACCCCAGGATTCCATAGGACGTTGCAAGGGGAATAACAGTGCTATAACAGTCTAGTGCAGAAATGGCCTCTGTATGTGTTGACACCTGGGTCATAGAATCACAGAATCATAGAAATGTAGAGTTGGAAGAGACCACACAGGCCTTCCAGTCCAACCCCCTGCCATGCAGGAACACCCTCAAAGCACTCCTGACAGATGGCCATTTAGCCTCTGCTTAAAAACCTCCAAGGAAGGAGACTCCACTACACTCCGAGACAGCATATTCCACTGCCGGACAGCCCTGACTGTCAGGAAGTTCTTCCTGAGGCTCAGGTGGAATCTCCTGTCCTGCAGCTTGAATCCATTGCTCCTTGTCCTGGTCTCTGGAGCAGCAGAAAACAAGCCCTCTCCTTCCTCTACATGGCATCCCTTCAAATATTTAAACATGGCTATCATGTCCCCTCTTAACCTTCTCTTCTGCAGACTAAACATACCCAGCTCTCTAAGTCTATCCTCATAGGGCATGGCTTCCAGGCCTTTCACTATTTTGGTTGCCCTTCTCTGGACTTGCTCCAGCTTGACCATGTCCTTCTTGAATTGGGGTGCCCAGAACTGGACACAGTATTCAAGATGAGGTCTAACCAAAGCAGAGTAGAGTGGTACCATACCTCCCTCGATCTAGACACCATACTCCTGTTGATGCAGCCGAGAATTACATTGGCTTTCTTGGCTGCTGCATCACACTGCTGACTCATGTTCAGCTTGTGCTCTATGAAGACTCCTAGATCCCTTTCACATGTACTGCTATCCAGCCACATGTCCCCCATCCTATACTTCTGTATTCCATTTTTTCTACCTAAGTGTAGGACCTTACACTTCTCTCTGTTGAATTTCATTTTGTTAGCCTTGGCCCAGCTCTCCAATCTATCCAGGTCATTTTGAATTTTGATCCTGTCCTCTGGTGTATTAGCAACCCCTCCCAATTTGGTGTCACCTGCAAATTTGATGAGCATGCCCTCTATTCCTTCATCCAAGTTGTTGATAAAAATATTGAACAGCACTGGGCCCAGAACAGAACCCTGTGGCACCCCGCTAGTCACTTCTCTCCTGGATGAAAAGCAGCCATTTGTGATCACCCTTTGAGTTCAGTCGGTGAACCAATTACAATCCAGTCCTGCAACTGGGACATGACGATGACTGTCTTTTACCTCCAATGCCAATCAATGGGGATTCTGCTGCCCTGACACCTTGCAAAATCACTGACAAGCCCCAAGCTTTGGAACCAGACCATATTGCTTTCAGCCACTTTGGCAAAGACCCAGTTCATATTACAAGGGGTGTAAATATATCCAAAGTTGCCTGATTTGATTTAGTAATCAGCATTTTGCTTTAGCAGATGCACCACCACCCCCCGCCACCAGTAGCCAAGTGTTTCCTTATACATTGATTTGATCTCCTTATACTTTGATATTGCTGTACATCTGCTCTCACCAAGACTTTGCAGAGAAAAGTAGAAGGAACTCATTGTTTTGTATACCTGGCCTTCATGCCTATTGATTACTCCCACTGAATCAACTGCAGAATGATAAACCAACATATAGATAAATTCCATTAACTCAGCAACTCTTCTCTAGTAAGATTCAAGCCACCATCTTCAGTTGAACGAATGCCAGTTGTTGTTGCTATGTTACTGCTCAAAATACTGAGGGGAAAAAGATATGTCATTGAAATATTTTGCTACATAATCAATGGTTTCCCTAGAAAATAGTTCCAACACCATTTTGTCCAGCCAGCCAGCACTAACAATTCCAAATTCATACAGCAGACTGCATCAGCGGCCTGTGCTGCCCTCCTCAATCTAAAGGCAAACGTCAGTGCTTGGAATGTTAATGCAAAGAAGCATTTAATGAAATCAGGACTAGGAAAAAGAAAGCAAACCACTTCTATGGGAAAAGAATTAATCAAGTCTTGTCTCCACATTGAAATTTCAGTGCACTGATCATAAATAATTTGAGGCAGGACTGAAAGAGACACACAACAACCAGAAGACTGCTTCGGGTAAATGCTTGATAGAGAAATAAGTGGGCAGTGGCTGGTTAAAGCTTCATTCAGTGCATCAATATTTGAATCAAATCACGTGGGGCAGGTGCGTGTGTGGAGAAAGTGCAAAAAGGAGTAAGACATTATCTATTTTGACACACATTTTTTTTTCTTTCTGAATACAATTTATCTTTCAGAGGACTCAAAGAACATCCTATGCGTGTTTCCTCAGAAATAAGGCCCACCACTTTGAATGGGATTTACTTCTAGGTAAGTCTGGATAGGACTGCAGTGTTAGAAAGGTAAATTCATGCTTGTCAAGAAAATGTGACTTACAGCAGAGCATGTTTTCTCATTACATACAAAGTGTGTGTGCTTGTGTGTGTTTTGTTTTCTTTTTGAACTGAAACCTTTTAAAGTAAACTGTCTCTATGGTGGCTGGCATGCTGCCATTTTATGTGTGTGTGTGTGAGAGAGAGAGTTAGTTCTTACTACAAAGGTCTATTTCAAATGGATTGGGTATGGTGCTTTTCCATTTTGCTAATGAGAAAAGCTAAAGGCCATTACTTTTTCTGATTAAGATCCCTGCAGAGAGAACTATTGTGTGTACATTACAGGGATATACATAAAGGAAATACACAAGATGTCCAATCAATCAGATAAAAGGTTGACAAAAGGAAAGCACCAAGCTCTTATCCCGTGAACAGTGCCAATGAAAAATGATGGCAGAGAATGAAGACAGAAAATGTCTTTGAAAGGTGAACTGTGGACATCAGTTAATATTATGTTGGTATGATGATCAATGACCAAAGCTTCTATCAGAAAAAATGTAATTATCCAAATGAAAATTTCCTAATGGGAAGTAATGATGTTATATTTCTAAGAACAGTGACACCTTTCATTCAGAATATGTAGCACAGTAACTTCTGCAGGAAATCCTAAATACTTGAAAGTGGATCTATTGATAACATTGTTTCCAAGATTAGGAAAAAAATGGGGTCAGGACTTTCATGACAAAATTCACTGTAACTTTAAAAGGTTTGAGGGTGAGGGTAAAATTTAAATATTTAACAGTTCAAAAAGCAATCTATGATATCAGATATAATAAAAAATGGGATTTGTGTTTCTGAATCTTCTTTAAAAGCCTCAGATGAACAAGATTATGGCCTTTTCCGCACGGGGTGAGGGAATCGCCCCGTACCGGTACTCACTGGACCTGTCCAGGCCCGGGTCCAGGCTGGTCTGGAGCAGTGCGTGGCTGCGCTCCACACTGCTCCAGGGACGAAAATGGTGGCTTCCGGTTGGTAGAGGCTCTCCACCAACCAGTGAAGCTCGCCAGCCTAAAGCCCAACCCAGCAGATCTGCAGGCTCACACTGGTGCAAGCCTGCAAATCTGCACCTGAGCGCGGCCACGGAATGGCGCACTCTGTGCTTTTGAAAGACCTGTTTTAAGTGGTCTTTCAAAAGCATGCTGAACGACCACTTTGGGTCATTCTGGAGTGGGCTGAGGTCTGGAACTACACAAAGTAGTCCAGACCCAGTCCGCTCCCAGGTGCAGTAGTCCTCCCTGGAGGATGCTCTGCATAGTTTTAAAAGCCCCGTGTGGAAAAGGCCTATGTTGATCACTGATCGGTTAGTCATAGAGCCTAACCAAGAAAATGTCAGACCATGCAGACAGACAGATATATGGATGATCCAACTACGAGTTTCTATTTCTCCCACCTGTGACTCTTTGCAACAAAGCAGGATCTTTGGGTGAGTAAAAGACTGTCAGGTTTAGAGAAAAAGACAATATGGCATCACAATTTGAGCACTGGACTATGACCCAGGAGGTGAGGGCTTGTTTCCCGGCTCAGCTGTGGAAACCCACTGGGTGACCAGGAATGTGTCACATACTCTCAGCCCCAGAAAACCCCTTGATAGCTTCATCTTAGTTTCACCATGAATTGGAAACGACTTGAAGGCACACAACAACATTTAGGTAACTGTCTAAATTTATAAACTATCGGAACTTGTTCCAGTTTAGAAGGTAGAGCCTGAAACTGCCATAGAAACTGCACTGTAGAATATTCATGTCATAAATGGTTTCCATTGTCTTGGAAGAGGAAAAAATAAAGACTGCATCCATGGAACAGTTGGTAGTGCGGGAAGTACATACCCTAGCAAGGACCTTTAAGGAGAGATTATTATTGCATCTTGGCGGGGTTACTGGGAAAAGTGCAGAAAAAATTCAGAAAGCAGGTGGCATGACAAAAGTCCATAAAAGTACACATTTTGTGGAATATGCCAATGGAGTTCAAGAGTAGGACATTCATGAGAGTAAAATTAAACTATCATATTTTGGATATAACATGAGAAATATAACTCATCGGAAAAGATAATAATGCTAGGAAAAGTTGAAAACAGTAGGGAAAAGGGAAGACCTCATTAAAGATAGATCAATTCAATAAAAGAAGCCATCACTCAGAGTTTGCAACATCTGAGAAGGCCCTTAACAGAATCTTTGGGTTGTCTGACATTCATAGGATCACCATAAGTTTGAGCTGACAGCATATAACAACAAGAAGAAGGCTGTCAATGACTACTATTAATGTTAATGTCAATGTACCTTCTTCAGTACACTTCTGAACTCCAGCTACTAAAGGATATGACCAGGAAAGTATTACTACTGTGCTTGTGGACTTTTCTTAGGTGTTTGATTGTACTGAATGCTAGATGAAATTGATCTTAATTATCATGTCCCTTCTTATGTTCTTATATGCTTAAATCACTTATCGGCACCTGTGATTCACACAAGAATTCCATGATAGCTTTTTCAAGGGCAAAGAAATCTGACAGTAACTTAAATGTGAAACATCTTTGTGTGCAAATATAAAATACCTTAATTCAGGAAAAAGAGATATCAGAAATTAAGGAAGACTGATCTACAGTTATCTGAATGCTCATACATTTCTGTACTATTGCATTCTCTGCCCCTAGGAAACAAGTACTGATGGACTGATTCTAAATATACTTTTTTTTTTTAAAAAAAAATATTGGTCTGTATTTCATCTGTCAGTGATGATGTTCACAGATAAGTAAACCATTTGGTATCTGCCCAGAATTCCGCATACTAACGTTGCATCTTTTAAAAGGGGGCATTTAGCACTAATTGTTGTTGAAAGGAGACTGGGCAAGATACTCAATGGTTAGAATGAAGAGCTTCAGCAGTCTATGCTCTGTTTATGATAAGCAAGAGTAGAACAAGCTATTCAAAAGAAGAGACACAGGCAAAGCTGAGTTCTAACTTTCCAGACGTTCGCTTGCTTTTTGGAGGGAGAGGAGATGCATAAAATGCATACAAATAGCCATAAATGATAGAACAATGAACCAATGGTCATAATGTGCATGTGCACACACATGCCCTCTCTCTTTCTCTCTCTCTCTCACACACACACAATTTCATTTCTGCCGCATAATTTTAAAATGTAGTAGTCTTATAAAAAGCCGATAGTAACAGAGGATTCTTCATTTGTTGTAGTAAACAAGGAATTTTTCAAAGTTCTCACTGCCACTAACTTTTCCAAGCTCTGCTTTAATTCTTAACCAGTATTTATTGGCAAAACCTTCCTTCTCTATATGAAAAATTATTTTCAATCAAGAGCAGCTAAGATCTTTGCAACACTGCATCACTGGCAAGTTGTTTTGCCAATGCAAGTTCAACATTTGTCAATCACACCACATGCCACAATTTGTCGTCTTCTTTTTTTTTCATTTTTAAAAAATCTTTCCTTCAAGGAACTCAAGGAATTATAAAGACCAGCTTTCATTGTTCTGTGCTTATTATGCCATATATACCTAAACCGCTGTGTTAAACTACAAAATCAATAACACTAATGTTTTAAGTGTATGGGGATAGGGTATTTTCTGAGATGAAAAAGAGACTCTGTAGTTCTCTCTATTACTGGCTGATTTCAGAGGGTGATGAATTTTGCCTCTGGAGGCATGAGTCAGTCAATCCATACATCAGTAATATTTTCACTCTAGCTATGAAGGAATTATAATTGTACAAACTGAGACAGCAACTGCTTATCACTTATCTTGGCCTAAGGACTGAAACTTTTTGTTGCAGTAAAAAGACTAGTAGAAAGAAAGCTATAAAAACAAGACCATTGGAAAAGAAAGGAAAAAATAGAGGCTGAAGTTATCAGTGTACTAGGTCCACCTTGATTTTTTTTTTAAAAAAATGCCAACAGATCTTCTATATTTTCAGCTAAATGGTGGTATAGTGCACCCTCTTTTTGCTTGACCTCCACACATATGAACATGAGGTCATGTGAAGTACTGGGTCCCATTATAGCCAATAGACACAACAGATACACACTCTCACTGCCAAGGGTGCGCATATATTGCATCTGTTGACTACAATAGGACACAACGCTTGTATTTTTTTGTTTTACACAGTGGTTCCTGGAATGGAACCCCCACATATACAGTGGGTACATTGCACTGAAAAACACTTGTTGCTTCTTTAAGTTCATTACAGATGCTATTTTCTGCTGAGTATGACTTAAAACAAATGATGGTAGTAAAGATCAGAACCAGATCAGGAGTCTGGAGCAAAACAGCAATTCAAGATATCCTGTCCCCTGAGATAGTAGGACAAACACCGATGCCACATGATCTTCACCCTCATTATTCTCCCACAACCCCTGTGATCCAGAAAATGGCAAGAATTGCTTTCTATAGACCAGGTAGCCCCAAATACTATCTGTTTTCTATACATTAGCATTGTTGTCATAGCAAAGTGGCTGCCCCAGCAATTCAAGGCTCTCTGGTGTTCCACTCTGGAGAGCCAGGCCAGCTTTCTCTGGGCTGCAGTATTTGCCACGCTCACAGAGCAGCCAGCGAGTCTCATCAGAGCAGCAGCAGGGCCCTCCTGGTGATGTGTGTGTCTAATTCACCTCTCCTCATACTCTTCCACATAAGATGGGCACTTCTATCTGCCTGAGGACAATTCCAGGAAAAAAAACGAAACAGTAAGAACTATTAGGATATCAAGGATTTTTCTATGCACGTTAAATGCAAATAGACTGTGAATAAAAGATGAAGTTTCCAAAAAATGTTCGAGAGAGTGCCCTCTACTCCACGCTACTCCTTAAAATAATCCCTGATCCAGTGGACATAGATTGTTGGTTCCAGAGATGGAAGGCAAGACTTGTTGCTCAGTAGCACTTGAAGAAAATGAAGTCCAGGGTATGTCTATCCTCCTACTTATGTTTGTGGTAGGAATATTTGGTTCTTCTCCATCTTTGCTAGCGCCTCTTTCACATATGGTACATTTCTCAGACTATTCTCTCTAGTGACTTTCCTAGAAATCCTGGTTGTGAATATGAAAATTCATCTGAGGCAAATATCAAAGAACACTCTTTGAAAGTAACAGTTGGGGCTTGTAAAAGCAAACATCTGCACTAACAACCTGATTTGCAGAGTCAGTCCCAGTTAGTTAGGACACAATTTACTATACAGTTTTTGGTTTCAGTGTTGAAAAAAAGTGCTCTGCATCAATCCTTACCACTTTTCCATGACAAGTATGACTAGAATAAATTATGCAAATGAGCAGAAATATCCTACTCTCAGTCTTGACTTACTCGGCTCATATACTATGGTCTTATGGAAAGGGAACAGAAGTTATGCCTACATTTTCTAGAATCTTTGCATATAGTTTGTGATTGCTTCTGTCTCAGCCAGTTTTAGAAATGCCTTAATAAATACAATATTCTTGAAGAAAGGATAAAAAAAGATGAACATAATGGAATGAATTATTTACTCAGCTCTCATCAAAGGTGTCCAATCACTCCAACCACGGGAGATTGACAATCTGTGTTGTAATGCATTACAAATTATTCCCCATTGTAAAATTATACACTTCCTCGTAGAATCATTAGTCACAAATTCTATTAACACCCATTTTAGCCCAACTAGCTCAATTTTCAACAGTATTATGCCGGTCTAAATGTTGCATAGAAAAGTGCTTTTTTAAAAACTCTTTTAAATTTGCTACATTGGATGCTCATTAAAAAAACAAAGAATAGAGCTACCTCTTCATATGAAACAAATGCTTCTCACTACTATAGGCTAAAAAACAACAAGAGATGTAATACCAAAAAAAAAAAGGAGACGGGGAGAGAGCAATGCTTCAATTTTAATTCCTTCTTGGAACAATTCTGTGGGAGCTTTGAAATCAAAATGAAATTGACTTTTTCATTGTCTTCCAATAAACTTTTTACTCTCAGCACCAATGTAAGAGTTGACTGTTTTAATTCTTTCACTGCATTAGCTAGTTCTCATTCCCCTTAATTTGTGGTCCTGTGCTATGCCCTAGCATACAAATTACCTTTTTTTGCCTCAGTCAGAATTTGACCTTGGTATTTCAGATTGTAATGATATTATTTCTTTTTGCCAAAGCTTTGGCAACTACGGTGGAGATCTCATGTGCGCACAGCATTCAGCATGTGCAGTCCCATGTCCTCCCACCACCCAGCATCTCAGAAGCCCTGGGAGGGGCTCCTGTTGTTTTCCATTTCCAATGAGGAAGGGAGAGGGGAAGAAAGAAGAAATTCATGCAGAAGCAACTGCTCTCAGCTTGGTCAAGAGTGGAGAAGAAATGAAGTCATGCTCTCAAGTGGAGTTTTCTTCCCTCTAGGAGCTCAGAACAGCCAGATCTTCATGGTCTGAACTCCTTCTCCCTCCTCTTCCCTCTGGTAAGAAGCAGAAGCAGCCCCTCCCAGGGTTTGCTTCTGCCAAGAATGCCAAGTAGTGGGAGATTTTCAGATGGATTAGCAGGGCAAAAGAACATTCTTCTGTGCCCCATCCAAAAAAGGACATGCATGCACTTTACAATGGCCTGTAAGTCACTAGAATAATGCTGGCCTAAGAATTACTTGCTAACATTCCTTTTTGCGATAACAAAGGCATAATTACATTATAATTGTAACCAGGGATGGTGCAGTTCCAGCTCTTTCTACACCTACCACACCTTGTTTTTTTTAAAGTATCTAAAAGTTATTATTTTAGGTCTTTTCAGACAATGAGAACACGAAAGGTTACATTTTAAAATAATCATAACATTATTTATTTTTTTAAAAAAATTGGGCTTTAGAAATGTAACTGACAAATTAATTTTTAAGGGCAACTTTTTTTTGAAAAAGACAAACCAAGTTCTGCTTCTCATGACCTGCTAACGCCATACTACCATTTTTGACTACTCTGATAGTCACAGGTTGAGGTACCCTATGTTTCACTGATGTAGTTGGCATTGGGAAAACACGTTCCCTTTACTGTTTAGGTTCTAGAGCGGAGGCATTACTGAACTGAAGATAGCAGTTTGTTTAACAACAGACTGGGCCAGATCTCCAATATTCTGGCTGAGCAATCTGGCAGTGGAACAAACGCACACTTTTTCATTTATAACAGTTTTGGAAAATCTACCCAGCGACAGAATATGACAACATATAGTATATCATAGGAGTATCTTGGATACATTTTAGCCAGTCGTTAAACAGCAATCATTTAGCTGTAATGAAAAATAAAAAACACATCGTGAAAATTATTCATGTTGAACTTTTTCCTTACATTTCAGATTGCTATTATTAATAAAAAGCATGAGTTAGTCAATGGTAAAGTCAAAAATATTCTATGCATACTTAATCTGCTTTTCCTTGAGATTCTTAAGAGCTTAATAACTGCATCTTCTAAAAATTTCCTTGGTTGAAGACACTTTTCTTCACTTTGGCTCCATTGTATGTTGGCCTTACGCTCAACCTCTGATGTTTCCAAATCACCAGCATCCTTCAGATGCTTGTACTTCAAGGCCAGCTTAAGACAGCCGTGGGGCATCTTTGACCCTCCAGATATTTTGGGCTTCAACTGCTAGAAAAGCATAGCCTATTGTAACTGATTGTAGGAGATGTTGTTCAAAGCATATGGAGTGTCTAAGCTGTCCAGCAGACTGAGAAAAACATAAATAACTTTTTGAAGGGTAATTGAAACATCATTGGCCATACAGATGCAGAGCCACATTTTTCACTGACAGCCAGAGAAAAATGACTTGTAGAAAATTCCATTTTTAATACATCTGAGGATAACAAGATGTACAAATCAGTTAATTACAAATTTCAGTATCACTAAAAGGACCCTTTTCCACCACTGTGTCTTAAACAGATTGCTACTACACATCATTCCAAAGTGATGTTGCAAGACTTCTTTTCCTATAAGGGCTTTTCTTCTAGAAATCACTTGCTACCATTCAATACAGAAAGGAGTAAACATCTGAATGCTAGCTTGAACAATCTTTTCATCACATCTAATTTCCTGTTGCTCTAATAGCCTTTTATGCTTGGATCCTCAAAGAACTCCAGCTGCTGAAACCGTTGCATTGACTTGTAGAAGCAAGAGGTTATAAAGAGCAATTGGGATTTTCATTTTGCCTCAAACAACAGATGGTCAGTAAAGAAAGCAAAAGATCTTCCAGATTTATACCTGATAATGACAAAGCTGTGAGATAGTAAAGAAATGTGTTGCTGTAACATCTCTAGGGACTGCACTGTGTGCATTTAGAATAATAGAAGCAATCTTTTCATAAAAAGACTTTAGAAAACATGATGGGATTGGCTTGATGTCCTAAACTATGTATGAACAAATTCCACAACAGATAAGAAACAGATTCAGCAATGTAGCTAGTCCACTGAGGGCCTTTTGTGACATCGTAAACCACCAGTGGCCACGGGAAAGCCAAAGAAAATATTAGATAAGGAATGTGTAACAAGCTCACTGTCCCATATGATACATCTGAGGTAACAGGTACATCCAACAAAGAGATAAGGAATTGTGCCCTGGAATAACAAGCTTGTTATTCCATGGAGGGATGTCTGTGACACTGGTCAGGAAAGCAAAGGAAATAAATGATCTAAGAGTGAAAAAAAAGGATACATAACATCTATCCTTGATAGGTTCATTAAAACAGAGAGACAGTTTTAAACACATTTTAAAATGTTGATTTAAAATGGAACAATTCATCTAAATGTAAGGAATGGATGTTACTAAGTCTTAAACCAGTGCCAGTATTTTGTAAAGGAAGCAACAAGGAATTTTAGTAATTTTCTTTCAGCTCTTAGAAAGTCTGCAAATACTACACAGTTTATTTGCAATTCTGGACTCATTCTGTGCAGAATTCATACTTTTTTTTGTTTTTGTTTTCAGAAAAGCAACATTTCTGTGCGAGAAGCAACCTTTTCTAGAAAAAAATGCACATATTTTCTGAGCAGAAAGTTCGAGGGAATTATTCTGTGCAAAATTGGAATGTTTCTGCAAATTACTGCTTCCTGCCCAGAAAATGTTTTTTATGCACAAAAATGTACAAATTTCACACAGATTAAATTCCAAATTGCAAACATTCACATTGGTCCAGGACTCTTTTTGTCAGGATTTCTCAACACTCAGGAAACTTTTTTTTAACAATTTTTCAAATATTTTAAAATATTCTTTCTGTCTGTTTTTGAAATTTTCTCATCTCCCTTCAAGCTGACATGCTATAACAGCATGGACCATTTTTTCATCCCTGGCAGAGCTGTCCTTGAAAGAACTCAGCTAAGGGCACAACTCCAGATCTGGAAATGGTATAAATAAAGATGGCTTCTAGACAGATAACTTATAAGGGTATTCTCTCCCCCTTCCACTGTGCTAGAAAGTATTAGGAAGAAGGAAGGGAATGAGGAAGAAATTAGTAGGAAATTGGGCTTTAGACTGCTAGTAAGCCAGCTCTTGAAAAAAGGCTTCAAAACCAAATCAAGCCTGAAGTCTCTCTAGAAGTCAAGATAGCTAAATTGAGACTGTTGTACTTTGGACATATCATAACTTATTAGAAAAAAAACAGTAATGTTTGGCAAGGTAAAAGGCTGCAGGAAAAGAAGATGACTGCATTAAAGGTGGATGGACTCAGTCAAGGAAGGCACACCTCTCAGTTTGCAAGAGCTGAGCAGGGCTGTTGATAACAGGGTGAACTGCAGGTCAGTTATTTAAAGAGTCAGTATAAATTGAAGCTGACGATGGGAATTAACAACTAACAAAACCAGCTCCAGCCCCACGCTGTTCTGCCAATCTTTTGCTGATTAAAGCCACTCTTTCCTTTGAGGAATCTGCCTTGTGTTATTGCAGTACCATATATTTTTTCAGTTGCGTTTATAATTATTGTTAGGAATCATATTTTATTATGTTCACAACTTATTATTTTATTATGTTCACTGCCTCAAGCACTCTTTGGGTGGAGGCAGTGGCAGCTGGTGACTTCCATGTTGGTGGAATGGTAAACCTGCTTTGGGAATTATTCTTACCTTTAAAGAAGCTTGTTAAGGTGCTGAATCCTTTCCCTCAAATAGTACCGTGAAAAGAACTTCCTTTAAAGTGCAAACTAAAACAAAGAGTAGATTCACTGGCTTGTGACATGGAAATCACTAGCCACTGCCTTTTTCAAACAAACAAAAAATTGTCAGGAAGAAAATATGCAAGTCATTTTATTAATCTGCTTATCCAGCACAAGTGGAGATTAGAAAATCCACGAATTTAAGAATTTTGGCTAAAGTACTTAGCCAAACCCACAGGGGAAAATTATGTTGCAAATTTGCTTCTTCATAGACATTGTATGTCAAGAGAGTTGAATACCTGCATAGTCCAGGTCTTCATGCCAACTGCCAGAACAAATATATCCTTTCTCTTCAATTGTAGAAAGGATATGCCATTTCTGACAGTTGCATTTCCAAGAAAATAAAGCTATTGCCTTAGAAACATGGGGGACCAAACTTGTCCTGAGGATTCTAATTTCAAAGTTCTTTGAAAGCCAAAGAAGAAAGAAATGATCCTGAATTGAACCCAAGGATTTTATTTCACTCTCCAGTGCCTCAGTAATACATCATAGTTCAACAATATTTCATGTGGGAAATTCAGCATCCCTACTCCTAGGCTGTGTGTAAGGAAAGAAAATAGAGGGAAGCCATTAGTTTTGCTCCCTAAGTCTTCCTTGCATCTAGGCAAGGCAGGTTGTTTCCTTTTTCTTCCAGGTTGCTCAGTGTGACTTGTGTATTTGTGTGTGGCCAGTAGAGATGGGCAAATAGACCTTTTTAAAACTGAAGTTTGTTCTGTAACATTTTTTGCATCACTCTGCCAGTCTCCCTCAAAATTCGGCTGCAATTTTCTTACCTATGAAAAACTGTACATACTTTGTACACAATTTTTCCTTAGCCATTAATGTTCTGGAAGCACTTTGCTCAATACAGCTCATGAAATTAATATTCCGGAAGCACCTCTCAATATATTATTTTTGTACAATATTTCTGCAATATATGCATTTTTGTACACATTTTTTAAACAGAGAATTGCATCACTAATTTTGAAGAAGTGTAAAAACTGAAGAATAATTGCATTTCAGTTTATATTTTAGTACAGGAAGTACTAATTAAGCTGGTTCCTATTAAAATGTCAAAAGAATGCCAAAATCAAAAGTACTTCATCCCCATCTCTACTGGCAAGTTCAACTCCCTCTGTTATGACTTCTCCTACTACTAATGAGTCTCAATTTTGGGGAAAAGATGGGGCACTCAAGAACAACAGCACTCCTGCTTTTCCCTGAACTGTTAGTCCATTGTCCCAAATAACAAAAATAGTGTAAGAAGCCACTTACAGGAAAGAGACATTGTATGTCAATTGTATAGCCATTCTGATCTAATATAAGAAATATTCTAGTATCTATATGCAATACAAAAACCCTTTATTTTGAGGAAACATTCCCTCTCCTTCCATACAGTCTCCTAAATGTCTGGAACAAAAATGGACTACTGACAACCAAAACAAAGAAAGACAATTTGATGGATATATACTACTTGTGCAATTAAGAAAAAAAGCACCTTGGCAGCATATTTGCCAGCATATTTGAAACACACATGCAGGCACACGCATGCATACACACAGCTTTGAATTTTATCTTGGTGAAACAAGACCAAGGTTGTCAAACAGAAGCTTCACTTCTGCAGATCCAGTTGTGAAACATATTTCTTTGCCAGAAGATAAGGCTTTTTGCATATGGTGGAAATAGAGATTTAGACAGAGCAGGCCAGTTGCCTGTGCATTAAGACAGGCCTAGAGTTATTCACGTTCTTGACCAACTGTGGTCTTCATAGCATTACTCACCTCAGTGTCCCATGTTGGCCAAATTCAGCATTGTGTCACTTTAAGTAACTCCATAAATTACACAGAAATCACATTTGGGAAAAATACATGCCTATATTTTTCTTTTAGGTTTTGCATAAGAGTAACACTTTCCCACTAAGTTTTGGGGGTGCTGCCTGGTGTATCTATTTGTGTGCCTTCAAATCTCCTGTCAACTTATGATAAACCCATCAATTTTGTAGGTTTTCTTACGCAATACTCCAAGGTGATTTTGCCAGTTCCTTCCTCTGAAATACAGCTTATAGCACCAGGGATTCAATGCCAGTTTCCTATCCAAACACTAACCAAGGCTGACCCTGGATAGCTTCCAAGACAGGATCTGGTGCCTTTAGGGTATTTATTCCCTTGTTATTGGATTAGAAAATTCAAGTTATACTACAAGTGAGTGCCGTTTGAGAAGTTTGTTAGCTGCAGGGCTTGCAAACATCCAGACTGGGATTCATGGATCTGTATTACCATTGCAAATATTTATGTAGCCTTGAATCTGGGTGCTTCTTTCACTTAACTGAAATGAGGCATAGTGACAGAATTTTTGGAAAGGGGATAATCATCAGCAAAGTATATCTTTCAAAAGAAGGCAGAGATACCATGGGAAGATGTGAGTGAGGATGAGGGAGGCGTTATCTCAAATGCTCACTGGCAATACAAGTGACAGCATGTTGACAATAAAGCTTCCTTTAGGAGTAAATCTTACAAAAGGGAAAATATTATACAGCAAATAAACTCATCTGCTCAGATGACAGAGTACTGCTCTTGATGTCCATTTTTTTTAGAAAAAGAAAAATGCTGTCACTGAAGTAAAAGAAGCTAAGCAACAGATTCTAGAGAACTGTGATCAGGCTATTTGGTTTTATTTTCCAAAGGAGGCTTTATATTGTATCCAGTTCAAGCTATCAGTCAGAACTTTTATTAAACCACAAAAATGATGTCAGATCAGTGGTGGTTTAAGACTCATCATGAGTGACAGCCTGATGATGGAGCAATTTCAGCTTCCATTTATTATTAAAGATAGACTAATGCATCCACTTCCCCCTTAATACACACACACACTGAGAGAGAGAGAGAGAGAGCGCGCGCTTAGTGGGCTACTAACACATACCTACAGACAATTCAACTAGGCAAAGCTTAATCTTTTATTGATAGAAAAACCGTATTACATCAATCTGGTTTGTGAGGCAGGGTCAAACAAAAAACCCACAACAACGATAGGCCAGGAGGAAGGTATTAAACATGACATAATCATATCTGCATCGAGAACTACTTCTTTTTAGCAAAACAATTTACTGATGAAGGAATTAGGTTTACAACTATATTGTTTTACTAAAAAAGAGAAAGTTTTCAAGTTTTCAAGGAAGATAAATTATGCCATTCTTTTTTGTGAGGCAACTGAGTTCAGAAATGCAGTGTATTGAACTAGGACTCCAAGAGGAAACTATTAAATCCCTACCTAGCCCTGGAATCCCACTGGGTGAGTCTTGTCAAGTCACTTCAGACAACGGCAAACTTTTCAAGAAATCCCTCCAAGAAAATCCTATGATAGCATTACAGTAAGCTCGAGTCAGCTTGAAGATGGCAGCAGCAGCAACAGCAAAATTCAGTTCAATAATATACCATAAAGAAACACATATGAACACCTTGGGAGGGGGGCTAACTGTTTTCAGAGTATTTCAAAAGAAAGAACAACATGTTTTGTTATTAACACACATATACCATAATTGTACCATACAGTGCTCCTTCCACATTCATGGGTTTGACCTTCATGAATTTGATTATCCATGAGGTGCAGAGGTATATCTAGGGTGGGGCAACTGGGGTTTGTGCCTTTGGTGCCAATGCCAAGGGGGTGCCCTCCTGCTCACCACTGCCCCCCGTGCCTGCTGCCACCCACCAGAAAACCTTATGATAGGTTCAACTTAGAGTCTTCATAAGTCAGAAATGACTTCAAGTCACAAGACAACAAACATAATTAAAAGAGTTACACAGGCATAACAGAACAGTAACAATGAATTGTGAAATACTTATAGCAATAACAACAAATCTGACAGAACTTGTAAAAATGACAGACAACACTTGGGCAACCAATCCACAACCGGCATGGTTCACAATCACATCAACAAGGTTTACCCTACTCCGTTGTGTATGCCACAGAGATTACACCTACTCCTTTTCTTGGTCTCATCACCAGTAGACCTGGAGCTGAGAAAAGTTATTTCTTTGGATTACAGCTCTTAGAATTTATTAGCCAAGCTGGCTAAGAGATGCTTAAAGCTGGAATCAAAAACTAAAACTAAACTAAACTAATCTAAAACTAAAACAGCTTGAAAGGCCAGACTAAAAAGATGCCATGAGAATACAAACAGATCATAGCTTTGAAATACTATTGTCTAACAGTATTAGTTGATATTTACATACAATATGATGAATGTATGGATTTTAAAAACTGTTATATAACCAAACATTGGATACTAAAGAAGACAGATGATATTGTTTCATCAAAACAGCAGTTCCTCTCTTTCCATTTGGGCTTCTTCTAGTAGTGAATCCACTTTAAAGGTCAGCTTTAAAGGAGCTCTCCAAGGCACTGGGAGTATTCTGGAGGTGGAGTTCAGCAGCTTGGAGAACCCATGTCACTACTTCACGTGGCATAGGAGTCACCAGTAGCCACTGGCTTCTTCCATAATCCACTACTGACAAAATGAGGAACAATGTCTCAGTCATAGCTCATTGGCTTGCATGTAAAAGTTCCCAGTGCAGACACTGACGTTTCCAGTAAAAATCCCTGTCTAAAACATTGGAGCCACCAGAAGAATTAGACTCATTAACTTAAATCAACTATCGGTTTGAATTTTCATAAGGCAACCTCTTACTTTCTTAAGACACTGAAACTGATCATGAAAGGAGGTGGAAATAGTGCTACATTTTGGACATCTGGATTTCAAAACCCTCTTAGCTATTTAATCCTGCAAATCTCAAGGTTGTGGTTCCCAAATTTGGTCCGATAGCTGTTTTGGACTTCAGCTCCCAGAACCCCCAACCAACTTGGTCAACAATTGGGAATTCTGGGAGCTGAAGTCAAAATATTAGGAAGACTAAAGTTTGGGAAACACTGCTCTAAACCATCAGAGCACAGTAGCAGAAACTGAGAAAGTGGCTTGTACTCTCAGTCTTTAAGTTGGCCTACCTTTTGTCATTGACAACTTGCCTAAGTGGTTAAGGAGCATGTCTCATGGTTGCGTAGCAACTATAATGTGTGTACTGCAGGTCATTTTTGCTGTCATAACAAAAGGTGGTTACAGTCTCAATGGGGAAAAAAGGGCCATATTGTAGTATTGAAGGAGCAGCTTCCTACATATTTGGTATTTCTTTCAAAAGAAGACATTGTGTGCACTTCCAAAACTTTCTTCTCTTTTCACATGGCCTAGGGAAAAGATATTTTCCATTAGCATTGGCATTCAATTCCACAATACCATCACTAGGGCACAGACAGAATTTTATTGTCATCATATCTTAATGGGAAACTGCCTAATGTAAAACTTCCTTTACAGTGTCTGAACCAAAGCATGAACTGGAACACAGTTTCACTCGGAGATATACACTTTCTCAAACACTGAACCAAATTACATCAATTACAGTTTATCCATAGAAATGCAAAAACACACAAAGTCCTGTTAATTTCTGTCCCTCATGTATATTTCTTTTAAAAGTATGAATACGTGTGTTTGAAAAATTAAGCACAGAAATGCAAATATTTGAAGAAGTATACATAAAAACAAGTACAAATTTTCACGCAGATTTTAATAACATAGCCACCCCCACCCCCTAAATTGATGTTGGAATTGAATGGAATGATTGTAACTAGGAATCTAGCAAATTGTCTGAAAAAGAACATATTCTCCCATCCCTTACAAAAGCCTGCCTGAACTGCAGCCAACATTTGGATTAGAAAAATCAAATCCCCATTTCCTTGCAGAGGTGTAAGTTTCCTATTCATGAGTGTCAGTTTTTACCTGTGGCAAAGAATCACAAATAAGCGGTTTGTTTTTTTGTTTTGTTTTTGTTTTGTTTTTTGGCATGGCAGAAATTTGTCTTTTAGAGTTTGCCTATAAAAGCAGTTTGCAAGTCTGCATTTTAGATGAGTACAATTTGGTATTACATCACTAGTTTACTACACTTCTAGCCAAACTGTTAGCTACGAAACCCTGAGGAGGGCAGTTTTGGCTGAAACATATGCTGTGCTGATTAACAAAATGGCTTGTCAAAGGAAGAGGATGTATGAAAGCATTTTAATAAAAGCACTTTGCATATTGCAAGCTTTTAAATTAATCTGGGACAGAATGCAGCAGATACTAATGATGCAGAATAGTTCATTACTTTCTAGCTTGTTTGCAGAAAACAGATTGTTGAAAGGTAGCCAATGGTCTTTTATAGCACCTTCTTGTAGATTTTTAAACGACAACACTGGAAGAATGAGCACAGTAGAAATGTATTGTTCATGCTTTGTATTTCCCATAAAATGTGATCCTGTTTAGAAAATTACTCTCAAGGTCTGGTTTCCTCATCTGCCTGGAGTCACATGAATTTCAGTGCCCAGAGCAAATTCACTCTTTTGTACTTTTTATGAATTATATAGAAACTAGCTCAAATAATTAATCCCAGTCCATTGAAAAGAACTATAGCCTGCTGAGATAAGCATCCTGAAGAAAGAGCTACTCAGTTTCTTTTAAACATGTTAACAGAGTGCAGCTTAACTGAGAAAGCTCCCACTAGGTTGATATACTGAACATTACTCTGTGTGTTTGTGCACGCGCATGCTTGCCTGTGTTAAAAGTCAGTTAAATTTCCAGAGAATTTTGATTGTTTCATGACACTGAACATTATTTCATGCTTCTTTTTTATTGGTTAGACTCTCTCAGTCTTAAGTTGTCAGCCCCAGCTCTAGGTTTGCTGGCATAGAAACAAAGAAACTCAAACTAAGGTGAAAAACAGATTCTCAAAGGGCTATATCTGATATAGAGAGGAGTACAACAACAGCAACACGAGAGGCTCGAGTTAAAGTATTTATATAAATTTTCAACATTGTAAGTGCCAGAGGCCAAGTTTATCATATAACTCCATCTGTCTATATATTGACTAGATGAAAATTCAAAACATCAATAAACATTGGGGAAAAATAAAGCATCATGAACTATAGAATTGTACTTTTATAAAGTCAACAACTCCATATATTTCTAGAAGTATGCATTATACTAAATAGAAACATTCAAAAAGGCGAAAACCTACATGCAATATAATGTATAAAATATAATGTATTAAACGTATTAAATTTCTATGCGAGTAAAAATGCAGCTATGTTGTATAGTTGACTAAGATTTTGTTTTCACCAATTCAGTCGGCCCTCCACATTTGCGGGTTTGACAATCCAGATTTCATTATTTGCGAGTTTCTCCAACCCCTGCCCCCCACCTCAGGCACTTTTTTGTTTGTGGGAAATTTCCCTTTTGGTGGCCCTGATCAGGCTGTGCAGCTCTTTAAAAACCTGCCTCCAGTCCTCCTCTTCTTCCACTAGCCACTGTCTGGCCAGTTCAGGACAGCTCATAGCCCAGTTTCTCAGCACCACAAACCCTCTTACAATACCCCACATATACCTGAGGAAGGAGATGGGCAAGAGAGAGGAAATATAGGGCCACCATGCCAACCCTCCCCTTTCCCTTGTGTGGTTTGGACCCTGGGAGCCTGCATTCCCTCAGCCCCCCTTCACACACACACACATTTTGATATTTGCAATTTTTCACTTTTGCAAGGTCCTGTTCCCCAACCCTAGCAAATGTGGAGGGCTAATTATATTTGCAAACAGTGCAAGTTCCAGCTTTTGGAAGCCCTTTGACAAGTTGGTCTCCATGGTCCCATCTCTACTTAGGTGTACCTCTTTGCTGTTTTTCTTCCTCTTCCTCCTTGGCCCAGCTGTCATCTCATCTCAGAGAAAAGGAGGATGAGGTTCTTTCTTGTTGCAAGGACACGTGAACAAGAAGACACAATAAAGGACAGAGGGGTAGCAGAGCCAAGTGGCTCCAGGAATTGGCTGTGAACACCTTGCATTCATTTCTATGTGAATCTCTAAACTGTGGACATCTGAAGAATGTGGAAAAATTATTTTTTTTAGCTACAACTCTGAGACTCCCTCAGCACAAAGTTGCAGTCTTAAAAAGCTGTATTCCAAGCTTTGGATATCCAATAGATAGACAGATAGGTAGGTAGGTAGGTAGATAGAAAGGTAGATGCCAAAGAACAAATGTTCTAAAAAATTTGAGGATCTTTTCTCTGGTAAGTATCTTCGAATATAAATAGACTTAAGAATTTAGCTAACAAACTATAGAATCAGCATGGGACATTTGAAAGATCACAGTGTCCCCCAGAAAAGCTCACGAATTCTTAGAATACTGTAGCTCATGTTAGTTCAGCATGCATAAAATGTAAATCAAGTATTTTCGCCTCTTTTCCCTTTAACACAATACCCCACTGTACATAGGAGGGAACCAAACTGGCTCTCCTCTTACCAAGTACCAATTTTGATCTGTTATTTTCAAGGCCTTACAGCGATTGAGTCTTCAAGGTGTTAAATGTGGGACTCATTTGTTTTGGATTAGGGCAGATTATGTGGGACCAATCCAGCCTATTGAGTGTTGGAGATCCCATGCTTACAAGAGATATGCTTGACCTCTCAACTCATGAATTGTACGGTTCTCTTTTCTATTGTTGTATTTTATAGGTTCTAAGTTTTCTACAGAGATGTGGTGAGTTCTGATCTGTGGCAAGTTCTGATCTGTGGCCACAGTATGGGTTACTGGCCAGGACTGAAATGGCTATTTTGGGGCTCAACCTGGGCTAAGCGACCAGGCCACAGTGGAACAGCTTGGGAAGCGATCTTTAGGTTTGTTGCCTCTACTGTTTGGGGAGCACAAGGGGTTTCCTCCTCACATTGGTCATTCATCTGGGACAGAAAGACCTAGGTTTGTTGAAGGACAAAGCTTTCATCCTTCAGGTTCTACACAACTTCTGGGTTATACAGAATAGATGGCCAGGAATAATATTGGTGAAGTTCCCTCACCAAGTCTGGAAGGGTGAGGGGGATTTCTGATGCACTGATAGAATCCACAGAAGTGTAAATAGGGAAATCAGTTAGTATACTAAACAGGGGTGTAGGCCACTTTTTCCTGCATCCCATTGTAGTATTGTAGTGGCCTGAGTAACACAGAGTGGGTGGCATGCATTTATCCAAGGAGGGTAATAGGTTTATCCTGGGAGACTTGCATCAAGGGGTGAATGCCCTTTTGGACAGCCTGGTGAGAGAAAAAGGCCAAGCAGACACTTGTACTTTGTCCATGGCAGGCAGTGACAGGTAGAAATAAGAGTTATGATTTACACCTTGGCACCCTTTTGGTGAACAGGAGGGCTCTGGAACTGCATTTTTGGGTCCTGAGACCTGGGGATGGGAGAGGAGACTACCCTTAGGGCTGGCCTGGTGGGGCGGGGAGTTGCCCTCTCTTAAGTTCTGTGACTCAGGGGCGGGGATCCAGTAGATGGCTAGTCAGGGAGCAACCCAGCTGTAGGGTTCAGGTGGTTCACCCAGAGGAAGGCTGAGGAGGAAGTCATAGAGTGATGCTTAGCTTCAGCTGATCCCACACAAGGTTTCTCCCCACTTTGGCACCTTTTCAGCTTCAACTCAGTTTGAATAGGTTCTGTCTAGGTCAGTGGTTCTCAACCTGTGGGTCCCCAGATGTTCGTGGACTTCAGCTCCCAGAAGCCCCAGCCACTACGGTCAATGCTCAGGGCTTCTGGGAGCTGAAGTCCACAAACATCTGGAGACCCATAGGTTGAGAACCACTGGTCTAGGTTAAATAAATGGCCCTTTTCAATTCAATTTTCTGTGTCTGGTCTTATTATTTTGTGCCTGGTTAGCAATCAGCCTTGACTCAGGTTTATGTGTGATACACTGGACACATAATTCCGGTGAGCCCTTTGTCAGTACAACCATGTGCCATATTTAAGCCTGGATAAGCTGCTTCTAGGAATAATGAGTAACAGAAGAATCAGGGAATTGTGGACTGGATCCATTTACCAGAACATACAGTAATGTTGCTTTAAATACAAACAAAATTTGCTAAAATAAAATTTGCACTTTCAGAGTTAAGATCAGTCTCTCAGTTATTTGAAAGATTCCAGCTATGTCTACTACAGATCAAATCAGATTTAAATATAATGATTGTAGGCATAGGAACAGCTTAGGCAACCTAGTTGAAGCCATGATCCTTATGGGAAGAATTGCCCTTTCCTCGATTCATCTCTCCCAAATCTCTGACCTTGATTTTTCCTCAGAGCAAGTCACTTGTTAAAATGCATTGTTGATAGTAAAATCTATTCTGCAATGTAAGAAACAGCCATTTCTCTGGTTTATAAACCTCTCAAGCCTTCAGCATTTATCTGTAAAAATGCTTTTCAGCCACTTCATTTTCCTTCAGGTCCATAAATGCAGTATGTGAAGAGGGGAGGAAAAATAAGAACAGTCAAATAAAAGAAAAGAAAAAATAAAAACTACCAGAGCTACCACAAACATTTAAACAATTTTAATACTTCCTTTTAATATTGAAATAAATTTACTACTTCTACAGAGCAGATCTTCACACAAACAGACTTTGGAGATGGAAAATAATGTCAACTTAAAAAGTTTACTCCAAGCAGGGGTGGTGGTATTTATTTGTTTAATTTTATATACTGCCTTTCTCCCATGGAACCCTGGGTGGCTTACAAAAATACTAAAACAAGAAAAAGCTACAATTCTGATAACGACAAGTTTAAAATCAATTAGACATGTTATCATATTAAAATGCAATTAAATTTTAAAAAGTGTAAACATTTTTATAAACCTAACAATAAAGTTAAAAAATGCCCCCTCAATGACTCGCTGCAACCAATTTATCATTAAATGCCTATATATAAAAACGGTTGAACTTTGAAATACACTGTACAGTTTTAATAGTATGGCCCCACTGCAACTGCCATGACTCCCTCCTGTTGAATCCTGGGACTTGTAGTTTATTCAGATACAGAGAATTCTCCGCTGGAAAGCTCCAGTGACTAACTATAAAGAACTCGACATCTGCCAGTAACCAGATTGCACAGACTGTAGCTATGTCCATTAAAATAGTATCACAGTGCTATAACAGTGTAGTTTGGATACATCCTGTGTAAGTGTGATGAATATTGATAGCTGCTTGTCTAAATGCCCACATCAAGTTTGTGCGCTGCAGGTGGTCCCCACCATTTTTTCATCCCTCAAACCCCTTAACCACACCAAACCCATGAAAAAATTAGTTGCAACCCATTGCAATTGCACAGCTCTGGTTTATATGACTAAACAACAAGACACTCGAACTAGACATTAACTGTCCCTATTACCATATACTGTATACTATTATAAAGACAGCATATGGCCTCCAGATATTTTTAGACTGCAAATCTAACTGTCTCATAGCAATTCTCACTGGCTGAATTGGCTATGGCTCATGAGAGTTGCAGTCCAGAAAGATCTGAAGAGCCACAAGTCGTCCATCCCTGCCATAGAATAGAAGGACACCAAGAAATATTTTGGCTTTCCCTTTTTTGCTTTAAACAAAAATTCTGACAGTAATAATGGTATTAACTTGCAAAAAAATGGGAAAGATTGGAGAAATAAAAAATGAGGCAGATAACATATTTAGTGGTACTTTTTGTTACTGTAGCTGCCATTTTATTAATTATGGTTAAATATGGATGAAAGACAGCATAACAATGAAATAAATAAATAAATAAAGTGACCTATTATAAACCAACCTGGAAAGAAAAAAAGAAATGAAGAATGATAATCTTTTTTCTAAAAAAAGAATTATTATTTAATTTGTGCTCTGTATGCTATTTATAATTGATGTACTGTTGATTTTTTTTAACCAACACAAAGCTGTGTGTTAAAACCAGTTCGAATGTATTATGTAAACAGGCAACATGAGCAGCCTAAGTGAGCCACATTTGTTTCTGCTTGGTGATCTTCTATGAGACATCTTGTATATGTGTTTGCAAGGCCCTCCTTCTTTGCACAGGAGAATGCAATATCCTCCATCAGATTATGATCAGAGGTGTAATTCTGTCATGCATTCTATCATCATGGAGCTGAGATCTTTTTGGTGGATACAGAAGTAACGCTTGTGATAAAAGCAAATGTGATACAAATATTAACAGCTCCTGTGCCAAGGAGCTTCATTTGCAGTGTTGAAATCCCCTTTTCAGATAGTAGAGTCACTATTTTTAGCCTTTTATAAAAAGAAAGAATATAACATTGTTTGGATTCTTCTGTACTCGAGACCTGTAATTGACATCTGTAGGGACACGGTGCATATCCATCTGAAGGCAGCTATTAGTGTTCTTGGGATCATAGGTCCCCTACATAGCATCAAGTTGCTCCTTTTCACACATATTTTCTGCACTTTGCTTCATCTGATATTATAATTTAAAATTCATGAAAATTGACGCAAAAATGTAAAAGCTATGAAGCGTTGCAATCATAAAAACAGGAATGTAAATGCATTTATTTACTGATGAACAGTCTAAAATGCAATAAAAAACACTAGTTTTAAAAAACAAAATTTAAAGTACGTTATTTAAGCTTACCGTTCCTGTTGTGCCCAAGGAAAGGTGATTCATCTGTTGTGTCAAGGGGCCCATCATACTTGCTGGCTGCATGGACATTGTGTGATCCATTGTTGGCGTTAACACAGCACCCTATAAATACATATAACTTGCATCACAAGGTTTATTTCAATTACTTTTAATTTTTTTAAAGAGGAAAAACCAAGGGCAAAGCTTAGTTTAGAAACGACACAGAGCTTAGAAAGGTTACTTCAGTGGAATCCCACTTCCATATACCTCCAGCCAGAAATGCCAGTATATTGGGGGCAGGGTCTGGGATTCTGGAAACTGTAGCTAGATGATTATGGGGAATTCTGGGACCTGTAGTCCAAATCCCCTCCAAAATCTGAAAATAGTTTTGATTCATATCATTTGCCAGTGCCAAGATAACAGAAAAATGAATCAACTACCACAGTTGGAAGATCTGAAAACACCATTAAAAGGCAGTTAATGGACCACTGAGCTAATGTGATATAGTGCTTGTGGAAACTAAGGGCCTTTCTGCACTACACTGATATAGTGTTATAGTAAGTCCTATGGAATCCTGGGATTGGCAGTTTAGGGACGGGCACTTAGAATTTTCAGCCAGAGAGCTGTTTGGCCTCAGTAAACTACAAGCCCCAGGATTCCACAGGATGTTGAAAGTGGAATAATAGCACTATAACAATTCTTTACTAATGATATAGTTACTAATTAATAATTAATAAATAACTTCCAATTATTAACTAGTAACAAATTATCATTAAAATAATTTATTAAAATATTAATTACTAATATATTAATGTTTTCATTTTCTGGCACAAATTCCTAATTAAAATATCTCTGACCAATATCTGAACTTATCCTCAAAGTCAGCAGTAGATATTGTCACAAATAATGTGAGAAGGCAAATTTCCTTTATAGAACGAAAAACGAAAAACTTTGTATTCCCAAGGTCGATGCCATTGCAATTTTTCCAAGATTTTAACATGCTATTTTCTAGGACATATCACATTTGGCTACCAACTCCTGATAAATGAATGCATGTAGACAAGTGAACCAAGCAAAAATGTTTCTCATTTAAACATCTAAAGTAACCTGCATTAAACAATTCTATCCATACTTTGTTATATTTTAGCAAATAGACATCATACACAATTTGCTATATTTTGTGAATATTTTATATTTGCAAAGCACAAGAGATACAATTATAAATAGAATAAAATAAGATAGAATAAAATCTGGGAAAAAGGGGAATTCTAGTTAAAAACAAAATATATCAAAATTAAAATTCCACATAATTCAGGACATCTTTTCAATGTCCTTCAATCTGCTTCAAACACAATGTATCAGTTCTGATCTGTCAACAAATATACTTATTTGTCATGATGAGGTTTTCTCCTTAGACTGATCAGAAATAGGAATATGTATTTAGTATGTAACTCAACATTGAATTCTAATGCCATTAAGAAGTAAATTGGGTGTTGCTCCACTGTCTTCATGTTAGACAGACAGACACCTGCGTGTCTTGCTAGACAAACACATTTAATCATGCTTGTAAAAAAGCAAATCTTAGCATTCTTTGCATTGGTATATCTATTGTACTGGCTAAGGTCAACTCTGTGCCTTCTGTGTCAACTTTACTTAAAGCACATGTGTAACAATCCTGTTGCAAATGTCTGTCAAACCTAAGTCTTTTGACAGTAGAAACATAATTAGACTAAAATTAGATAATATCCCAGCAACTAACCAGCCCAACACCACCATCCAGCATACCTGTAGATTGCAGGAGTTGCGCAGATAAAAGTGAGAGAAATTCAGAATGATCACAACTTACTTACTTAATTAATTTTAATTAATAGCCATTTCCACACTACACTGTTATAGTGTTGTTATTCCTCTTTCAACATCCTGTGGATTTCTGGGGTTTGTAGTTTACTGAGGCCAAAGAGCTCTCTGGTTGGGAATTCTAAATGCCCCTCCCTAAACTTCAAAGCCCAGGATTCCATAGAATGTTGACAGTGGAATAGCAGCATTATAACAGTGTAGTGCGGAAATGGCCAATATCCTGCCTTTCTCCTTACACATGATCCAAGGAAGCTTGGACTTTACTGTCTCAATTATCAAGTTGTGATGAGTACTGAGGAACATTCATTGATATCTGTTTCCTTCCTACAAAAAGTTACCTCAACAAAGGAAAAAGATCATTCCAATTTTTATGATGTCTGGCACACTTCATGCACAGGCTGAAGCTATACATAGTACTTCTTTCCATGATCTTGCCTTAACTCCTCAATCCAACCCAAGAAGGTACTTCTGAGGAGCAAGAGTCTTCTGTGCTTACTTACTTACTTATTTATTTATTTAACTAATACATATGCATTTGCACATGCATGATTTATGAGGGAGCTCCAAGAACCCATGACTGGGGAAAAGTCAAGATAAAAGATATATCAGAGTATAAAGAAGCATGGGAATAACAGAAAATTTTAAAAAAATCATTCTGAAAATCTGCAATGAGAGTACTCTGGATGTAGAATCAGTCACTCTTCTTGAAACTACAATGTTTGTTTGGTTTTACTAGAGATATAAAGAATATGTCAACATTTTCTCATCTATAACCAGACAGGGTCTTTCAATGTCCACAATTTTTTTAATTCAAATGCTAAATATTTTTCAAAGACAGTGAAAAATCTGTTTTTGATTCTTAACAAGTTTTGTAAGAACATTGGGATTCATGCAAAGAATATTTTTGCAGGAAATTTATCTCACGTGAAAATGGTTTTTGTGCCAAAAAAAAAAAAAAAAGCTTTTCACAAATAAAATCTTCACACAAACATCCCAATGTGACAAATTCTTTAAAAAAGTACAAAAGTTTCAGGGCCTTTCCACACTAAAGTTCTCCCCCGCATTTGTGGGTTTAACTTTTGCAGGTTTGATTATTCGTGGTACCTGCTGGCCTCCTCCCTCCTGCCCGCAGCTGCCAGCACGATTGTCAAGGGGAAGAAAGATCACCCCCCATGCTCTCCTGCTGCTGCTGCCCATCTGTTCCTGTGGGTAGGGGCAGCAGAAAGCCAAGCGGGGGAGATCTTTCCTGCTGGCTCTCACCCATGCCCCCCTACCTGCATGATTGTGATTGCATGGGTGGGGGCCTACAGTTATTTGCATTTTTTCACTTCCGCGGGAATTCTGCTTCCCTATGCAAATGTGGAAGGCCTACTGTATACTGTTATAGTGCTGTTATTCCACTTTCAACATCCTGTGGAATTCCGGGGTTTATAGTTTACTGAGGCCAAAGAGCTCTCTGGCTGAGAATTCTAAAGGCTCCTCCCTAAAAGGCAAACTCCAGGATTTCATGGGATGTTGAAAGTAAAATAATAGCATTATAACAGGGTAGTGCAGAAAGTGTGCCTCAGAAACTTGCCTAGAATGAAGAAAAACTTGAAAAGAACTGTTCATATATGTAAGAATGAAAGAACCAAAGATTTACATCCCCAGTTTTATACACACACACATTTTTTCTAAACCAGGTTTTTCTTTGTCTCTAGTAGTCATTTTTGAAATAAAATAGTATTGTGTAAAAACTCTCAGAATCTTGCCTAGTGCAGAGAAACCTTTTCAGCTTTTTTTCATTCTCACATGAAAGTATGAAATAAGCAAAGATTTACAACACTAGTCCTTGTATACATGCACAAATGTTACAAATAGAATTTCTTTTTTTTTTGCCTTGTTTTCATACAGCGTTATCTGTAGCTCACCAAGTAAAGGTCTCCGTTATTCCAAGAACTACTTGGTAGCCAGTGATAGCAGCAACAATTAATTCCAGAGATTCTCACTGATAGCAAGATGCCTCACTTTTCTGATATTTCTGTTGCAAAAAGAATGGTTGGAAACCTGGTTTGATCAGAGATGTGGCAGATGGGCAACTGCAGCAGAGCATAAATTCTGAAGACAGCTCTTCAAGGGAAGGTAGCAGTAGCAGCAGCTAGGGAGGCTGTGTGATTGAATATTGCAAAACTGTACTGCAGATGTGGTGATATATCTGAAATAACAAGTGCTTCACCACCATTATATTCAGACTCAACTTTTACCGTTTCTGATAACATTTTTTTAATTATTTCATCCATGAAGAACAATGATACCAAATTACTTTGTGTATGGGCACTGTACATCTGTTCACAAATTTTTTTTTGCCTTTCGAGAACCATTTACATGTGCTCTTTGGCCCTGATGCCACCAGGTAACAATATATTGAACCATGGAACGTTCAAAGAGAAGCTGTGTGAATAGTGACTAGTATAACAGGAATATATGAGGTATGATGCATAGAGATTTTATAGCATTGTACTTCACATTACTACATTAGGAAATTGTGCAGCTTGGTGAAAAGACTTTTCAGTGAGCATTCTTGCTCTTTTCACAACTCAGTCCTCATAGTTTTTCAAAGATATTCCTTTCCTTTAGAATGTTAATCTTTCACTATAATGAGGACTAGTAATTTGATCCTTTAACCGGAGAAGACATGAAAACAGGGATTCTATAACCTCTCATCTGTTCTAAAAGTCAGCTTTCAGAAATTAGTTTCAAATTTTTGGTCTCTTAGCAAATATCCTGTCTTTGGAATAATAAAAATAATAATAACAATAGGTGTTCACCTTTAGAAAACAAGGCTACTGAGATGATTAAACTTTATAAGTCTGCAGCATCCTCTATCCATTGTCTTTTTAAGAGTAAACACTCTCAAGGTGGCTTCCAGTTCTCCATATGATGAATTTACATTCATATTTGTTCCCAGATTCTGGATTTTTATATAGCCAAGAAGGAGAGGGTGTGCTTTATTATGGGACAGCCACTATAAATATGGATCTACTTCCTCATAAAATCAATTCATGGCTGGAAGAAGAATGAATTAGAGAATGTTCCCAATAGTAGGGGAAATGTTGTTTTGGATATATTCCCCCACTAACAGTCTATAGAATTTCCATGCAATCAAAAAAGTAAACATTTATAACTAATTATATACATAAATAAATACTGTCTCTTAGGACAACATACTGTCCCAAATGTATTTCTCAAAACAAACTTGTCAAGTTCCATCCCCTCTGACTGATTTAGCTATAAAAAAACCTTCAAAATATTATGGTAAGATTGTCATCACGTCAATAGTTCTATACCATTTGTTTGAAAGAGTTTGCTATCACATCAGTGGTTTTATAGCATTTGTATGAAAGAGTGATTATATGTGGTCCAAAAGGATATACTGGCCCAGTGGCAAAAACAAAAGAAGTGTGTTTTTCACCTCCTTATCTTGATGCTAGAGTTCACTGAGTTTGCAAGATACAGAGAGTAGACTTTCAACATTCTTTAATTTAATTGAAGGTCTCTTTTGAGATTTTGTCTTTGTGAAGCAACATTCACAAGAATGATGAACTCCTGATGGGCAACTCTTTTGAGATTTTGTCTTTGTGAAGCTGAGGGCTTAACTTTTTCACATGTATCTTCTGACTGTCTCATCTGCTCAGTCCACAAATATATGGGGCAGGGAAAGATTAGATTAAACAAAATTTATAGCTTAAAAACAAAAACAAAACTTGGCTATTTCAGTTGGTACTTTTGTAAAGTGCTTAGCCTGTTTCAAGCCTCCCAACATTTCCCTTGGTTTATTTTTTAGGTTGTCAAAATTTGGCCTATATACATTAAAGGCATCAGATTCCATCTGATCTTGGAAGCTGAGCAGATCATCTCTGGTTAGTATTTGGATGGTAGACTGTGGATGAATACCAGGTGCTGTGGGCTATATTTCACCTCTGTGTATTCCTTGCTTAAGAAAACCCTATTAAATTCATATGGTCACCAGAAGTCAACAGGCAACCTGGAGGGACACAGACACACACAAGCCTTATTATGAGAAATAGCTAAAGCCCCATACTACTTGGGTCCATACTTCTTGGGTCTGGAGGGCCTTATCTCCCTTTATGAGACCATTAGCGCTCTAAGATGTTTTGGAAAGGCCTTTTCTCTGTCCCAGCACCTCCTCTAGCTTATTGGTGGGAACAAGAGAAAGGGCCTTCTCAGGGCCTCTTAGGGAGGCCAGGACAGCTTTGTCCTTGTTCTCCTTCCACCAGGAAGTTTGAATATTCTTGTGCCATCAGAACAAGAAACTGAATGAAATGGGTTTTCAATGATGTGCTGTGCTATTTTATAGTTTGCAGAGTCTTTTGAAGAAATTTAAAATTTTTCATTTTATAAATTGTTTAATTTTTTAAAAAATAACTTCTATATTTATATTTATATCAAAGTTTGTGTGCAATTTTTAAATCTATATTGTTTTTAATAAGCCACCCTGAGCCCTATTATTTGAAGAACAGTGGGGTATTAAATGAGATGATGATGATGTAGACAACGATGGTATTGGAGAAGGGCAGGGACACTTTATCTGAGCCTCAGTGGTGTCTGTGTGATATAAGATCTTGTAAGAACTTGAGAGATTTGGTGGAGCCATTCAGAAGCAAAGTTAAATCAGAACACAAGCCGACATACTCTCATGGATGAGTGAGAACTTGTTAGCTCCCAGGCCAGGCCCTTCTCTACAGGAGCAAGAGAGAGACAGTAGCTCCCTCCAGAAAAGATTTAAATACAAATATAAAGATCAAATACAAATCAGGTTGGCACAAAAGAAGCTAGAGGACACTTTGATCCTGAAGTTTTTTTAAAAGCAATATACAAGGCCAAACGTGTGTATATATTTCTTTGGGGACAGGGGACTACCTGCTGCCTGGGGAATTCTGAGAGCTGTAGTTGAAAAAAAAAACTTTTCTAAGCTTTATAAAGGGTGCAGGTTGTGCAATGCAGACCACATGTTGGTGATGAGGGTTTAATAAGAAGTCCCATAAAACATGTGCTTAACATTACTAGTATGTGGATTCAAATTTGAATAGGAATTTCAACAATAGGAAAATGCACAGAACTATATTTCGTACGTCTACAGAATTCTAATTAATTACACATTTCCCTACTGTGCCCTTTCAAACTCAGAGCACGTGCTTAGCATGCAGCTTGGTACACAATGATGCCAACTTCCTTACAAGCAGAACAAATTAATGTGCCAAAAATAATGAAACAATCGCAGTTTCTGGGGCAAGTATATACTGAAGGGTATCAGCCTACCTTGACGCAAAAAGAACCCTCAATTCCCATTCCTGTTAATTGATTTAATCATTGTAGAGTGGCATGCCTTTTAAAATTAAACTTTATGACACATTTATAGTCACTGCTTACAGAAGAGAAAACAATACACAAGGTTGCATTCTTGAACTTCATTCCTCTAGTGCATTAAAGACAAAATCCATTTTACAACTAACCTTAATACATAAATATTTGGTATTAGTAAATAATGCCACAATGCATAATTATTTGTAATCAGTTTGCAAAAACTTGATGATTTCCAGTGAGAAAAGGCACCTTTTGGAAGAGGTGCTATCATTAGGAAATATTTTACTAATCTCAGATAATTAGTGGCAATAGTATTCTTTAAATACATTAGAAGTGTCTGCAGAGGTGAAAGTGCTTGAAAATATTTTATGAAAAAATAATTTGTTGCCTTCAATTCATAATTTTTGGGCAAGTCTTCATTTTTGGGCAAACTGATTATTTTAATCTTAAAATAACAATGACATTAATACATTCATTAATGCATTCATTAATGACATTAATAGATTCAGTTGACAATTACATTAATGAATCAAGCAATGATTTTTGGTTCATATTATTTTAATGCTTTTGGGGGGGTAACTGGGGTATCTTGGGCAATTTTAGAAATTTTAATCGATTTCTAATGATCTAAAAATAACACTATCCCCACATTATTAGTAATTAACTCAATATGGTAATTTCATCACTTCCCCCAAACCCACCTTTACTCTTCACTTAGTATTAATTAATTAATTCTGATGTCAATGTATAATTAACATTTCCAAGCTCTGCTTTGGAGGTAATACATAATATCATAACCTGTCTTCTCTTCACTTGAAAGCCACTGTGCTGAAGTGCTTTTAGAACGCTGGACTTAGTTATGAGAAACTATGGCCATTTCTGCACTAGATTGTTATAGTGCAATTATTCCACTTTCAACATCCTATGGAATCCTGGGGTTGCAGTTAAGGGAGGGGCTTTTGAGAGATTTCTTTGAGAAAGAAATAACAGAATGGCTTTTTGTACATTTCTTTGTACCAGTTGGGTAAAATCTGTAGAATACTTATTTATGGTGAATAAACCTTGCTCTTTAAAAGAGTGATAAAATCCAGGGCTGTCATTCCACTTTAAGCCCTGTAGCTACATCCTGTGGAATCCTGGGATATGCAGTTTAGGGAGGGATATTTAGAAGTCACTAGACAGCTCTAGTGTTTCCCCAAGCTACAAAACCCTGGATTTTACAGAATACAGCCATGGCAGTTAAAATGGAATCATAGTGCTATAACTGTGCAATGTGAAAGGGCCTTCAAACTCATATTATGCTCAACATTGATGCAGCTGTGACAGGGCTGAATATATTATTTTTTAGATAGATAGATAGATAGATAGATAGATAGATAGATAGATAGTACTAATCTAGGATGGAAATATTGCTATTATCTAGACAGTGGATCAATTATACTGTGAGTCCCATGTGACAAGGCCCTTAAGAAAATTCCTCAAAGTATCATATTAGTATGTCTAAACTCCAAACTGTGGTTCATTTTTAATATAGATTAGGAAAATATTGTTGTTGTGCATCTTCAAGTCATTTAAAACTTATAGCAACTCTAAGGCAAACCTATCATGGGGTTTTCGGAGACTGTGCGTGCATGTGTGTGTGTGTGTGTGTGTGTGTGATGCACTGAAGCTCACCCGGTGGGTTTCCACGGCCAAGTGATGAACTGAACCCTCGTCTCCAAGGTCATAGTCCAACGTTCAAACCAGTACATGACACTGGCTCTCTTAGGGAAATATCTACCTCAAAAATTGCCATTTGAATCTGGTTTGTTGTTTGTTGCCCTAAGCTATATTTAAGTTTGACCACAGTCTGTCTGTCTTCAGATCTAGTAGCCAGTTGTGGCTGGTTTAAAACTGAAACAAAGGTCCTTTCCGCAAGTGGGAAAGGAACTGCGCAAACACGGGACTCACTGGATTTCTTCAGCGTCCGGCTGAGTCCGTCGGGACGAGGAGCACTGTGAGCTCGTCACTCCGCACTGCTCCGGCATCCAAAATGGCGGCTTCCGGTTGGTGGAGGCTCTCCACCAACCGGAGAACTCGCCAGCCTAAAGCCCACCCCCGGCAGATCTGCAAGCACACACTAGTGCGCGCCTGCAAATCTGCACTGGAGCACGGCGACGGAGTGATACAGAGCCACGCGCTCTGTGCTTTTTAAAAACTTCTTAAAAGAGGTTTTTAAAAAGCACGCTGAGTGACCAGTTCTGGTCACTCTGAACCAGACTGAGGTACGGAACTACAAAAAGTAGTCCCCCCCAGTCCACTCCACGGTGCAGAAGACCTCTGTCGGAGGTCGCTCTGCACTGTTTTAATAGCCCGGTGTAGAAAGGGCCAAAGTATTTCAACCTCTGGGTGATTAGAATGGAGGACAAAAGAGGAAGGGAAAGGCCATAAGTTCATTCAGGGGACAGTATATAGTATCCCACAGGCAGAGAACTGCATTTATGCACCTTCTGTTTTCTTAAAGTCCTTATCACTTCCCATAAACTGTTAGTGGCATGGCAGCAATGAAACAAATTTTATTTCCTTTAAAAACACACCTTTAAAGAACCTTGTTTTAAAGCCTAATTGTAATATAGGAAACCTGCATCTAATGTTATACACTCATATTGAAGCCCCTTGCCTTTACCACACTGCTAAAATTCAATGATGCAATAGCTAGATGCCGTGCTGTGATGTGAACTCCTTGGTGTGTTGAGGGGTAATCTGGCATCAACTTCCAGAAGTTGTGCACACCCGTTAATCCATAATTTAGTATTACATCTATCAGAGGCCATTATCCACCTGATCTAGGTCTTTGTCAACTCTCACTATCTGACTGAAAGAGAAGTTAATTTTGATTATGAGTTTAATTCTATTGTACAGAATGTATAATGTTTGGTAAAAAAATCTTCAAATATTCATAGTTAAAAAAAACTAGATTGAAAGCAGGATGTTAAGTCTTTTTGTATTGAAATGGTAATAATTATGGGTAAGTTAATCCAGTCTCTTTTGCATTTCTGTGGCTATTTTTTTATCTTGCAACTGGTTGAAAATATTTTGTAACTTTACTGCCAGAGGTTGTGCAGTCTGATCCATAATTATGCACACGATAAATGCACTATGAATATTCACCTTACGATTGGATAAATCTACTCAGTTACGCTATTAAGCTCCATAGCTAGCAAAACATTTGTCAAAGTGTTGGAATACAGCCCAATCAAAATTCTTAATGTAGTCTGATATAAAACAACTAAACTAATTCCATAAAAGAAATACTGAAGGATATATTTTAAGAGATATCTGGTCAGCTATAAAGCACCTAATTCCATTCCTCTTCGGTTTAGCATCACCCACCATAATATAATATTGCACATTTTGTAGATTTTATATATTCATGCAAAACCAATGAGATAATTTTACAGGAATTCTTGAGCTCAAGAAACTGCCACATAAACATGTAATTGGCAACTCTGTGCAGTTATTTTGCAAACAACAAAAAAAGTGTTATCCTCAAAAACTAAACAATGAATTCTACATACTAAGGATAGGCAGCTGACAACTCCGTCATATCTAGGCCACCCAGAAGCAGATGGAAGGCCTTCCTTCCATGCCAATTGCCACTTCTGTGACCTTGGAGAGAGACAGACAAGACCCAGGCACAGCTCCAATATGCCCAGGCCCAGTGGCAGATGAAAGGCCCTCTTTCTGTTCCCATTCAGTCATGTAGGGATGGAGGAGCAATGGGGGTGGTTCACCCCCAGAGGCAATTTTTGGGGGGCATCCCAGCTCCTTGCTTGCCCTCCCACACGTACCGTAGCCCTACCCTGTCCACCATAGCGCCACCCCATCTGTCATATCCATGCCCTCACATGCCGTGGCCCCACCCCCAGCATCATAGCCTCGCCCCCATGCACCATAGCCACGCCCTCTCCTGCCTCCCCCTCCACGCACTCCAAGCTTTATCACTGTTCCCATTGCAACTGCTGAGGCTTTGGAAGGAGTGAAGAAGAGGCAGTACCCGCTGGACTTAATCCCTTCCCACACCGCCCTCCTTTTTTTTTTTTTTTTTTTGGTCATGTCTTAATTAGATTGTAAACCTGAGGGCAGGAAACTGTTTTTGTTCTTTTACTTGTAAAGCACCATGTACAGTGATAGTGCTACAGAAATAAATGACTGTGGTGATAATGACTCCAGGGAGGTTTTGAGTCAGTGTTGTGGAATAGTGCCCAACCTTCTATGTCCAGCAGTTTTTTTCTCCCCTTCCCTAGGTACTTTTTACATGTGTCTCAGCTCATACTGGAGTGATTCAGTGAGCAGCAAAACCTATATTGCTAGCTCACGCCTCCTGCTCAAAATGGTCCTTGTGAAAACTATTGCTAAGACACTTCACATATATCATGATATCAGTATTTTTACATCACCCCTGTATCTTTGGTCATTTATTCAATCTGTATTACACCTGCTTTAAATTATTATCCTCATGATTTATTAAATGTGTCCAGAAAGGAATCAAATATAGTCTGTTGTTATTTTCACAGCACCCCAAAGAAGCAGAGAACTAGAGATGAGATAGTGTGGCTTATGATAGCCCTTTCAGTATTCATTCATTATTAGCACACTGCAAATCAAGCAAACACACAGCCTCCTACTGAGCTTGCACCTTATCACTGATATCGCCACAATATCTCCACAATAACTTGCATATGCCCATAGTAAACTAAATGTATCATAGACCATAAGGTACAAATATATGAAATAAACCTGTCTTTTCCTGTATTGTATGTAGGAAATGATAACAAAATACAAAATCCACAAAAGAGTGATACTTTTACTGGCCAACCAAAATGCAAAAAAACATACCATGTAAGCTTTCAAAGATTCACTGGCTTCTTCATCAGAGAAAGATGTTAAAAATCATACAGGAGAAGAAGGGTGACTACATTGATAAGCTTTACTACACAGCACCTAAATATTTCTACAGCTGTACAGGTACAGGAACTTCTTGAGAAATTCAATGTTCTCTGACTGCGAAAAGGGCAGTTATTTTCGCACAGCACAGGGGCAGGCTGCATGTCACAGGAATTTACTTTTCTCTGGTTAATATAGTTGAATTTATTTTCTGCCTTTTATTGTCCATTGTCCTGGTTCACCACATGGTCAAGAAGGGGAGTGGCCTCTGCCTGCATCTTAATTGACGAGAGGTAACATCTATGACAAAATGTAGGCCTGTGACTCTAGTATGGTCATTTTTCTTCTTCCTGTGTGATTTTCAACATGCCCGAAGAAGAAGAAGCCAGTGAAGCTCTGAAAGCTTGCATTATGTATTTTGTGCATTTTGGTTGGCCAATAAATGTAGCATGCTTTTATGGATTTTGTATTTTTTTGTAGCTTGCTGCATGGCCCTGAACATGTTTCCTGAATATAAGAAGTGAATATAAGAAGTGATCCTAATTATCAGTCATTTATAGTGTCTTCAGGATGGCACTTATTGTAAAGAAGACTGTTGTGCAATCATGCACAAGAAAGTAAAAGTTGTAACTCCTGGATGAAATGGGAATATTCCAATTACAGATCACAACTGTTAACCCTATGTGCCAAATGGAAAGCCATTACAGTTGCAGAGCTGCAGTAACAATACACAAGCAATGCTATGTCTACTTACAGGTAAGTCCCAATTAATTAAATGGGGTATACTCCCAAGAAACAGGATACAGGACTGCTGCCAAAGCAAGTTATGTTTGCAAACCATCCTTTGTTGTCTTACAAATAATTGTAAGTCATGAATTCTTCTAATCACTAAGAAGTTTATTTGGATCAGAAATGGCATACATTGATGGTAGGCGAGTAGGATTATTCACAGCGAAAATAGTCCTGCTGACTGTGCTCATTAATCAGGGCTACCAAAGTAAAGGGTGTTTGTTTATTTAAAAGACGGCTTAACTGCTGAGCAGTCGTCTCCATAGAGCTCACCTGCTGAGCTGGGGTCCCTGCAGAGCTCATCCCCTGATTTCAAAGGAATGTAAATTTAAGAAAGCAATAGATCTGTATGCAAAATAGTTGGCCATTGTTGCTTTAACGTGCACAGTTAATTGAATACATCAAATAAAAGACATTCCTTGATTAATTTGATCCCCCCAACCAGCTACCCCTCCCATGCAACTAATAGCATTTTTATGATGGATTATGTTAATGTTCTTTTGGCCTAGATAAAGAAAAAGGTACCAACATTTTCTGAATTCTACAGATTATTTAAAGATTCTACCAGCCAGTGGTCCCATTTCTGGTCCTGCTTCATGCCTAGTCCAAGTCAAAGCTCTGCTCCTAACGCTTGACTGGCAGGAGGCTCACAGGTTTTGATCTGTCTTCGCTGCTTATAAACCACTACTGTGATGGAATTACATGAGCTCTTTCATTTTCACCATTGTCACTGTTGTTGCTAGAACCCTGCTTTTCCCCCAAACCCAGAACTCAAGTCTGCAGTAGGTTGCTGAAATTTATAGCATGTACAGAGGTGAAATCTATACTCATCAAACTGCAAGTTTTCCTATTTTACACTGTCGTATATGAAAGCAACCAACTCTAGTAATAGGCGTTAGTGATGGTGGATAAATTAATCTGGCTTACACTTTAATAAGAATCACTTTTAATATAAATTGACCTAATTCATACTTCCCAAAGTAATACGTGGACCAGAACGCAATATCTCATTTGGTCTCCACACTTCTCTGAATTTTGTGACACAGTTTCCTGATTAAAAATCATATATCAGGAAAAAAACTGTATATCAAATTTTGGGTATTTTGAGGGAAGGTGCTTGGAAATACCTCCCTGTATGGTAAAATTAAATAAAATTGTGAACTTTATTTCTATGTAGACTTAGATTTTAAAAAGAGAGATTTCTAACTGAGGCAGACATGAATGCCACTAACTCATGCTCAAACAATACAAATGTTATGGACAACAAAAACAGATGGATTTATCCATGTCCACATGAAGCAATGTGTTCTGTTAACTAATATATTATTGTTTTAGTATTATATCCTCACATATATATTTCATATAGGAATGGTATGTGTAGGAATGGGTGAATTAGTCTATTTCTTTTCCATTCATTTCCACATGGGTTCACTCATGAGTTCATTCTGTTTCATTTTCACTGTCATCCGTGATTATGAAGGGGAGAAAACATACAAACATTTATTTAAGTAGTAATGGTCTCTTATACTTTGATGTTACTAAGTGCCCAAACAAGTGCTGTATTTTCATATATTTATAAATATGAGTTATTTCTCTGTTAGGAAGTTATTTTCAAAATATTGGAACTCTCTGAGAATATTCTCAGATGCTGATACTGTATTTTAAAAAGTACAGCATCAGATCTAATTATCTGTTCTTTCTATTTATTAATTCTTGTCTTCCAAATAAAATGAAAAGATAATTCATGCCAGAGTTCCTTGCATGGGATATGGAATGGTAGCAGAAGATTTTAGGCTCACTTTTAGTGTCATCAGAGCAGTCGGAGGAAAAGTAGCAGTTGTATCAGTTGTAGAGGAATATACAAATGTACTGTATTTCTAAACTAAACCTACTGGCGACCACCAGTTTAGTAGCTGAAAACACTGGCAAATTCATCACAATAAGAAGCACATCTCAGTGCCAGGAGATGACACTAGAGCTGTGGGGTGGGAATTGTGACCATGATTGTGAATTTGCAAAGTTACTGAAGATGCAGTTGTTGACAGTAGCAGGGCAACCATCCACTCAGCAACTGTGCATTTGTATAATGCTGGCTGTGGAACCCACATCTCAACAAGGGATGGAAAAAAATTTCATTGGTGTCCAACAACCTTGATGAAACTAGCCTTTTCACATCTCCTGAGATGTATTACAACCAGAAATGCAGCTTGCCTTAAGGATCTGCAGATCTGTGGGGCTTGCAAGGAGTTTTGGCGAACTAAAGTTCATGCAACAATGTGCAGTTTAATAAAACCTGAACTGCTGAAAAGTATGCAATTGAAAAAAAAATATGCACAGACTTTCATTAGCCAATGGAGAAAAATGTCTAAGTTATATAATATATAAAAATTGATGCACACTTGGGAAATATGCTTTGAATTGAGAATGAATTTTAATGTGGGGAGAGAGAAAAAAATTAAGTCTCACAGCCCGATTCAGAACAAGGATAAAAAGAAAATGCAGATGGGGTTCAAAGAACTGCAGTGAAATCAAGACGGAGAGATTTTCAGATCCCCTAACTTCAGCTGCCACCTCCTGGCACCAAAAGGTTAGGACTGATAACAGTGAAGGAGGAAGAACTCAGATATATATGTATACATACATACCTATTCAAATACTCCAAGCACTACAAATAGATTTAAATATGTATATCAGAAAATATATTTTAAATCACGCTTTCATCCTGACAGATCTTTCTCCTGTTAAGGATGGAGTATACACTTGGTGTGGAGCTAATTAATACTTTTTCAAAAATTAAGAAATACAGTGGAAAGTGAGGACCCTTCATGCATGGTGAAGTTTTTATATAATGAATTTACAATTTCAGTTAACCTTGGTATTAAATGATTTGCAATAATAGTTGTTCTGATAGCTGTTGTGATAGTGTAGGCTGTCTTCAGTTGGGATGATTTCAAATAAACATTTCTTTACATGAAAATAAAGTGATAAACTAGTTTTATGAAGACTTATCACCCCAGAATTAATGAAGTAGTGGTTACAATTCAAGAAATGCATGAGTGGGACAGTTGGTCTATCCAATCCAGCACTTTCTGCTTTAATTGGAATGAGTTTTCTAAAGAGTTAGAAGAGCTCCGTCCCAAACCTGAGAAATTACACAGCTTAAGGTGGAGATGTTGGCACACGTCCTGCTCATTTCTTACCAAAACACAAAATGAAAAAAAAAAAGATCAAAATAATAAATTGTTTATTCCCTGACCCTACAATTTCCATGTAAGTTATTTGATAGAATTCATTTTCAGGGGGAAAAACCCACTGACTTCTTTTTAATTCCACCAACTCTACAAGTGAGCCTAAGAGGGTCTTACAAAGCTAGAGAACTATTTATAGTAACCTCTGACAACAATTATTTGAAGGTCACCATGATTTTTATCTGCCATTTTTTTTCTCAAAGAGGATTTGATAAATAGCTACAGGATCCAATAAACTGGTAATGGTTTTTATGTTGCTTTTGACCAAAATGCTATTTGTAGAGCATTGGGAGAACAGGAAGTAATAATATGTTCTATATCCCGTAATAATCCCCCTCCCCTCAGAAAAAAAAATCCAGGTAAAAGCAAATAGAAGAAACACATTCCATTATAGGTTCGGGGGGGGGAATCTTGTAATGACACATTCACCTGAAAGATCAATAGTTCCCCCTGCACATTTCTCCTGGCATCCATACTTGCATCAATACCAGCAATTGCACTGGCCACCACTCTTCACCAATTTGGGTAAGGGTACACCTCCTCTGCTTGGACCATTGGCTATCTCTGCACACTAAATGGGGGAGGCTTATGTTTGTTTTGCTGTTGAGACACATGATTAAAGGTGGGGGGAAAAACTTCTCTTCAGGGCAAGTAAAATGTTGTCTCAATCTACATTTCACTGAAAGTGAGGAGGATTTGCCTACTCTTCTGCTTTTCAGGGAGGAATGTAAATGGAGTGTCACAGGAAAATCTGGGCCAGCCACACATCCATCCGGGTTTCTTTCCACCAGAGTAATCCTGCATGCTATACTGGAACACTTTTAAGCAATAGCCCATCCTCTTACTCATTCTCTGTCAGTATGGATGGCCCTTTCCACATGGGGGAAAAACACGGGGTAACACGGGGTAGGATGACCTCACCCGGAGGTCATCTACACTGTGGAGTGTGCTGGGCAGTTAGAAATGTGGAGTTTCCCCACCTCAAACCGCCCTCACGCGGCTGCGGGGGTGGCGCCACATGTTTTATAAAGACCACATTACATGTGGTCTTTATGAAACACGTGCGTGCTAGCCCGTTGCAGTGCCCCATGGGGAATTGCAGGGGCATGCAAGCGCGTCCCTGCAGAGCTGCCCGGGGGGTGGGCTTCCGGCTGGCGTGCTTCTCCGATTGCCGGAGAGCCGCCGGAAGCCGCCAGCCGCCATTTTGGGCACCGCCGCCATGTGGAGTGGTGAACGCGTGCTGCTCCCCGCAGCGACAGATTGAGGTAAGCTCCGTTCCCACGTGCACCACCCCGTTTCCTCGCATTTCACGCCCCCCTGTGTGGAAAGGGCCGATACTTCTAAGTCAGTATGGATACTTGGGCAGAGAGATTGGCTATTCAGAATTTAGGGATTTAGGGGGTGAGTTCACTCCGTATTGGCCAATCTCTTTGCTCCAGGTGGGTATTTCTTAATATGACACTTCTGGCATCATTTCTGTTGGAACCTCTGGCAAGCATGCTACAAGCCAAGGAATTCTTTGGTAAGCACTGGAAGAAGAATTGCTCTTCCAGCTCTCCCCTCACATTCTCCAAGAACAAGTTGTTAGAAAAATGGAAGCTGCCTTTGCATCTTGGCACCTATACAGCATCTAGAGGCTGAACAGGAGCAGTGTGGTTGACCTATCAACACAATGCACTTTTGAGGGAATGCTGGCTAGAACAAGAAACAATCCTCATTCTTGGTTTGGAGCCAAGGTGCTTTCATTCATCATACCAGCAATGGGAAACTGTTGAGAGCTAAGAAGCAATCCTAACCCTTCAGGGGACTTTGTAGAGTCACTCCACTGTTTCAGAATACATATTAAAAAATTTCTCTCTCCAAATTTCCCCCAATGACTCCTAGGGATGCAGGAGGGAGATTTTGCCACATTTTATCCCATTTGTTGCCCTTTTTAGGCCTAGGAGAGGAATTTTTCAATTTTTCAGGATGTAACCCGAAGGCCAGCTCCCAGCCATTCCCAATTCTAAAAATAACTCTCCTGGACTTAAAATTGCCTAGGAGACCTAGAAATAGGGCACAATGGCTCTCATGTCTTTTGGGCAACCTGGAATTTTCCCCCCTCAATTATTTTCTAGGGGTTCTATGGGGCATCTAAAAATGGCCACAAGGGATTCATTTGACAAGCTGACAACATACTTGCATGTAGAATAGTTACCCTGCACTCCTCATACATTCCTCACTATTTAATTTGAATAAAGTTGTACTCTGTTTCCATTCAGGCCCTTTTCACATGGCATTTCCGATGAGAAAGGGCCCCTTGAGCATCGCGCAAATGTGAGGAGCAGTCCACACGACGCACGACGCTCCAGGGCTTGGCACGGACCATGCATGCATTTTTCCATTTTCAGCTTGAAGTCGAAAATGCTGCATGGTCGCTCATCACTCCGGGGCTCCGCGTGCACTTACCTTGCGTACAGAGCCTTTGGAGCCAGGCTGGTCATGCTTCCTGTCTCAGTGCAACCTGGGAAGGTCCCAGGCTGCACTGCAAAGGAAGAGGCGGGGCTCTCGTGCGAGCAGGAAGCTCGTGTGGAGCCGATGAAGCAGAGAAGTGAGAGCCTCTCTCCAGAGGCTGCTCACATGACCACCGCACCCCAGCGCCGAAAATGGGTGAGTTGCGGAAAGGAGGAGTCAGCACTGTGAGTGGTTTGAGTGTTACACTAATATTCCAGAAGAACAGGGTTCAAATCCCTGCTCAGCCATTTAAACCTGCTGAGTGAGCTTGGGCAAGTCTCAGCCTCTCAGCCTTGGAGGAACCCACTCTGAACAAATCTTGGCAAGAAAACCCCACAATACGGTCATCATAAGTTGATGTTGTCTTGAAGGGAACATAACAACAGAAACAGCAGCAGCAGCAACAACCATCTTCCTGATATTCTTTTCATTCTTGGTGGTGGTGGGCAGCAATTATTATATTATCTAAAGGGTTTTAGTCACTGTGAACTCTTATCCACTATACAATCCATCAATTTTCTGTGAAATCATTGTAACTTCATTTTTGTTGGCAAATTACAACTCCTACCTCTCAAGTACTCTATTGCTTGTTCACTACAGCTGAGCTTGCATAGACTACACTTTATTGCAAAGAGTATTGTGCCACTCAGAAACTGTCAAAAAGCCCATGATTGATCGATCTGTAATAACTAACACGCCTCTACCTTTGATTGATCTGTTTTAGGCAATCTCTCCTTTTTGTGTGTGTGTTTTGTTATTTTTGTTTAGTCCTGAGACACGTACTAATGATATTTTCTTTTATTATTATTTCCAAGTAACCGGGAAAAAACAAAACAACAAACAAAACTGGGTGTCTGCAATAGCCCACAACAAAATATGGTGGGAATGCCTATGAATTATATGGTTATTTAAAATGAAGGAAAATCTCCAGATTTGGCTTGGTACTGAACTGTTCAAACTGTAAATGAACACATTTGCAAAGCATTTTCAGCTCCTTATTGCATGGACAGAAATGAATTTCTTTTGCACTTTGTTCAAAACAACTGGTGTTAAAGGAGCACTACAAGAAAGCATTTGAATAACAGTTATTGTACAAGTCTACTTGTTGGCTTTTAAAGCGATTTGTCTGGGACTTCACTGCTGTATTAAAGGTGCCCAAGGAAAAAAGATTATTTGTGATTAGCTGGGATTTGCTATTCCTAGAAATGTCAGGAATCAAATTGTGATTATGCAGCAACTTTGCTTGATTAAACAAAAAATGTTTCAAATGTGTATGTTTTCCAATTTTGCAAGAGGAAAGGAAATGTAGCCCCACCACCCAGCATTTTACTCAGTATCATTAGAAACAGCTTCCATTCAACTGCTCTCTTCAAAGGCACATTTCTCTGTGTGTTTGTCCTGTTTGTAACAGATGTTTTGTATCACATACTTGAACGAGCTAATTCATCTGCAAGGGATCGCCCACTCTGGCTGGTGTGCACCCAGCTGTGAAAATAGCTCAAGTGTCATTTGCGGACACTTTCATTCCATTCTTCTGATCTCATAGGAACTCAGTGACCACATCCAACTCCAAAAGAAAGAGAAGAAGAAGAAAAGAATTGAGAAAATTCCAGCGTAGGAGTAATTTTACTTCAAAGCAGGAAGCATTTCTGGAAGGAATGCAACCAATACTAGAGAAAGATATACCGATCTCCTAGTGGTGGTGCTTCTGACACAAAAATGAGCCGTTTCATACTTAAAAAGCACTGGAACTCTATGACTACAGTGCAGCTGAGAGCACCTGGTAAATCTGATGTCCACAGACCTGTTCAATCAATCATCCTTTCTCACTAAAAGGTACTGATTCCCATTAAAGAACGCATAAGCCTTGATCCAAGTTCAATTCACCATGTGAGTACTTTTCTATACTAGGAAGCCACTTTAATATATTTCTGAGTTAGAAACAAAATCAATTTGAATTCTTCTCTCATGAATCTATAGCCCGTTAACAGCCGTGCAACCACATTAAAATGTATTAGTAGATAAAAACAATATTCTTTGTCTCTGAAGATGTCAATTATTGTTTTTTTTTTTAAGTGACCAAATGAAACATCTAACGGTAATGAGCATCAGACTGCCTGGAGATGTTTTAATGTCAACTGGGATTATTCCATTACAGGTCTAAATTGGTCTGGGAAACTATAGCAACTACCTTATTAATTTCCTCATACGGATGAAACAAAAAGAAATTATAAAGTCTGATTCTGGGGAAGCGGGGAGGGGAAGCAGCAGAGTAAATCCCTTAACACCATTCCACTATGATGCTCTTAACTGACACTGACTCCATTTCGGAGAAAAGGCTGTTAGAAAGTAATACGTATCCAGACCATCCATATCTGCATATTGATGCACACTTGCAATTGTGAAACTAAAAAAGTCAACCTATCTTTGAACTTAACACTGATTACTCAAATTAAGGACAAGTATCATAAATATGCTGGGCTGAGGGTGGTCCTTTGGAACCAAGTATCATACGGCAACTGCTGGTAATGCTGCAATGTATTTGTTCATGGTCAAGAACCACAAGCCATGACTCCCTGTTCCTAATTAGGAGCTGCCAATGGGCCCCCTCCAACCAGTCACCAGAAGTGGTTGCAACTTTGCCATTTGACTGCGCACTGCCTCCACTATATGGTGTACAAAAACAGCTTTGCCGCCTGCACCAGTTTTCAGATCACACCCCAAGGCGTTATGACACATTTTCCCAGATGGTTCTTTCGAGGCTTCTGAGCAGATGATACTGCAGCATTTACATTGTGATATACTGCACATTGGAAGCTGCTTACTTCCTGTTCAGATTTTGGCCATCTAGCCTAGTATTTTCTACTTTACTTGTCATTTGCCAGAGTACCCTGCAGAGATTTTTCCTATCATGTACTACCTGATTCTTTTACATGAACAGGCCAAGGACTCATCTCCAGCATTCAGATTGTGCTGTCTGTTGTACAGTCTGTCTGCATAACCCAACATTGTATGAAAGTTTTAGAAACCCTAAAATTTGAAATATTAGTACATAACACTGCATAGGTGTGAATGTTGTATTAAATTCCCTAGGCTACAGTTTGCGGAGCATATAGCCCATGTTTGGAAAAATGTAAATGGTTTCTGGGAGTGTCATCATGGTTCCAAGATGGCTGAGCCATACCTGTTGTATGCTTAACCACAGAACAGTTTCTGTAACAAGCGACAGCATGACATGAGAAGTATGCTAAGGTTTGTGGAAACAGTGCAAAACCACAAGACTGCACATGATGAACAAATGACTCTGAATTATGTATAAACAATTTATTTTGTAGAATAAAAGGTTTATAAGTAAATAATATTTGAAGTACAGTTATGCCTCACCAAACCAGGATTTTGTGTTGGCTGAACTAGGTTTGTCTTGTCTGATACCTGGATTATATTAGGAAATATTTTGTACTGAATTAGAAGCCAGCTAAATTTCAATAGGTTGATGTGGAAATGATCATGCTTTAAGCAACAGTTAGATCTAGTTCAAGTTATTAGTTAAGGTAACAGAAATATCAGTTCTCTACGTGGCAGATGTTTATCATGGGATTGGTCGTATGTATACAGCAGTTATGACATGGTATGGTGACTTATTGTGTTCTCTAACAGTAGCAAATTAAATATAACAGTGAGGTAGAATAAGGTGTGCTAAACAGGACTGAGCTGTAACAGTCAGCCCATGTAAAGAAAAAGGGCTAAATCCAATGCCAGTCTTACTTAGGCCTATTTAAATCAACAGTGTCTAAGTAACTTTTAACAAATCTGATTCATTTCAATGGGTATAATTTGTTAAGCAGAATTTGTTATATGCCATTGAGTTGGCTTCAACTTCTGATGACTCTATGAGTGAGACCTTGTTTTAACAGCCTTGCTCAGGTGTTGCAAAATCAGGACTGTGGCTTCCTTGACAACTTTACAGATGGATTAACTCTATCTCTTTTTCTACTGTCTTCAACTTTACCAAGCATTATCATCTTTTCCAACGAGCCATGTTGTCTCATGATATGTCCAATGTGTGAAATAGTCTTAATTTAGACATTTTGTTTTCAAAAGAGCTTGATTTGTTCTGAGGCCCATTCATTTGTCTTTTTTTTTTGGTGGGGGGAAGTCTTCCTATCCATAGAACTATGACTGAACTTAGCCCATAATAATATAACTAGTTTTAAATTAGAGTTTGCACTGAAAAAAGTATAAGGAAGCTACATTTTAAGAGGTGAGACTATTTAGAAACCTAGATCAGAATAATTTTCTCAGATTGGCAGTTGGGTCTTGATTGTCTCTAGCAAAAATCTTGCACATCTCACACTTCCTTATTCTTTTTTTAACGAGTGGCACTACAGACTTAGCCAGAAAAGTTCTGCATCTGAAACATGTGCCTTATCTGTCAGCTATGGCTCCATCCACATGAATCAAATTCTATGCACAGAAGGAAAAGTCATCTTTGCAATTACAGCTCCCTGAAAAAGACTGCAATCACAGAAAAGGTTGTTACCCCCTTATGTAAACAATGGCATATAGTCATGTTCTCACAGAGGAACTGGTAGTGGAAATCAAGGCCAGCTATGTGACATCATCTTTGGATTGATTCTGTGCTGCACATTTCTGACTTTTACTGCATGATGCTGAGCTAACAAAATGGGACTGAGGGAAAGTTGATGTGACCTCAGTCTGGCATGTTAGTCCTGAAGAGGCATTGCCAGTTATCAGATTATCAGAATTATTATAGTGGCAACCCTTGATTTTCTGCCTTAAGAAATACTGAAAATTTGCCCTGCTAAATTCTTCCAGTCTGCATTATATATTCTATCATGCTCATTTTCAAAGGATTAAAATTGCACAGCTTTTTTGAGAGACTTGTTGACAAGAAAGATGTCAATTTTTAATGGCATGTTTTCAACTTGTTTCTTTTGTAGGTGAACCTATCACATTTCATTTTAGACACTAAACACAGCTGTCTAAAGACTCTATACTTTGGTTTAGTACAGATTTTTATTCAGATGCAAATAAGTTCTCATGTAACTCATAATATTTAAGTTAAAAAGACGAAAAGTTTTTGTACCAATATACAATACATCCTTGTACATCCAAGAAAATGAAACAATTTATTTAAGAATGTTGGATCCAAAGGATGTAAATATGTACACTGCAATTTATATATTACCCAAATTATCAAAATAAGAAAAGGCTACTTATATGTAAATGTGGGTCTCCAAGTGGTCATCTCTGAACTTACACATATGGGTTATCTGTACCTGTGCAGTGCAAAGACTGGAACCTTCTATAGCTCAACAAACATTTTGTTTGAGGCCCCATCCCTTCACAATATGCATTCTTAGGTATATGAGTGAAGGGAAGAGGGCTGTTTGTGTGAGTTCACAGATGACCATTTGAAGCCTCACAGTTAAAAGTAACCAATCTGTTCTTCTTTGTGGTCTTTGTGAGTTACACATACAGAAGACAATTTAGCTATGCACCAGAGGAGAAAGGTGCCATGTGACAAGTGAATTAGCTCTACTTTCCTCAAAGCTATATCTGCCCTGGCTCTGGAGTCCAACCTGAACTGTTGGTTGAAGGTTGAGTGCTGTTACCGCTATTTGCCATGCTGGTAAAGGGATTCTTTTCAGGAATGTAGAAGATGTGGCTACTGCTTGCAGAATAGCACTTCATCTGCTGAGGAATGAGTCTTTTAGCCATTTGGTAGGCCAATTGTCATTGTTACTTATCTTACCAACCTCTGCAATGGAAGAGGCAGACTTTTTTGTTCTCCAAGTAACTGATGAAGACCCTGGGGTTCTGTGAAATGCCTAAGTCCAATTAAGATTAAAAGCCAGTGCCTTATGAACATCTAGTGTGTGTAGGGCTCTTTCAAGATCTGTTGAAGGATTTTTAAACATCTTATGGAGAATCTGCAAGTTAGATGTGACACCACCAGCTCTAGGCTCCATCTTGGGGTAACCTCCAATACTGGTGGATAAAGTGCTTATAACCTTTCCTGAAATCCATAGCTAGCAGATGTCCAAACCAAGAAGGCTTTCCTAGTTTGTGAAATCTAACAAATATTGCAGTGAGATATGCTCTTATAGAAGTGTCCGCTAAACCTTGTTCACCAAGACTTTCAAGAAAACCCAGAATGTGATTGAATGAGATGTCAGTTAGGAACACATTGATAGAACTGAGGAATATTAGGAACTTAGTCTATTTATATTGATAGGAACTATGTTGAAACAGCATTCTAGCTGCATTCAACACTTTCTTTGTTGTCTCTGATAGCTCGAAGTTGGACTCACTGTCAATTTGAAGACTATCTTACCCTTCTGTTATTTCATTGGGTGTCAGATTTATGAAAGTTGCCAGGATTCACTTGCAGGCATGTTGGTAGAGTTAGGAATCATTAATGTTTTGGTCAAGGGGTAACTAGAAGGCAGCTTACAAAGAAGTAGCTGTGTTAGTTTCTTGCAGGATAAAAAGAGGAAGGGTGGAGGAGGAAAAAGAGGAATGTGGCAGCACCGTGAAGACTGATTTTTATTTTAGCATAAACTTTTACAGATATAAACTCATGTCTTCAGATGCAGTACAGAGTAATATTAAAGGCTCAGGTTATAAAGTCCCAATGGAAGAAACATTTAGAAGAATAATGTTCCATACTAAGAATTCTCTAACATGGTGTAAGAACAATGTGGCATCTTAACTATAAAGAAGAGTGAGGGGACTGTGAGTGCCTGGGCAGAGCTGCACTGACTGCAGATGGGTAGTTACAGTTACAATCACAGTGGAAATAAAACCAGTTCCATTCATTCTGACAGCACAGTGTGATTGAGGTTTACCCAGAATCTCTCTCACCAGTTTCAATGGAAATTAGTCTCATGCAGGTATATAAAAGACTGAAATGCTGAAAGAATATGGAGCTGTAAAAATACCAGATGCATGCATTACCTAAATAGGGAGTCATTAACCTGTAGTAAACCTATAGTAAAATACAGTTTTAGAAACAAAACAACACTTTCCAACCATGCAAAGATTCATATGCTTTCAACAAACAATTCAAACCATACATATAGATTCTTCTTTAAGACTTCAAGATTTTAAAAACAAAGATTGTGCTATTCTTGTGTATCCATTTGAATACAAAAAGAAATGTTTCTATGTTTCTTACTTTCTCTGTTTCTTATAGATACAAAGATACTGACCTACATATAGTTGTTAGTCTTAGTGCACATAGATCCATTCAATCAGTGGGAACTTTATAAGTCAACTCTTCTGTAAGTTCCATTGATTCAATGAGTGTGTTCTATTTAGTACTAACAATTGAACATTAGATGTAATATTGTTAGTATCAAGACTATTTCAATTTCAAATACTGGTCTAAATCCAGTGCTAATCCCAACTAGAGTTGACATAATGAATGACTGTGAATTTGTCAAATACCCATTGATTCCATGGTCTATTCCAGTTGAGATCAACAGTTGCATTTTGGCAAATGTTTGAAAGTGAAATTGAATACACAAAAAAAAAGACATAGTAATTTACAGTTCAGAGCATTTACAGGGTATTTTGAATATAAATTAATCATAAACCAGTACTATCTGAAGCAACATAGAAAGCTATCTTTCTATCTCTAACCAGAATAAAGCAAGAGTCCAGCTAGAAATTACACATTATCATCACCATAATAACGCATGCTGACAGACAGTCAAAGAACAACCTCTTTGTCTGAGTTCAAGAGCCATGTGGTATGGTGGTTTTAGCATTGGGCTATGACCTAGGAGACCAGGGTCTGATTCCCCGCTCAGCCATGGAAACCCACCAGGTGACCTTGGACTCACCACACACTCCCAGCCCCAGAAAATTCCATGCTAGGTTTGCCTTAGGGTTCCCATAAGTCAGAAACAACTGGCTGATAATAAAATCCACTAAACTGTCTGGCTGATAAGCAGAGGGGTAAATACCAACCACAGTATAAAAACCACCTCAAGTCAGAAAGAAATCAAGCAGGCTCATGACTGCTTCCAACAGCTTCATTATACTGCTCCTTCTTACGGTCATCCTCCAAGCTGTGAACCATACCTTATTCAGCTGGTAAAAGAAGAGGGATACTCCTCTCTGGATATATAGTTAGGTGATATAAAATGTGTTCATTAACTGATTAATCTAATATAATGCCTAGATAAGAATGTGTTGAGACAAGGCAAAATGCAGACAATGGTATGTGAGGTAAATGTATGTAACTATCTATCTGATAGGCACACTTTCCTCAATAGATGAAACATTGGCTTAGACACTGTAGAGCCTCTCTCTTACCACTTTAAGAATATGCCTAGACTGAGAATCTGTGTAATGCAAAGATCCTTCCCAGTGGGAATAGAGATATGCTTTTAAGGTTTATGTGAGATAACAATCTTCCTCTTGGAGGGTATATGTATAGATAAAGATTCCTTGGTCAATATTAAGAAAAATTACAAACCCACCAGTATATTATCCCCTTCCAAAATATCCTGAAATTCTAAAACTTAATGGAATATTAATGGGAATGTTGACGTTAACCTGCTTACTGGACAACACTGCTGTTTACAACCCTAGGAAGCTCAGCTGATTAAAACAAGAAGGAACTCCAGCTAGATACAGATTAAGAAAGACCAATAAGCCTCTAATCCCTCCATAAAAAAAAATAGGGGTGAGGGAACCACTGTTGTTTCCTTATGCCATTCTGTAGAACAGATGACCAGTACAATCACATGAGCATTGCCAATGACTGTAAGCGCCAGTAAAAGGTTCTGTGAGAGAGATAAAAAAATGCTTAAATTTTACTAGTAAAATCTCATGCCCTTTGCAAGATTGCTGACTGCTTAAACTCAAAAGAAATTTCTTAGCTTCAGAAACTACACTCACTACAGTGTGGCTTTTTTTTTTTATACAAGTCATAATTCTAAAGCGTAAGAAATGCCATTTCTACCTGTAAACCTGCAGGGAAGAATCCATGTAGGTGGGAAAATGCATGGTTTAAAGTGCTGATCTCCTCTCCTGCCTCTTAAAGAAATAAATGAATCTTGCATGCAGATTTAGTAGCAGGAATTTATATTGGTAATTTCAGCTGAGTTCTCTGTACCATGATGAAAGCACTGTAGGCTTTGGGAGGGAAGAAAAAGGACTTAAAAATCAAACCCAAGGAGTAACACTGGTGGATGAGCCAGGGTGCTACATATCAGGATAAGAGCATTACCGCATGTAGGTGAGGAAATTATGTCTATCCTACGCATATTTACCTCTAACCTCTAAATGCTGTTCCCTCAATTTCATGCACAGCAAAACTCACTGGCAAAATATAATATGTTAACAGATGGGCATCTTAAAAAAATAAAATGATTATGACAATGCTGAATGCTGATGCTGAGAAAAGAGCTGATGCTCCAGAAACACCACATTTTGCACATTCCCGTCAGTCTCTCCTGTCTCTCCAAATCAAGCAGACAAAAATTGTCTGCTGGAATAAGCATGTGACTTTGCACACTCAATAGACTGGAGCCGAGCCAATTCTGTTGAATCTAAAGCAGAGAAACAATCAGGGCTGCAGGTCAAGATGTGCAGTAGAAAGGATTTCATTTGGCACTTGATAGCCTTTTGTTAAACTAGTGTTTTATCAAGTGTCATGTTTAGTCATCAAACCATGGCAGTAACAAAGGTAAAGTACCAGTGGCTCAGCATTCATTAACAAGAGTATATCTGAGAGGTAAATGGGAGAAGAGAATGCTGAATATGGCATAAACTTTGTATAAATTCACACTTTGTTGGTTAGATCCAGAGAAGTTTCCTTCACTGGAGAAAACTTATTTGGTTCCAAACCCAGTAACTAATGCCAAGATGCAGCAACTGTTCCTCATTGTCTTATAAGTTTCCTCCAAGGTATATATTTCCTTTTCAATAATTCTGTAACAATACTACTGTCTTGCTTTCTTTTACTTGATCTGAGAAGTGAAAGGGCGGTGGGGTGGAAATACCCTTATCAATGTAGGAGTTGGCCAATCAAATCACAGTAGAAATTTACCAGTGAATAATCCAAATGCCAACAATAATTCACACCAGCTCTAATTCACATCTTGCACTTCCATTAAATATTCCAGTAATTCAATAAAGGTTTCTTCCTTTACTGTTTATATGTCACTACAAGAGCTCTTTTGAAGAAAAAAAAAGTAATACAAATGTTACCAAAGTAGCAGCAGCTATGCTCATCCTGGCAAATGAGAATACACAAGTATAATTTTGTTGCTCTCCCCAAAGTAATGATTCATAGAGTACACAAACTGTATTTTATTTTGTAATTCCCTTACCATCATGAAACAAGAACATAAGACCTTCCCAATAACATATCTACCAATATAACACCTCAGTACAAATGGTAGTGAGTTTAAGGAATTTTCTTAGAGGCATTCCGAGAATTAAGATATCTTCAGCACTCCTTGACATTTTGAAGTCATGCAGGTACTATTTTCATCCCCTTACTAGTAGAAACATCAGATTGGAAGGTGTAATTTGTCAACATAGGCTACTCACTCCCAATAAGGAACCACATGAAGTTCATTCCAGAAACTCTAGCATAGTCTTGACTGGTAACCAGGCTAATTGCAGGCTCAGTTCAACATTTTTGTGCTAAACCTTAAATCCTTAAGTGGTTTCAGGCTGGTCTATCAGAAGGAGTTCCTGCTTCCGTATGTCCCTAACCAATTGTTACAGCAAACCTCACTGGTTTGTCTCAGGGTGCTAGCACCCATAACAATGAGATAGGTGTGTCCCAAAGAAAGCACTTTTTTTTCAGTATTCACCCACTTCCCCAAATTTGGTGCCCTTAGCATAAGATTTTTCCTCTTTTGACAGGTGTTCAGTGTTTGATTTTTATCTTTACTTTTGCAATGTAAATGTTATAGCTAGCTTTAAGTATTCTAATACTTTGCTTTTAAATTGACAGGGTTTAGCCTTCTTTCTTTGTTTTTATTGTAAAATCTGTGACTATATGTGCACCCATGCATGTGTGTGTGTGTAAGTTGATGGAATAAAATGATTGCTTGGTACTGCTTTGTTCATGAAGGTATGTTCATGAAACTAGCAGTGCAGGAACCTGTTAGCAAGGTAAATGTATGTTATTTAAGGATTAAGCTGGTTAAGGTACACACACTTGAATCTAGGGGGCAAAATCCCTCCTGCCATGTAACAGCATGATATGGAATACCAAGCTGTCATATGGAATACAAGCCTTGCATTTAATTAAACCAGTGTCCTGGAAGGGATGGTTAGAACAGCTTTCCTAGTTATCTGACAGAGGTCTTTCCCATCCTCTGTTAGCCAGTCCTTTTAAATGGAAATGCCAGGGTCTGAAAGTGGAAACTTCTGTAAGCAAAGCTCATGCTGTGCCATTTTGCTCTGGCCCTTTACCAAGACAAGTGCTATTTTGATCACCTACATGAACTCAGAGCTGCACACATGAATGAAATTCTTCTTAGCAATAAGCTGTGTATAATAATACATAGAACAAAATCCAAAATACACATCCTGTGATGCCAAACCAAAGGCACAAAATACCTATCACTGGTTTTTGAAGCTCACTGACATCTTCATCACACAGAGATGTTAAAAATCATACAATGGTGAAGAAAACTGATGGTGTTAGGGTTACAGGCTTACATGTTATTTGAGCAAAAATACTTCAATTTTTTTTTTAAATGTAGAAATCCATGTTGCTTGAGTGTTGGGAAACCATTATAAGAAGAATTCTGGACTGACAAGAATCTTTGGGGTTCAGAACTTGTTCCACACACACACACACACACACACACACACCACAGTTGTCCCCCCTCCAAAAAAAATATAACATTTTTAGCACAAGAAAAGCAAAATACTGTTTTATGCCCGTGTAGAAGATGCTGTGTGCTGCACAGAAAATATTGTATTCTGTGCCAATCCCCACCCTCCCGATTTTGCACAGCATTTTCTGTGCAGGAAACAGCATTTTCCGCGCAGAAACTGGTATTTCTGGAAATATTTTCTTTGCTGAAAATGCTGCTTTCTACACATAGAACACAGCTTTCTGTGAAAAAAACCCACATGCAGCTTTGTACAAAATAAATCCACAAATACATGTAGTCTTCAAAAACTGCAGTTTTAGACTTTCTCTTAGTGGGAAGAAAACTGCAAAAATTACTTTAATAACAAAATTGCAGAGGAATTATGTCCCTATATTTGAGATGTTTTTTTAAGAGTATAAAGTAATGCCTTGAATTTAATATAAACTAAGGTGGACAATTTTGAACTGGCTTGTATGTGGGTGTTTCACTGCTAGGAATCACCATGAGTTGCTCTCAAACTGAAAAAAAAACACACTTAAAGTTTCTGGAATTCTATTTTGTTTTTGATTTGGTTTTGTTTGGGAGGCCTTTTTGTCAGGTTTTTGGGACCCTGCATCCCATTTTATAGCAAAAGTGCTGCTCGTGGAAGCTCCTATGAATGTTATTCCACCAAAAATTGAGCTGGAGAGGCCTTAAAATGGAGTTGAAAGGGCTGCATGTAGTCTCTTGGCAGTACATTGTCCACTGCTGGCCTAAGCTCACAATCATTCCATATACTGCAGAAAGGCAGTTGCATAGGGATGGGGGGCAGTTCGCCCCGGGTAGAAATCTTTTTGGGGTGTCCTGCCCGTAGCCGGGCCCCCACATGCCCTGGCATCACACTACACCCCCACGCACATAGCCATGCCCCTCTCGCCCCCCCTCCCCACAGTCCAAGCTCTGCCACTGCAGAAAGGACTTTTCTGTTACTGATATTACTTTAGTAACATATCAGTGAACTTCTTGAAAATATCAGTGGACATCAACTTAAAGGTAATAATGAAAGGGTTAAGTTGAAGAAGCTAATGCTAAGGTAGAAAAATATAGAAAAATAAGGTGAGCAGATGCGCCCTTTTATCTTATCAAGAGGCTTAGGTATGTGCTTAGCAGTGCCGGGAACCTAGGGAGTTTTGATGTTGGAGAAATACTCCCTTGGTACCAAAATACATCATTTTTGAAAGATGTAACCCAGGTCTGCCTGACCCGTAAACACTTCATATATGGTCATATGTAATCATTTCCTGTAACCTGTTTACAAGAGGGTATAAAAAGAGAGCTAATACCTGGATCGGGGCTCTCAGGCTTTGGAAATCATTCCACTGAGATCCCTGCAGTAAAATAAACTTTTATTTTTGCTTTCTAATCTGGTGGTCTCAATTCTTGGCGAGCTACTTCAATTTGGGGCTCGTCGGGATATTGAGGGGCGTTTTGCCCACTTTGGCGGACGCCAGGGCGTCGGGGCCGTCGCCTCTTTCCGACGCGACCCAGGGCGCCCCTGACTTACTTTTGTCAGAAGGATTGACTCGGAGTGAGGCGGCGGCTCTGGCGGTGGTGTTCCAGCCCAGGGACCCGAAGACGGAGCAGAAAGCAGAACCCTCCCACGACTGTCGGTGAGTGCCCTCCCTGCAACTTCAGGGAGAAGAGGGGCCTGATCAACCCCTTAGGTCTTGCCTTAGTACCCCACTGTTGTGGGTGAAACCGCGAGGCTTTTTGGAGGTGGAAAAAGAGGTGGGAGGTAGTTTGTTGGCGTGAATGTGGTGTGAAAGGAGGGGCGCAAGGTGTCGCAGTTCCCATTGCATACCGTTGAGAGTCCGGGTGCGTGGGTCGGCACAGAGAGAGTGGTGTCTGTCCCCCTTCGTGTTGGCGCGTGAGACCCCTTACTCACGCGCCAAATCCCTTTCTCCTAGTGTGTCTTGTCCACGTTGGGAGGAAATGGGTGGGGGGCAAAGCCGGCAAACCCCTTTAGGTTGTATGTTAAAGAATTTCAAGAAAGGATTCAGTGGGGACTATGGGGACCCCCCGATGACGCCAGGGCGTTTACGGAATTTATGTGAAGTGGAGTGGCCTTCTTTCAAGGTGGGGTGGCCTCCGGAAGGGAGCTTAGAACCCGCTCGAATCAAGGCAGTGTATTCAGTAGTGGTGGGTGAGCCTGGCCATCCTGATCAGTATCCATACATAGATTCATGGGACACAGTGGTTACAGAGAACCCCTCTTGGTTGCAGAAGTGTCAGGAACAAATTTGTAAGGCTATGGTGCTGAGGCAGGACAGGGCCAGACGAAAGCTTGGAAAAGCCCAGATTTTGCCTGATTCAGCTCCAGAAGAGCCCACTGCCCCCCTCCACCGTATGTGGTGATGCAGCCAGCCCCGCCACCACTGGCTTTGGAAGTACCACCGCCTGCTCCACTGCCACCAGTACCTCAGGCAGCCTCACAACAAGAGGGAGTGGCTGGGGGACTGGCGGATTTGGCTCCAGTTACCCATGAAGAGGAAATGACAGAGGAGTTGCCAGGTTCCAGTTTGGCTGTCCAGAATAAGATGACACTCAGACCCAAACCCGAACAGACTGGACCAAAAGAAAAATCCAAGAGTAAGCAGGTCAAGAGTAAACAGACAAAACCCCAGAGGGAAGTAGAAGAAGTAGATGATTCGGATGAGGAAAGTGGAGATGTGATTGCACCATTGCGACAAATCAGTCAATTGGTGCCAGATCCCACCCAAGAGGGTGGTTATCGGCAAGTCCCGAGTTATCAATATACTCCCTTCACCACGTCTGACCTCCTTAATTGGAAGACCCATTATGCTACTTACACAGATAAGCCACAAGAAGTAATTGAACTTTGTTCCAGTATTATGGCCTCACATGTTCCCAATTGGCAAGATTGTCAGCAGTTGCTCCTGACTTTGTTCACTACTGAAGAGCGGAGGAGAATAATTCAGCATGCAGAACGGATAGCTAGAGACAGGGCACCTCCTGGAGAGGCGAACCCTGAGCAGTGGATGAGAGGTAGGGTCCCCTTGGCGGACCCAGGATGGGACCCGAACCTCCCAGCACAGTTGACTATGCTCACTGATTATCAAGCTCTACTAGTGGAAGCTATGAGAGAAGGAATGAAGAGGCCTGTTAATATGTCCAAAGTATCAGAGATACTTCAGGGACCCACTGAACCCCCAGGAACATATTTGGAAAGATAGCTTGATGCTTATAGGCAGTATACTCCTGTGAACCCAGAAGACCCAGGCAACCAACAGATGGTGAATTTGGCCTTCGTGACCCAAAGTTATCCAGATATAAGGAAGAAACTCCAGAAACAAGAGGGATTTGCAGGTATGAATTTGAGCCAATTGTTGGAAATTGCCCAGAGAGTATATGTGAATAGAGACCAAGAGGAGAAACGGGAGAAGGACAGGCGGATGCATAAGAAAGCGGAATTATTGGCTGCAGCTTTGGCAACAAAGGAAGGGGGGCGGAAAATTGGAAAAGGAAGTGGACCTCCATTGAGACGCAAATATTCCTCATTTTATGGTAAACTGGGAAATTATTCAGCATGTAGTGATAGGTTCTATTTGTATGGCACATATAATAACTCCTATCAACCCAAGGGGGACTTAAATGAAACTAATTTTGGAGCTTTATACCCAGAATATCCCATGTTCACTCCTAATTATACAGGGTCAGGTAGTATATGCTCTGGATTGATGGCTAGAGACCCGCATTTATGGTTCTACTTTAATGGGTGGGCCACCAATTACCACCCAGGGACTTACCAGTGTATAGGAATAGGATATATGACTATACCTGTCCAAGTTTTCCTACCAAGACAGATCAAACGAGTTGGTAGGAAGAAACGGCATTTAGTGGGACCACTGGGAAGTCAATGTGAGGATCTGGTCATCGTGAGGCCACAGTTGTCTGAGAGTGAGGGTAGTAGAGTAGGAGGAGGACTGATCACAGGGGTCCTCACTTTGGGATCCTACCCAGGAATTATGGCTCAAAAAAATCGTAGGAGCATAATAGGATTGACTTGCAGATTGGAGAAAACTATAAATGCGACTGGGAAATTGGTACAAGCCCTCCAACAAGAAATTGAAGAGCTAAATCAGCTATTGTTACAACATCGAATGGCCTTGGATTACTTGTTAGCCAGAAAAGGGGGGTTTTGTACCATAGTCAAAGGAGGATGCAAGGTTGCGTTTCATGATTTGAACAAGACTATAGAGGATGAGATACAGCAGTTGCAAGGGTTGATACAAAATAATGACAGTGGCATTAGTAACCCCTGGGATTGGTTAACTTCTTGGCTTCCAGATCTTAGCTGGTTAAAAACCTTGTTTCTAGGTATGGTGCTTTTAATTGTAGTAGGGTTCTTAGTAATGATATGTATTTCTTGTGCTATGAAATGTGTACATGCCTCTCTCTCCCAAGCTATGGAGGGGAAGGCAGCTCATTTTGCTGTTATGGCCCAAAAGCAAGCTTAAGTATGTCAAATTGCGTAGAATTTGGCATAAAGGGGGGAATGAAAGGGTTAAGTTGAAGAAGCTAATGCTAAGGTAGAAAAATATAGAAAAATAAGGTGAGCAGATGCGCCCTTTATCTTATCAAGAGGCTTAGGTATGTGCTTAGCAGTGCCGGGAACCTAGGGAGTTTTGATGTTGGAGAAATACTCCCTTGGTACCAAAATACATCATTTTTGAAAGATGTAACCCAGGTCTGCCTGACCTGTAAACACTTCATATATGGTCATATGTAATCATTTCCTGTAACCTGTTTACAAGAGGGTATAAAAAGAGAGCTAATACCTGGATCGGGGCTCTCAGGCTTTGGAAATCATTCCACTGAGATCCCTGCAGTAAAATAAACTTTTATTTTTGCTTTCTAATCTGGTGGTCTCAATTCTTGGCGAGCTACTTCAATAATGTGTTATGATTAGAGAGAAAGCCACTTCAACTAACTTGCAAAAAAATGTATGTCCATATTCTCACTTACAGTTGGTTGCATAACATATGACGGATGAGGCATCCATGAAGTACTCTGAACCTGTGGATCAAAAAACAGTATATTAGCATAATACTGATGTTTTTTTCCTAGTGGGAGGAGGGTGCAGCCACAACCTTAACTTGAACAGCTTAGGGCACACTGAGAACGTGGTGCTGCAGTTTGGAAAAACAGCAGATGAAGAATTTGATCCTCTAGTTTGGAAAATGACACTCTCATAATCTTACATGCTAATAAAATCAAGACATTTGGGAGAAACATTCATTAGATTTCCTTCATGGTAGGCATGGCTGGTTACCATATCTTCACTGGTAAATTTAAAAAACACTAAAATTCTACAAATACAAATGCATGAAAAGAGTAAAAAAAAGAAAAAAAATGAAAGGAAAAATAACAAAGATGAAAAAAGAAAAAAAGAGTGAAAGTATGAAAATTTAGAGATTAAAGAATAAAGAAAAAGGTGAATTCCATACTTCCTTTAAAATTGTTTCAAGCCTCTTTTAGGGCCTTTCTGCACTACACTGTTATAGTGCCATTATTCCACTTTCAACATCCTATGGAATCCTGGGTTTTGCCGTTTAGGAAGGGCACTTAGAATTCTCAGCCAGAGAGCTCTGGAGCCTCAGTAAGCTACAAATCTCAGAATTCCACAGGATGTGGAAAGTGGAATAATAGTACCATAACACTGTAGTGCAGAAAGGCTCTAGTCTAAGATAATATCCAGCAATTTCTCTTTTTCCCAACCTCCACTTCGTTTTTGCTAACAGCTAAGAAAGAAAAAGTAAAATTTACTCTGCCAAAGGTTAACATACCCAGCTTGATATCTCAATATTGCATCCTATCACATATTACCTTTGCATGATAAATGACATTCTGTTTTCTGATCTTAATACTAAAGCTACTTGCTGTCTTAATTACATAGTTTTAGTCTTCATTGCTTAAACCTATAAGTCTTTTATGTGTTATCTAACATGAACAAATCCACATATTTTATAACATTTCATATTGTGAAATTCTTTTCACAATTGTTATCAAATCCAGTCTTGTATCAGTAACCATTTCATAACCAAATTTCAACCAAAACTCCATTTTTTCCCTATTTCATCTTAAATATGGCTTTCCTCTTCCATTTAATCCATCCTATTCCTGAACACCCCCTAAACTTCTCATATTCCCTTCCTTGTTCTTTGTTAGCTTTCCCCCCCACCTTTCTCTCACTCCCTTCAGTCCCGCAGGCTAATTCTTTCATTATGTCAACTTGATTTCATCTGACTATCAGTGTAGATTTTGTCAATTTCAGATTGCTCCCCCACCCCCGCTTGGGCTGTATTACCCATTTCACAAACCAGAACTTCTTGGCCCCTAATCTCACCCATTTCAATGGCTAATCCCTCCATTATCTTGACTCAAATTTGTTTCTCCATGTCATTTTCAGCCTCCCTTACTTCCATATTAGCCCCTGAGATTCCCCACCCCACTTGCATTACATCTCCCCACAGTTTTGCCTTGATCTCATTCTTTAGCTTCTCTATCCTATCTTCTCACAGTCTCCTCTTCAGCTTTGGGAGCTCCTCTTCTCTCAGAAAATGTAACTCTTCCAGCATCTGCTGTAGAAAGTCCTCACAAAGTTCCTGGGAAGATTACATCTTTCATTCAATCCAGTAGTTACAGAGTTAACAGTTCAACTCTTCTCTCACTGCTACCTGATTCCAGCCAACAAGCCAGTCTCAGCAGCATCAAAGAGATAATGGTTGTACTTTTTCATGCTGAAATTTCTCCTTACTAAAGTCCAGTTCAGTTTTGTAAATCAGACGAAATTCAGTCTATTTTTTGAAAACCAGATTGCCAATGTGGGGTCATCAAATCTTCAGATCAAAGCAGCTGCATTTCACAGCAGGACTGAAAGATGTAAATCTACCAGTCCTTCTCATTCATTGCACATTTACTCATGAATACAGGATAGTAATGGCAATTTCAGACCCTTGTGGGGGGTCCCCACCCTCCTGTTAATCCAGGAGGTTTTTTTCCAGCCATAGATCCCTCTGACCAGCACTTTTACCATGTAAACTTTCCTTGCTGCAGAGTTCCTGTGAGAAGTGTCCACTCACTATCTTGCCCAAAAGTTGACCATATGCCTGGTTACTATGACAACTGTGGGTGCCACCAAGTTTGCTATTTCCCACTCCATTTTCCCTCTCTCATTCTACATTTATCTATATGATCCAGCGGGTGACTGACACTATCATTAGAAAAGTATGTTCTGAGTATATGTCTGCTCAAAACCTTCCATTACACTAAAATGAGCATGCAAACACTTATGGAGTGCACTGATATTGTAGCTTCATGCAGATCAAAGCCATCTGCAGTAACAGAACAAGCAGTGCTGCTTATTGTGACTCACATGGAGAAAATAACGTTATGTCTACAAGACTCGATTAATTATTAAGCTGAAGGGATTATACCAGTGGTTCGGAAGTAGTTTGACTCATGACTCAAATATTAATTCTTTACAAAGGGAGGTACGTGCAGATAGGCATAGGAACCTGGTCTCTTTGTTCTATGATAAAATGTAATGGGCTTCAATAAAAGGAGTATGTTGTGGAAGAAGAGAGTTGAGAGTCTGGCTTCTCAGCAGAGTTACACCAACAAGCTTCCATGAAGTATTCAGTCAACTCAGACAAAGTTTATCAGCATGTGATTTTGAATAATTAGCATGCTCTTGAGCATCCTATGCTAACAAAACAATGGCAAATGAGACAAATGTTGTTATCTTTTAAAAGTGCAGGAAATATCCCAATTTCTTAGGACTTTGGGCAAGTCACATTCTCTCAGCGTCAGAAGGAGGGACAGGCAATCCTCCTTTGAACAAATCTTGTAAAAAAAAAAAAAAACATGTGATAGATTCACCTTAGGGTTGCCATAAGCCAGAAGTGACTTGAAAGCACACAACAACAAAATGCCACTGACAGCAGGAGGTTTTTCCTAGCCATCATGTCTCTCCCCTTTGAAAATTGACTTACGGCAACCCTAAGGTGAACCTATCATGAGGGCTTTCTTGGCAGGATTTGTTGTCTTTGCCCTTCTCTGAGGTTGAGAAAATGTGACTTGCCTCAGGTCACCAGGTGGGTTTCCATGGCCGAGCGAGGATTCAAACCCTGGTCTCCAGAATCATAATTTGGGCATGTGCACATGGCTGCTGCCATATCCCTTTTGCCATATCCCTTCCGCACATCCCAAGTTAAGAACCACTGTCTTAGAGGGTAATTTGACTAAAGATATTACCCTGCCTAAAGAGTATGCTTTCCATTTCTGAAAGAACAACTAGAATAGGAGGCCAAAGTCTTTCTGAGCCCACATGGACATTCAGAATATTGAAAAAGTGAAGGGGCATCATTAGAAACTGACTGCTGTGCGTGCATGGATGGAGGAGGGCAGCTTGTCTCTGTTTGCAGATGCATAAGCACGTAGTACTTTGCTCACTGTGGTTTATCTCCCCTGCCCCCAGTCTCTTGTCCTAAAGCTCCTTAGTGTGAACTTCTGCTCCTCTTCAGTCATTCTCTTCTTGAATTTAATCGAAAAAAATGTTTTTGCACCAAAAATCTCGGGAGGCTGTGGGCTCCCTCTTGTGAAACTCAATGGAAAATTCAATTCATTTGAAGAGCGGAGGGGAAATAGCCTTACAAAAACTAGCCACTTTGATTTGCTGACACTGTGGCATAACAGGCACTGCATCTGAGTATACCACAGGTAGAAAAATATAGAAAGCTGCCTAATATAACATTGGATCATTTGCTCATTTGTTCATCTTCTCTGACTGTGAATCACTTTCCTGGACTCTGGCAGTGATCCTTTCTTTTAGTAGCTACCTGATCCTTTGAATTGGAGCTTGGAGCTTGGAATATTTGAACTTGGGGCATTCTACTTTCAAATCACACTATGGTGTGATCCCAGCTGTTAAGCATACTCTCTCTTCCACAAATACTACAAACTAATTAGCATGATGCCATTTTTATTTTCATTTTAGTAAAACTAAGATCCTCTGACTTTAAACTTAGACTAAGCTAAACCAGGAAGTTATACAATTCTTTATTAACTATAACAAAGTATCACTCTGGATCCACTAACTTTTTCCCCTCTCTCTATTGCTCACTCTAAAAAACCCCCCAAAACCCCAAAAACCAAGAGCAGCATCTAATGAAAGAACATAAGGTTAGGAGGCTTAAGGTAATTGTGTTCTATGGTGGTCACAGACAGCAGACTATAACAGGACAACTCACATGTGTACAGTTTGAGACAGTTAGAAGTCAAGCTAAAGATAGTAGTATTGATGTTCTCTGGGTCAGGAATTTTTTTGACAATTTCCTGTCATAATATTGTTAAACTTTTCAGATGACTCATAACTTTGCAATTTATATGCAATAAAAGAATATTAATAATTTATTGCAAATGAAATCAACTAGAATAAGTAAAAACAATTACTGTTTGGGTTATAAAGGTGCACAGCGAATAAATGTGGTTCATCTCAATTTAGATATAAATTGTTTCCCTGAAAGGATGATAAGAATGTCTCTCTAATATGTTTCTTTTTTCTTCTTGAGGGAAATGTTTAAAGTCATAGGACCTATGGCACCTGTTGGTATGCATCCCCAGTATTTATACACAACAAGGCCTTGATAATTTTAGGGCCTGAAAAAATGATGCTTTTGGAACAAGTGGTACAAACTGCCAAGTGGATTTTGAGCTTTCCTGATAAACACGGCCACTTGGCCATGATGTAGCTGAACCTTTTAAAAATCAGATATTTTTCTTTTCAAGAAGGAAAATATTCACCTGTCTTGTGCTACGTCTTTGCAAAGCCCTCTGTAGATCAAATATCAGCTTTCCCTCTTCTCTTCCCCTTTCTGTATTTCAACATATTCAAAAGCATTTCTCCCTTCTTGAATCATATCTATTCCTCTGGCTAACATTTTCCTCTGGCTATTTTCTTAAAAATGAGGATTTTTTTTTTTAAAAAAAGATAGGTAACAGCAATTTCTTCTCTAGCATATTCTAGTATGTCCTATTCTTCCCCCTTCTTCCCTCCTTGATAAATTTCTTTTTTCCTGATTCTTATTCCAGAAAATCTGACTCCACAGAGAGTTCTGAAATAATGATGTCCCCTTGTTTTCTATTCATGACATGCTTACTGTTCAGTTCCAAGCAAGCCTATTCAGAACTAAGTTCCACTTAGTAAGTGTGCAAGGTTGCAATATACACACTTCACACCAAGATTGTCTGGGCAATGTACTGCCTGGACTGCAGAAACCTCCCTAGACAATACAATGTTTAAAACAGCTTAACTGTATTATAAACTATTCTTCACAATAGATCTCAGGGTGATATAGCAAGAAGGATAAAATTACACGATAAGAGGCATAAACTCTATTCAACCAGAAAAAGAACAAACCTATTACTTAAAAATATTCAATGCCTGGGCAAAAAGAAACATTTTGACTTGGTACTGAAAAGAAAGCAGGGCTGGTGCCCATCTCTATTTTCCTTAAAAAGGTTTTCCAAAGCACCGCCAAAGGGGCACCATAATAGGGAAAGGATTTTTTTTTTAAATGCTTGATATATTTTGCAATAGGAATGGTATTGTTTCATGCTACTTAAGCTGGTAGAATCCTAGCTGCCAAATTCTGCATATGTTGTAGTTTCTCAACTGTTTTCAAGTATAGCACTATGGATATTTTGTTACAATAACTCCAAACTAGAGTTTTATAAGAGCACATATCGAGTCTATCCTTATAGAAGGAAGATACAAGGAAGACTGAAGTCAGGCTGAAACTCACAAAAGTCATCAAGGCCATCTGGATACAGGGCCAACCACACCCCCCCACGCCCCCGTTCCTACGCGACTGAGATCAATATACTCAACAGCCACAATTTCCCTTTTCTGGCAAGAAAAACTTTCTTCTCCCTGTTAAGGGATAAAAAGAGCAAGGGCCTAATTCACTTTGGTTTTTCCCCCTCAATAAGATTCTTGAAAGAGAAACCACAAAGCACAACTGGTTTTTTTCCCTTTTGCTTGAGCCACTGAACTTCATAGCTATCTGCCTATTTAAAGTCAATTAAAGTCAGTGTTATTTGATTTTGTTTTATAGATGGGTAGGAAGAGTGCATGGCACACCCATTAGAGAACCAAAATAATTCAATCGAAGGTTTCTATTTCCATTTGTTCAGATGTGCTTCCTTATGCTGTGATTAATTGTTAAGGAATACAGTCGACAGAGCACATTGTTCATACTGGCAAGACATGTAAAACACTGAGGAAACAAGGCATCAGAGCAGTGACTGGTAAAACTACTTTAGGATCACGTTAACAGAGCATTCGTTTTAAAAGATCTGAAATGTGTTAGTAATTAAAATTGCACTACCTTCTAAGGTATGGAGGAAGTATCATGCAAAAGTGACAACAAGTAAAAGTTTAAAACCTGTCTCCATTTATGGGAAAGAGCCTAACTTTTTGTGCTAAGGAAAAAAAAATTGTAGTCCTCTAGTGAAGATGTGCAGATTACTTAACTTAAGCAAAGACAGAATTTGTCCCAGCAAATTTTTTTTTAGAAATAAAACTTGGCACAATGGCTATGGATTCCACAGTAAAGTGTAGTTTCTTATAGTTAAATTAATTGTTAGTTTCATCTACAGGAGATCCGTTAGATCAATGCAACTTACATAAATGTTGATTTAGCAAGATCCCATTGATATAATGTGTCTGCTTTAGTTGGAATTAAATTGAATGTAGCCCTCATAATTTACCAATGCTCATACTTCTTTTTTAACAAGTCAAACACTGGTAATGTAAATTGCAATGCAAGTATAATGGAGCTTTTAGCCTGGAAGGTTCTGTTAAGGAAATGTTTAAGAGCACTACTTACTGGGAAATTATAACAAACTGAAAGCAAAGAGTATAAACGTGATGGAGAAAAAGCATATTCATGCAAAATTCTCTCCAATAAAACCATTTTAAACAAGATAAACTTCCACTAGTATTGTCTGAAATTTGAAACTTGAAGAAAAAACCTGGTAGAAATATTGCATATGGATGCTAGATCTTCTTACTTAGAGTAGACTCAGATATCAAACACACTGGAAATATTAAACAAATCCCTATGCTAAATACTAACTCAAGACAGATAGGGTCTAGACATCAGATTTTGGATCTAATGAAAAGTTAGGTACTAGCAATTTGTTCATTTTTTCTATAACAAAGATTACGTTACATTAGAATTGTAATTTATTGATGGATGGGGTTTTCTGCACAAGTGTAACTTTTTTATTACTTCTATAGTTATGTGAGAATGGCATCACTAAATGGCAGAGTACCATACAGCTGAAGTGCTGGCTCATGTTGTGTCATGTGCTCTTTATGGGTGTTAAGATGCTGTTAAGAAGCAAACAAGATGAGAGTGTATTTTGTGTCACAGGTCAGTGACTTGTGACAAGAGGTGGATGGAATGAGAATTTTGTGAATACCACAACACTTATAGTGTTCAAGATATGTTTTTTAAGTAAACAAAACTAGCTGTTTGGGAAGAAACAGAAATACCAGTTCTAAGGCAGCATGTGAAATTTTACCAACAAACCTATTATGGGGTTTTTTTTTGGGGGGGGGAGGGATCTTATAAATAACTACCCTTCAAAATTAACATTTCAAATTCTAGACTAGGAAGAATAGCTATATACCTGATTTTTTCCCTTATATACATTATTTTGCTGGCATGCAGATCAAAAGCATTGACACAGGGATATATGAAGCACATGCAATTCAAACATACCTGATATGTGGAGACAGGGGAAGCAGCAATGAATGGCGTGATAGATGTCTGTGGAATCATGCGGTTTGTAGCAATACTGTACGGTGAGGAATAAAATCTGCAAACAAACAAAAACAAAAATAAAAGAAAGATTCTTAAGGTAATGGACTGACAGGTAGCTCTTTCATTACTATTACCAACCAAGAGAAAGTAGGGGTCTTTGCCAATTAATTACTTTCCTGTCTTTGCAAAAAATCAGGCAGAATCCAGATTTAATCATAGAAGGTAGGCCCACTGATAGCAATGTGACTAACATTAGTTTAGGGGTCTACAGTGATTACATCTGGATCTCTTCCAATATCTTTTCTTTTAAATGTGTTTCTTCAATCTGTAACCAAGACGCTAGCATAAAAACAAAACGGTCTCCTGTTAAAAAATTTGGTTTTACTCAGGCTCCTAACCCCAAGGTTAGAGGCCAACTAAAATCTATAAGCTTCCAAATACAGTGAAACCAAAATCTATATAGTCTTCATTGGAAGCTTCAATACTCTAGCCTTTGAATCTAGCTTTTTTTCATGTTTGTCACAAAGTTTCACTGCAGCCTATGATTCACAGTCCTGGATTCAGATAGCATGCTGTTCTTTTGTATAAAAGGGATAGGGGACGTATGTTTGAAGGAGGAGGAAAAAAATGTAAAGAAAGGATACCTTAGCTTGACAGATTGATGATCCTCATCAGAAAGAATTCAATACCTGCTAAAAAACTCTTAGACCAGTCCTTATATAAGAGCAAAAATTACACTGAGATTTCCTACCCTGCTTCTTATGGTATCAACTGCTGACTGTTGAAACAAAATCAGAAGTGATCCTGTTAGAAGAAATCAGTAATCTAGGAGAGGAAGTGATAGGAACTCAGCAACAGTTTTAACAAACTGCTATTTAATAGAGATTACATTTTTTCTCACTGTGAGAAAACTGTTAAAAACTTCAATTTTTGAAGATATTTGTAGTTCAAGACTTACTCTGTACAAAAGCAATACACATTTTCCGAACACAAAAAATATGTATGCATTTTTGGCACAGAGTAAGTTCTGAACTGTGAAGCTCGTTATTAATCTTGGATTCGCCTCATGAGGGCTTCCTGACACTTGAAAAGCCTGATTTTTTTTAAAAAAAATTTGAATGTTTTTTTTAATACTATTTCCATCCTTATTGATAAATCATTCCAGCCCAAACCATTCATCTGTAATTTGAAAGGCTACCTGTTACCCCAGTTAAGAAGAGAAGTAGGGAAGGGCTATATGTCAAATACCATATTTGACATTTTCTACTTCTTATTGCATTCTGTTAACAACTGAGGTCATCTCAAGTGTGATATATTTATTCATTTGTCATATATCCATCTATCTTTCACAGAATGGTATTCAAGGTAGCTAAGTTCAAATTTACTGACTAACTAGGAGAAAGCACATAGGAAAGACTGACAAATGCAGAAGAGATGAGAGGCCTTCCCGCACTATACTGTTATAGCACCATTATTATTCTACTTTCAACATCCTGTGGAATTCTGGGGTTTGTAGTTTATTGAGGTCAAAGAGCTCTCTGGTTGAGAATTCTAAGTGCCCCTCCCTAAACTGCAAACCCCAGGATTCCACAGGATGTTGAAAGTGGAATAATAAGACTATAATAGTGTAAAGCGGAAAGGCCTGATGACTAAAGCCTTTGGAAGATATTAGAAAAATGTGGTGCAAGGAAATCTAGACTTGCTGAGTTATAAACACTCCTTATGAACAATTCCTTCTGGAATTAAAATTTTAAAAAATCATGGATAAATTCCTCTTGGGATTGATATACAGAATACTAAACTAGGCATTTCAGTGAACTACAGTATTGATCAACTGTCATTATTATGACTAAGAAAGATCTGGACTTATTCACTATTGAACTGGTTTGGTGATTGAGGTATTAATTGCTTATGACTACTTGACTATCAATTATGAAGACATATATCATAGAGGTTTTGAGGAAATCTACTGAACGTTTATTGCAGAGCTTTCCTAACTTTTCATGTTGGTGACACACTTTTTAAACATGCATCATTTTGTGACACAGTAATTCAGTTTTACTAGGAAATTGGAGGTACCCAGAAGCATATCTAGGGTGGGGAAAGGCAGCCCCCCCAATCCTGGCCTGCTGCCATCGCCCTCACCAGGAAAGGTGCCAGTGAGAGTGGCGGCGGGGACAGACAGCCTCCTCCCACCTGGTCCTTGCCCACTGCTGTTGTTCTTGCCAGGGAAAGGCGGCAGTGGGCCAGTGGCGGGAGTCAGTCAGGGAGGCAACATACCAACACACTACAGGCAACACACTTGTCAGCGACGGGCGGTGGTCAAGCAGATGTGGGACGAGCAGCTGGAGTTGGCAGAGTTTATTGGCAGCCAGTAAACAGAGGGTTACAGCACACCCCCCAACAGAGGAGCCTTAGCACAACGTAAACAGTCCCAAACCCAAGTCACGCCTCAGTAGGCAAGCAGGCTAGTTCAGAAAACAAAGGAGGGTTACTTCACCCCAAATGCAGACCAAGCGCTTGGCCGGCAAGGAGGCTGGACGCGGTCACTGGTGGGAGGGGTAGGATCCAGACACAGGCAGAGGAGAACGTGGAAGGCCAACGGTTGTTGCTCCGTGGCTCTCCCTGCCCAGCGCCCGTCTTAAGTAGTCCCCTGGACCGGCAGTGACCAATCTGGCGCCGGCTCACAGCTAAGGGCTCACAGCTCAGCTCACAGCTGGGAGCTCTCAGCCCAGAGCCGTTTCTCCATCAGCCGCCGGGACCAGCGGACCGCCTCTTTCCCTTGCCGCAGCTGCCAGAACGTGGGAGGAGGGGCGGCAGTTTCCTCCAAGTCGGAGCCGCGGGTGGGTGGAGACCCCGGGCTGGGACCGGAGCCCACCTCCCCTGGCGAGCCACCCCTGGTGCTGCCAATGGGGCTGTTTGTGTCGGCAGTGCCCTCCGAGGCGTCCGGGCCCTTCCCCGCATCAGCGGCAGCCTCCGCGACAGCTGGGCCTCCCCCTGCATCGGCGGCGCCCTCCGAGGCGTCCGGGCCTCCCCCCGCGTCAGTGGCAGCCACCGAGGTGTCCAGGCCTCCCCCCGCGGCGGCCACCGAGGCATCCGGGCCCTCCTCCGCGTCAGTGGCAGCCCCCGAAATGACACCGAGCTCAGCTGAGCCCGGGTCCATGACAACATTAATGTGTCATGGCACACCATTTGGAAAGCCCTGGTTTACTGTATTGATTTTAAGCCCTTAATAAAATGAGCCATCTACAAAGGGTTAATAACTATCAAAGCCCTGGAATAATAGACTTACAACAGTTTACAAAGCCAAGATACGGACGCCATCTTGGGATATAAAATAAGACTGGGTATCAAATAAATAAATAAATACACTCAAATTTAGGGATGCAACCAAAGTAATCTGGCAAATGCAAAATGTGGCCTTATACGATGAGCCTATTTTTCCTTCCATTCCAGTATTGTTCAGACCAATTTCCCCAGATACAAGTTCATACCAGACCCTTCCAAGACCTGGGAGAGCTCCAGCATTCACACATGTCCCCACTCCATTTTTTATTTTTATTGCGAAAGGTCCCTTCTTTCCCCAACCTAGTCTGAACCCAAGCAGAAGCCTTTTTTCCCAACCTGTATTTGGACAATTGCATTCTGAATAAAAATAATTCTAGAATGGTTTCCCCTCATATCAGTAAAAATTGTTCTTGTGTCCCGTATAGGGAAGTTTTTTGTTTGTTTTTTTAAACTGGATTGTGGACACATGAGGTTATGCTAAAATATAGTAGGTCTTCAGGGGAAGGGGAATGTTATGAGATGCACAGCCAAAAACTTTGCTCAACCCTTTGGTCTACATATAAATCTTTATATTCTCCATCTTTGTACTTACAGACAAGAACAAATGCTTCCTGAAGTATTCTCCTCACTGGATGAGCATACAAATCCTTGATCACTAATTGAGCTCCAGAAAATATTTCTTTTTTGCATAAATATTCTTTTTCTGTGCAGAAAACATATTTTCTAGTGCTTTTTGAGAAAAAATAGAAAAAGATTTTTCTGGGCTGAAAACATGTTCCTATGCAAAAAAAAAAGTACAGACAAATATGCATCAAACCGCAAAGAATCTTGAAACTGCATCAAGACTGTCTGAATTTTTTTCCCCAGTTGAGTGTCCCAAACATTGAAAAATCCCTTTTTTGGGCAGAGGTCCATTCACACTACACAACCGTAGTGCTATAATTCCACTTTGCCATGGCTGCATCCAGGGATCTCTGGCTAATCCCATCATCTTGCACATGGTCTTTTTCAAATTGGAGATACCACAGATTGAATATAGGCCTTTCTATACACAAAGTATGTGCTCTACTACTGACATAAAGTCTCTTTTTCTCCAGAAGCTGTTAAGGAGATTTGCTGATTAATAATGTTTTATGAACTATTTCTGGTGAAACAGAAATAGTTTCTATTTCTGATCTACAGTCACTAAAGAGAAAGTAAGAACATCAACTGAGGGAAAGATGTATGAGGCTCACAGGACTTTCCTGGAGAAAAATCTATTGGGGCATTTGGAAACACAGTCACCAAAGTTATTGGATTTGACATTCAGATGTGCTACTGACAGGATTTCTTAGATTCAGTCACACAGTTAACATTACCAAATATATAAAGAAGATTCTTTTGATAAAAATATGAAATGGTAACCCTTTAAAACAGAATTGAAAAAATATTGAGATCATAGTAGATCTACATTCAGAAATGATGAAATGAGAAAGAGCAGACATGCTTGACATTGATTCTGAGGGGAAAAATAGGGCATTCCATTTAAATTAAATGGTTCTGAACACAAGATTTTATTATAAATACATTTATGTTAAGTAACAGACAGGCCCAATGGATTTGATGAAGATAACTTGCTAAACAGGTCCCTTCCTCTCTACTTGTGTTTCTAGCTGAAAGAAGAAATGTTCAATTGAAAAGAACCAAGCTTTTGATTAGTCTTTGCCCACTGACACCTTTGTTTCCCCATTTTCTTTGCTTTTGTCCTCTTCTTCAATTTTTTTTTAAAAGTTAAACTGTAGCTATACATAATAAGAGCAGTGGCTTCCTCGATGAACATCAAAGGACTGAATTCATCTCTGGAAGGACACAAAACTACTAGACCACTGAAGAAGAAATAGGTTGATATTATCTTCATCTTAAATTCATATTAAAATAGGCAGTATGAAGATTCACTAAGTCAAAGAAAGCGTATGCCATGCCTTCAGTGCCAAAATATGTCAGAGCTACAACTGTTGGACTATTTCCCTACTGTTCTATCACTGAGTGCAATCACTGAATGAAGTGAGAAGAAGATTTTTCTTCTTCTTTTTTCTCTTTCTCTCTTTGTGGAGGGGGCAGAGGGAGCCAGAATACAGAATATGTAAATGTATCTACACATCAAAAAAATTTCCAACTATTAAATGAAGTTATTGTTTTTTTAAGAAACAATAGAGAAGTTATTTTTTTAAAAAAAAATCACTTTTTTTGTGAGGTGGATGAGATTTTAATGGCATTCAAATGTTCTTTTGATCAAAACTGTTTCTCTGAACAAACAATTCGAATGGTCTGAATTATTCAATTGAGAAAACTTTACAATTGTTTTTTCTTGGGCTAAATGGAAACATTCCAATGCAGCAGAAAGATACTAATTTTTCTTTTGAAATGATTAAAACACGAGCTCCCTTACAAATCTTTTTGTTGCTACACTGTTAGTAAATGAACAGGTTGCTTACCTGTAACTGTGGTTCTTCGAGTGGTCATCTGTGCCCTTACACACTAGGAGCTTTCGTGCATGCGCAGTACCGTTTGGAAAATTCTAGAGCTTAGTAGCTTGGCGGGAACCCCTCCCCCCATGTATCCACTGAGCATGCTCAGCCCGCCGAGCAACAATCTCTCTTCAGTTCTACAAGTCCGCCGAAAAAGGGGACCTGAGAGTGAGGGGACGGTTGGGCGGGTGTGTGTAAGGGCACAGATGACCACTCGAAGAACCACAGTTACAGGTAAGCAACCTGTCCTTCTTCTTCGTGGTCTCTGTGCCTTACAGACTAGGACACTTTGTAGCTTACCAGAAGGACGGTGGGTCAGGTCCCTAGAGTACGGAGGCCAGCACCGCTCGTCCAAACCGGGCATCCCTCCTGGACCGACAGTCCAACCGACAGTGGCAGATGAAAGTCGAGGGCCTGGACCAGGTCGCCACTCGACAAAGTTCCTGAAGGTCCACACCTCGCAAGAGGGCTGCTGAGGATGCCACAGCTCTGGTGGAGTGTGGCCCAAGCAAGTCAGGAGGAGGCTGCTTGGCCATCTCATAAGCAAGCAGAATTGTCTGGGCCACCCACTTGGAGAACCTCTGGGTGGACACCTTGCGGCCCCTGCGACGATGACCGTGGCAGACAAACAGGTGAGGGGTCTGCCTGTAGGCCACAGTCCTCTGAGTGTAAAAGGCCAGGGCCCTTCAAACGTCCAGGGTGTGCAAAGACCTCTCAAGAGGGGTCGTCAGGTTAGGATAGAAGGTAGGAAGGATGATGTCCTGGTTAAGGTGGAAATGAGAGACGATCTTTGGGAGGAAAGAAATGTCTGGGCAGAGAACCACCTTATCCCGGTGAAAAACCAGGAAGGGGTCGTCGACGTCACCTCCTACCAGTACTGCATAGCACTGGCAATTCGCTGGCACACCTGGCAGAGGTGATAGCCACCAGGAAAGCAGTCTTAAGAGTCAGGAACCTATCATCAACAGTGGCCATAGGCTCAAAGGGTGGTCTTGTAAGTTGAGAGAGTACCAGAGATAGGGACCAGGGAGGCAACGGCGCGATACCGGTGGGATAGATGGTGAAGTCCCTTCAGGAACTGTTTCATCGTGGCATCCCGGAAGAGCGCTGCCGAAGGAGAGCCTCAGGGTTGGTAGGCCACAATGGCCGACAGGTACACCTTCAACGAGGAAAACGAGAGACCTTCTTGTTTTAAGTGAAGCAAGAAGCGGAGCACGGTACCGAAAGCAACTGGCGATACCGTGGCTCCACGCTCCTCCGCAAAAGCCACGAACCGCCACCACTTGTAGGCATAAGTTGCGGTGGGTCGATTCCTTTCTAGCCGTGGTAAGGACGTCCTGGATAGCGGGATTGTCTAGGGCGCTATCCTCCATGTATGGAGGTCCAGGACAGGCAGGTCGGGATGGAGAACGCGACTGCCGGAATGAGACAGCAGGTTGGGTGCTGCTGGAAGCCTGAGTGGCCGTCCCCGAGAGGCCTCGAGTAGCGGGGCAAACCAATGCTGCCTTGGCCAGTACAGGGCGACCAGGATGGCGTCGGCTTGGTCCGCCAGGATCTTGGCAACAACCCTTCCCAGCAGGGGGAACGGTGGGAAGATGTACAGGAGATCCTCTGTCCATCGGTACTGGAAAGCGTCGCTGAGGGAGTTCGGTCCCCGGCCGGCTCTCGAACAGTACCGGTGACACTTGGTGTTAGACACCGTGGCAAAGAGGTCGATGTCGGCATTGCCCCAGTGGCACCGCATCAAGCAGAACGGGTCCTCCAAGAGGGACCACTCGTGGTTGGTAGAAGTGTCCCTGCTCAGGGCGTCTGCTGTCATATTCTCCTGTCCAGCCAGCTGGACGGCAACGGGGTGAACTCAGAGGGACACGCATCAGTCCCAGAGCTGGAGAGCGATGGTCAGGAGCATGGTAGAATGGGTCCCTCCTTGTCTGTTGACATAACACACTGCTGTGGTGTTGTTGGTCAGGATCAGAACGCCTGCCCAGCAACCAGATTGCGGAACGCTCTCAGAGCTTTCCCGATAGCTCGGAGCTCGAGGGCGTTTATGTGGCGAGAGCGTTCTCGTCTCCAGTCCATCGACCTCGGACTCTGAGGTTGTAGCAATGTGCTCCCCATCCGAAAAGGGAGGCGTCGGTCGTGATTGTGATCCAAGGAGTCCGTCGTGTAAATGGCATCCCGGACAGAAGATGACGGTAACGAGAGCCACCACAGCAGAGAGTGACGTACTAGTGTCAGCAGTTGAAGTCACAGGCGCTGGTCGTCTTGGAGCGGGTTGAAGGCTCTGACAAACCAGTGTTGTAGAGGGCGCGCTCGCAGCCTTGACAGGTACGTGACAGCCGTGGTGGAAGCCATGTAGCCCAGGAGCTGTTGTATTCTCCTCGCCGATATCGTTGGGGCATCGAGGACGGCCGCAGCAGATCGGCAGAGGGTACGAGCCCACTCCAGAGGTAGGTAGGCCCTGGCCGAGACCGAGTCCGATGAAGTCCACACTCTCGCCGGCTCGAGGTGTGACTTCTTCGGGTTGACCCGAAGACCCAGGCGGGTCAGGAGGGACAGTGTTAGATGAATGTCCGAGTACAGTTTGCTCTTGCAGGACGCTACCAGCAGCCAATAGTCTAGGTAGGGGAAGACGGTGATGCCCTTCGTCCGCAGGTCGGAGACCACAGGGGCCATGCACTTTGTGAACACCCTCGGTGCAGTGGAGAGGCCGAACGGCAGCACCCGGTACTGGTAGGAGGTGCCGTCGATCACGAACCGAAGGTATCGTCTCTGTTGCGGACGGATGGAAATGTGGAAATAAGCATCCCGCAGGTCGATTGAAGTGAACCAGTCTCCCCGGTAGAGGAAGGGTAGGATCGTCAACAAGGTGACCATCTTGAACCTCCTGGGGCGGATGTATTCGTTTACCCCTCGGAGATCCAAAATAGGTCGTAGGGTCCCGTCCGATTTCGGTACTGTAAAGTATCGGGAGTAGAAGCCGGTGGTAGTGGCCGAGGGCAGGACCAGCTCGATCGCTCCCTTCTGCAGGAGGGACTGGATCTCTTCCAGCAAAGCTGGGCTGGCCTGGGTGGAGTAGAAAACGCCTTGAGGTGGAATACTTGCAAACTCAATGGCATAACCAAGCCGAACAATGGTGAGCACCCAAGAGTAAGACGTGATCGATCGCCATGAGTCGAGGTGTTTGGCCAGCGTGGGATGGTTCGTTAGGGCTGATGGGATGGAAGGTTGGCTGAGGTAGGGTCCTGCAGAACCCATCAAAAGCGGGATTTGGATCCCAATGAAGACTTCTTGGAAGCCGTCTGTCGGCCCCGTGCAGGACGTCTGGAGGAAGATGTGGCGGGAGTCCGGGAGGATCCAGACCTGGGCGAGCGAGGTCAGAAGCTCACAGAGGACGAACGGCGCCACGCAGGCCACGGGCCATGGCGGGTCTATGAAGGCTGACGGATCCCCATCTTCTTGGCTGTCAGACAGGCCTTGACGATGTGGTCCATCGCCTCGTCTGTTGACGCATTGAAAAGACCCTTACCGTCAAATGGGAGGTCCTCGATGCGTTTCCGGGTCTCCTCCTGGAGGCCTGAGGACCGGAACCAGGCATACCTTCGGAGGGCGACAGAGCCGACCATGACTCGGGACGCTACCTCTGCACAATATCTGACAAGATGATTTGCTGGTTCACGAGCGCTACCGCTTCGTTGTAGAATTGGTTAGCGCTCGCCCTATTCTCCTCTGGGACAGTGGAGAGAATAGGGGCGAACTTGTCGAGAAGACTGTGCAGGTAGGCTGCCACGCAAGCTTGGGTGTTGGACACCCTTGCCACCAAGTGGAGGCAGAATAGAACCTCCTTCCGAAAGTGTCCAATCGATGCCCTTCCTTGTCCGGCGGTGTCGTGTGGGGCCTGGAACTGCCCTTGGTCTGCGCCGATTCCACTACCACTGAGTTGGGCTGAGGATGATTGAATAAGAACTCGGCATCCTCCTCCTGGGTCCATAGAGGTGTTCTAGTCTGTGTGGTATGGGCTGGGCTGAAGACGGTTGAGGCCACGGCTGTTTGAGGACCTCCATCAGGGTGGGCAGGAATGGTAACGGGGCTGCTTCAGGAGGGCGGGTATCCACGTAGTGGAAAACTGGGTCCTGCACCGCCGGAGCTGGATACACCACCTTCAGGCCCACGGCCTTGGATATCCGAAGGAGGATGTCCGAGAACTGTCGCACATCCTCAGGAGCCGACTCAGGAGCTGGATCCCCGAATGCCAAGGGAGGGGACTCGTGTGAGACGGGTGTAGAGTCCTTAGAGTCCAACTCAGAATCGTAATCCTGGGAGGACGCCGTGGAGGACCTGTCAGGAGAACGGTCCAACCGGTGTGCAGGTGACTGGGAGCGAGACGGTACGGGCAGTGAAACCGTCTTCAGAGGCGCAGGTGGTTGCACAGTAGTCGCCGGAGGAACCAGCAAAGACACCGGACGCGGGAGTGCCTGAGTGACAGTGGCAGCCACAGCAGGAGCAGGCTGGGTGGAGACAGCTTCAGATGTCGGACGGGACACCGTAGATGTCACCCGTGGAGGTGGAGAAATCGGTCGGTGATGAGGAGAAGGCTCTCGGGACTGACGATGTAGAGGCACTCATCTCGGGGAGCGAGATGGAGTACGCTCATGGCGAGGGCGATGTTCAGCTCCCCTGGAGGGCGATCTGGAGCGGCGATAACGGGACCAGCGGCCGACATCAGGGTGGTAACGGTCTCGGTAAGAGGGAGAGTATGCCCTGTAGGAACCAGGATACTCCCTCCAGACGTGCTCCCGGCCATATCTCAGGGCGTAGGATGCCGATGAGTAAGGCGAGTCCCGAGGTGGCTGCCATCCTGGGTAATCATCGCGACGCCTTGGAGGGGACCGTCTATATTCAGGGCGGTCCTCTCGGTCATCATGAGTACGGTGCTCCAGATCCTGGTGATGTGGGGAAAGACGCACGGTTCCGCACTCTGAATAAACCGGGCAGTCCCGATACTCGGGGAAGAGCTGCCAGTGGTGCGAGGAGGAACACCATTCTGGCGAAATGCTTCTACCGACAGAGTCTCGAGATGTTAGCGAGGTCTGGGGAGCAGGTGGACTATCCTCCGAGCGGGCCACCATAACAGGGCTTCAGGTTGGAGAGGTCTCTTCCTCCAAAGGCGGTGGCTCTGAGGGAATCGGGGAGGCCACTGGGTCGTCCACATCAGGAACCTCAAAGACTAGTTGAGGTTCTGGGACTTCGCCGGGGTCGACCGTCGGCTGGATCAAGGTGGAAGGTGGAGTGAGGACAGTTGGTCTAGCCGGAGACCCACGCTTCTCCTTCCTCTTCTTCTTCTTCTTCTCCCTTTCCTTCTCGGATTCTGAAGTCACAGGGCGCTTATGCTGGGCAGCAGTAAGCATCTTAGAGGGTCTGGCAGCCTGCGAGCCCGCAGGGGCCTCCCCAGTAGTCACCAATGAAGAAGCCGCCAAGGTCTTCAGTACCCTCGGTGGCTTATGCGCCAGTACCGAGCTCGGTACCGTCGGTGCAGCGGGATCGGAAGACGAAGAAGGCACCGGGAGTGAGGTCATCGGTCGGGTCTTTGCCATCTTCGACAGGCTCCTTACTGGGGCAGGGTCCTGAGGAGACAAAGACTGCTCCCAACAGAAAGACTTGAGGCGTGCCAGCCGGTTCCTCAGAGTCTGCGAGGTGAAGTCCTTGCAAATGGGGCAGGCTCTGATGTTATGAGCCTCGCTCAAACAAAGAAGACACTCGCTATGCCCATCAGAAGTAGCGACCATGTGACCACACTTTTTGCAGGGTTTAAAAAGGGTCGACATAGAAGTCCAAGGAAAGGTTGAAGACAAATGAAGAGACGCGACGAACGACGAAGACGGGGGGGGGGTTGGCAAGTCGGGGTCAACAGTCCCAGAAAGAAAAGGGGGACAAGCACCGAAGCAACAAACCAGTCCGAAATCCGTAAGAGTAGTCAAAAAGCCAAAAACCAAGTCAAAAACCAGAAAGACTTGCAAGAAAAGGCCAAGAAGAAATGCTCTAAGCTCAGAACCTCCGTACGCGACGGCGGACGAGAAAGAACTGAGGAGAGACCGTTGCTCGGCGGGCTGAGCATGCTCAGTGGATACATGGGGGGAGGGGTTCCCGCCAAGCTACTAAGCTCTAGAATTTTCCGAATGGTACCGCGCATGCACGAAAGTGCCTAGTGTGTAAGGCACAGAGACCACGAAGAAGAACTATTGTGTACATGTTCTGCACGTCAGCTTGCACTGGTATCTGTTTGAACACTGTGAGAACAAAATGCAATGGTCTGATTGACTGCCACCTTTATTATGTTCTTAAGAGAAGACAAATCAAAGGCCCTTTCCACACGAGGAAGTTAAAATGGGCCAAGGAGTCCTGGCACGGAGGTCATCCGCACCTTGGATCGGACTAGGTCCGGACTACGTGCTTTAGTTTCGCACCTTAGTCCGATCCAAAACACCCTGAAGTGGTCCTCCAGCGCACTAAGTGAAGACCGGAAAATTCCAGTCTTTCAATCTGCTGGAGCGCGCCATTGCATTCCTGCTGACTAGTGCAGATGCGCAGGCTCGCACCAATGTGAGCCTGTGATCAGCAGAGGGCAGGCTGTGGGCGTGGCCAACATCAGCGATTGGTCCAGACCACGAAGAAGCAGGAAGCCGCCATTTTCAGCCATAGCAGTGCGGATCTAAAGACCACGCACTGCTCCAATTCGCCCTGGACTAATGGAGGAGCCCTGCAGAAGGGCTTAAAGGAAGGTCTGCGTTACTTCGAACCCAGAAGATCCAGTAAGTAACGGCACGGAGTGATTCACTCGCCTCATGTGGAAAGGGCCAATCTAAGGGCATCAATAAATGCTGCTCATGTTTTTGTTCTGACTAAAAGATAGCTTAACTACAATATGCCAGCAATGTAAATTGGATATATTTACAGCTGAGTTTTTCTTTAAAACAAAAATCATTTTGATAAAAACTAAGGAAGAAAGAAAGAAAGAATAAGAAATTTTAAGATCCAGGGACTGGGACTGAAACCTGTTTTGTCCCATAACAAGGGAAAGTGTGTCAGGTGCTAATATATGGGGTCATGTTATCTTTATCTGTGGTCATGTTCTAGCTGTAATTAATAATCTCCCGCAAGTGGCAGGTCTAGAATCAATTTTACTAATATTTTGGTGCTGACTTTATACTTTATACCCATCTATTTATCTGTGCATTTATGAGTGGTTAATTGCTGATATGATTAATATGATTGGATTTACTGCTGATTCTTTGTTCTGTTTCCTTGTTTTTTATTCATTTTAGCAGACTTTATTTAGGGACCTTAATCCAGTTGCTAGACTCAAGTAGAATGAAGTACTAAATCAATTACCGAATTGTAAGTTAACATTTTTATAAATCCCATTGATTTAATGGGTCTATCTTAGTTGGGGCCATTTAATTTGAGCCATTGTATTCACTGTTTTAACACCGATGTTACTCACTATGGTATTTTTTTTAAAAAAAAATGCAATAAGGAAAACTAATAAAACTAAATAAAATGCATGCACATATAATTTAAGACCACAGCTCTAAGTATCTTGGCAAACCAGCTGAAAGACCTTGGGAAATGATGTAAGCGTTGCTCCAACAGCAGAACCAGAAATCGCTAGTTACATTAGCAGAAAGCTGTGCTATTGTACATACTCCACCAGTGACTTTTTGCTGTTGGTGTGACAGATACTGGCCATTTTAGATGTGGTAGATGTACCCAGAGAAATGACACAATATATCGTCTCTGAGACTGCTGCAGTTATTTCCTCTCAATGGGTGGAAAAGGAAAAATTTTCCCCTCCTCTCCCAAGCTTTGTTACTATGAAAAATGGGCAGTGGATGTGATTGTCACTATTGGTAGAACTCCATCTCATTGTGTTCAGCAGCTGTTTACAGGTATGTTGCAATGGTTTTGAAGTCCATTTTTGACCAGGTCTCAACAGTACTACATTACTATACCACACAAATAAAATGTGTCCCTGCGAACTTGATTACTACATTTTCAGCATAAGAAAATTGTGCTGGAAATTCTGGTAACAACAGATGGAGGTAAAGAGACATTGATGAAGATCTGGTGAAGAAAAAGAACAGAGAGTCTGATAAATAACAAGGCTCTAGTTCTTGACTAGAGTATCAAGAAAACGTTATAATACTGTGACCACCCTTACTAGTTAATACTGTTACAAGTACAACCAATGCCCTGAATCCTAAGCAATGTTGACACTACAGCACTAGCATAAAGGAAATTTCTTCCTCCATCCCAGCTTTCTGGAATCTTTTTTTTTTTAGGGTGGAAAGAGGAATGCTTTGCCCTTCCCCACTTTCTTCTGGATTCTGTTATCATCTGAGCTTTTGGTATAGTGGTTTGGATCTTTAGTTTTTCTTTCATGAAGGGAAGGAATTTCAATTCATGAGAGCCTGACTCACTGAAAGGATCATTCTATGATAAGAAGTTTTTTTTTTTTTTGTTTAAGGAATGGAAACATTAGACCTTAGCTATAAAATCTACCAAGATTTTTTTTGTTTTGTTTTGAGAGCTATGACTTGGCAAAAATTAAATCCTTTAATAAGTCTACTGTAGTTATTTCACATGGTGAAATGTGGAACAAGATGTCTCTGCTGATTGTGGTACATGACCTCCCTATCCATTGTACTGGCTGAAATTGTACTATATTACCATTTGCACCTAACTGAGGAAAATTAGAACCTCACAAGATATAATCTTTTTAAACAAACAAACAAATAAACAAACATAATCCTGTTTCTCTATCAACATTATTCATTTAGTGGGTTGGATCCAAATGGAGTCAGAGTTAATCCACTAAATTAATGTGGTTTAGGTCAGTCATGACTCAATTCCAGTGACTCTTCTCTAAAACCCTGATAAGTCATGCTTAAAATAGTCACAGGCCAATACTTTTAAATCAAGTCTTAGGCTAACTGTGAAGGAGGAAAATATGGTCCTTCAAGGAAGGAAAGAGCCAATATAAGAATAAAAAGAAATCTAGCCAGGAAGATACGTAAATTAAACCTCAAATTCAAAAGTGCAGCCTATTAATATTAAAAGTGATGGGAAAAGCACCTACACTGCAAGAGCTCCAACAAGAACACAGAATGACAACAGTAACCTAGAAGCCAAAGGGAGTTATAAAGAACCAATATTATCTCACTCCATGTAAGAGAAAAACAGTTCACAATTTCAATAATGAAAAATGTGTTGAGGTTGAAAATGTATTCAAGAACATATGGCTTACTATTTGCCAATGGATACTGTTGTATGATACTTTTGTGCTACTTTCACAGCAAATATATAGTAATAATTGGTAATGTGTTTATGTACCACAACTAAAGCATTGGTTGCTTTAGGAAAAAAAACTGATCAACCACTATTGTTGAATGAAATGACAGTTTTTCTCTCTCTCTTTTTTACAGGACCATGTCACCGTAATCCAACTTAGCTCACATGACAGAAGGAAGTCAATGCAACAATAATTTTATAAAACATTTGATTTTAATAATTGCTCATGGGAATAATTTCAATGACAATGTGAAGAGATGAAGTACGCTTTTTTGTAGTTTGACACTCTTTTGGTAGAAAAATTCAGTGCACTAATTTTTTATCAGAGTCAAATGACTCCCATAAGACCATGATAGAGGATATTAAGCATAGTGCTATTCGAAAGTAAAGAAGGCCTTTACCAGTAAAATAATACAGCTCAACATCAGTTAATAGGGCCAATAAGACTGCTATTTAAATAGCAAAAACTTACTCAGATTGTATGTTGCATGTAACTGACCCGACATCAAAACATCAAAACCAGTTTTCAAAACTTCAAACATGTAATATCATTAACACAGGTGTACAAATATAATAGAGTAACAGTCATGGCTTATGGATTTTGCTAATAACAACTATAACAAGTGCCATGGACTACAGCACATTATGGTAAAGCAGCCTGTGCACAACAATCACCACATTTCACAACTGCATGCGTAAGACAAATGAAACACATTAAATCTGTGATTTTCTTCCACTGCATCAGCCACAGTTACCTTTCTGGTAACAGTGGCAGCTCCGCCACTCTATGTTCCAGCCAAGCTGAGAATGACTCCAATCTCAATCCAGAGTTTAGCTCTAAACTCAGATCTGCCAGGAATTTACATCTTTTTAGGGGATGTTCTTGCTATTGTGGATTGTACAGCTTCCATACTATAGAGAGACTTAAATGGGTAAGATTCACTGTATTTGAAAACACTTATCACTTGCACGAGAAACCATTTCTTTTAGATTAACTGCAGCCTATTCAGAAAACTGTCTGTTATGGGGCACCATAGAAGGATCATTAAGAAATAATACATGCCTTTGCAAATGGATGTGAAAACCATCTGGTCATTGTTGTTGGCCCCATCTTCAGTCTTATTACAAAATGGCTGGATGTTGCTATCAGGGAAGGGGTCTCTCCTATAGCCCACCAATTCCCAAGTGTCCTACAACTGCCTTCCCCACTGATGTGACACTTGTAGCTCTGTTCCCTGGAACTTAAACTAATATTTTTATCCTGGTTTACTGGTTTATAATGAATATTCCGAATAGACTTTTTAACTGAAAAAAATAAAGCGCTTTATAATCATACGCTCTGATAGTGTTTGTAATCGTATGAAGGAAAGTGAACCAAATTAAATTGAAGGGGAAACTGTAATTTGTTATGAAGACAAATGAATAGACAACAGGGCTTTTTAAAACTCTGTATTCTCCCCCCCACTAAATTAGCTGATAACCTGACCTCCAAAATCACATGGCGTCACAGTTGAGAATTGCTTGCAACATGATGTTGTGGAAAAATAAGATACTAAAAGACCTACATGTGGATGGCTGGATGGGAACACTGGTGCATGTGGTCCTTCCTATCATACAGAATTTGCAACACAAACCATCATGCAAGACTGAAATTGGATCACTAGGTAGTGTGATGAACAGGATCATAATGCAAATTAAAAATATGAAAATTAGAACAGAATGTTCACCAAAAAAAATTCCAACAAAACAAACAAGATTTTAAAATATACATATAGGATTTTAAAATATACGTATAGAAGTATGCTAGACTGTAGGAAACAATGGGTAGATGTGTGCAAAAAATGAAAAGACTGCTACAGATTTCTTTTTCAGTAAAGCAAAGACAGCTCTAAATTTCTTTTTCAGTTATGCAATATACAAAAAACTGATGAGGTTTAACTTTCCTATTCAGAAAATTTGGTAAAATTTCACCGGTGCCTTCTTTATAAGAATGAATAAAAGGATGCATTCAACTCCTTTATCACCAACACGCTACAGGCATCAAGCAAGAGACTTTTTTTAAACATAGGTGACTACAAATAAATGTACATTTTCTGGGATCACCAGGCAAAACGGTGAGCCACAATGGTGACACAGATACTTGGCCAGACATGTCTTTAAGCAGATGAACCAAGGTGAGTTGCATAAGACTGAATGTAAATAATTAGCCTTTCAATAGGTGCTGCATTTGAAAATGTGACACATGTAATTTAATTTATAAGAAACCAGTCCTCAACCACATGTTTCTCTTTTTTCTTCTGATCTATTCTATCACACTGATGTTGGTGTTAAAAACATTGCTCATGGTACAAACACAGAAAACCACATATGGTAGACTATCAAGAATAAGGTAAGGAGAGAGAAAAAGAAAGAAAAGATATATTTGAAACTCCCAAAACTCTTCCTTGAGAATCAGATCTTTGTGACTCTAATCACCTTTGCTAAAGCATTTGTGATAACCTCTTTCTTAAGAACTTCATGGAAGGCTAACCATTTCAGATTCAGCTAAATAGTCACCTGGATAGTATTTAAGCCATTAAGTATATAATTTAGCAATAATAAGGAGTAAAAAAGCACACACACAACAGCTCTCCCTGCTCTTGTGTCAAGACCTTTTCATTATAATACATCATGAATGTTCTCAAATAGAGTTCAAATAAAACAGTCATTCATAGAACCTCCTATAGTGTAAGCCAGTGGTTCTCAACCTGTGGGTCCCAGATGTTCGTGGACTTCAGCTCCCAGAAGCCCTAGCCACTATGGTCAATGCTCAGGGCTTCTGGGAGCGGAAGTCCACAAACATCTGGGGACCCACAGGTTGAGAACCACTGCTGTAAGCAATATATTTTTGGTGCTTAAGGTGAAGGTAAAGTTTTGTCTCTTGCTCCTAGTAAGCAGGTCACAACAGGTAAGGTTCACACACAAACATGTTGTTTCTTTATTTGCCCACACATACAACTTTATTTCTTTTCTCAATTCCCTCTGTTTTCCTTTACTCTATTTTTGCCTAAGTGGTGGTACATATCATAAACACTTACATATATGTGTACTCTCTCTCTCTCTCTCATTCTCTTTTTCTTTAAATATATATGTATACAGTAGGGCTGTGCAACTGCTTTGGAAAAATCCTACTTCCAAAGCAAATCAGAATGATTCAGGCCAATTCAGATCAGATCAAAAGTGGATTAGATAAACTTGATTTTGTTCCAGGACAAGTCAGCCTGGTTCTAAATAATTTGGATTGTATTTTATTATTTTATTTTTGTTTCTCTAACTATCCTATATACAGGAAATAACATGATGGTAAGAGGAAGAAGAAAGATTAACTTTGCCCATTAACAGATCTAACTTATAAATTGAGGCAAGACTCTTACCAACATTCCCCAGTCATACCATTTGGAGTTGGGGGAAAGATGCGTCATTGAACTGTATTAGTTCTGTAGATTTGTCCACTTTTTCTCGATACAGCTGATAGCTGGAGATTATTCAAATCTCTTCCTATGGAGACCTTGGGAATCATCTCTGGGCAACTAGCATACAATCTGTCCCCACCTGAAAAGGATGACCTACTTTTTTTGGGTCACTTTCTTCTTGTGTACGCCTGTACTATATGTGTGTGTCAACTCCATGTGCAGTCTTTTACGGTATAAGCAGCAGAAATGCATGACAGACATGAGAGCACAGACAGCAGCACAAACTGCAAAAACTGAGCACTCAGCTGACTGTATACCCAGATTTAATGCATTTTTGTTGGGTGAAACTGAACAGTTACAGCCACTTTGGCTTCCCATGAAGGTTATGTGAGAACTAAACATTCAATTTTTTTTCCAATCTCAATTTAGATTCAGGATCCAAAGTATATCAGGTTGGATCCAGATCAGTCTGATCACCGAATTGGATTCCAAACTACTAAGGGAACCCTTGCACTGCCCTAATACATACATTTTTCCTATGCTTTCCTTCGCTTCCTTTTTACGATGGACTTCTAGAAATAAACAGCTGGAAAAAACAATCAATCAATCAATCAAACTAATGGAAATGAAAGGAACAAAATCTTTATACATACAACCCAAAACAGCAACAAAACTAGGGTCAAATGTTAGTTAGAAAGTCCTCACATCTTTTAGGTTTGCACATCTTTTGTCTTATACTTGTTACAGCGAGAGGCATCTGGAAGGTTCAAAGGTGCCCCAATGAGTGGAACTCAGCCTTGTCCTTCAGTGAAAGTGTCATCTGTTCAAAAATTGCATAGCTTCATCTTCACCTCTTGACTGCTGGATCTCAGTGAGCTTTGAAGTGTCCCACTTCACTTCCTTGAAAAAAAATTCAATTCCTTCAGATATCAATAGTCTGCAAATGATATGATTCACTTTCTTGATCCTCTGAAGCACTTTCATTGGAAAAAAAAAAGTCTCCCATTTCAATGCTGTGAGCTCTAGATTGTTTTGAATCACCTATATGCTCCTGAGATCTCTCTTGATTGTTTTAATATTTTCTCTGAGGTGCCAGATCAGAAGAGAGAGCTGGCAGGGAGGCAGCCATACAATAACTTTGCGTTCTCATAACAGTTGAAAGAGTGATACTTCCTGAGTATTGTTTGAGCTTGCAAGCAAAGATTGTCTCTTGTCAGCAATCTTCCCATGGATCCATCTAGCAAGTTGCAGAATCTCTTTGATCAATCTCTTCCTTCTCTTAGCAGTTTATTGTTCAAACTGTTGTTTGTTGTAAGACTGATTCTGATTGGCTCTAGAAAATCCTCCTCAAATTTTGCAAGAGGTGTACATTCCATATAGAAAGATTTATATCTACATTCTTAAGCATCTTCTAGCTCTTTCTTTTTCCTTCCAGGCACCCCCCCCCTTAACCAGCAAGGCTTCATATTTTTTCCCATTTCTCTCCTTGAAAGCTTACTTTCTGACTGTGGCAATGTGGTAAGCAGCCCTTCACCAGTCCTATCACTAGTTGTTTGTGATAAATGGCTATTAATATACTCAAATGTACTGTGACATTTCCAAATGCAAAATCTCTCACAGCAGCTATTTGAGAATCAATTAGCTCCTTGAAAATGCATCTTTTTTCCTTTAGAACAAATGGTCCTTTCCTATTACGCTGTTACTAGAGACCTAACTATAAATACTTTATCTATAACAGCATCTTTTATACATAGTTACCCACTCTTCATATACATGCATAACCATTGTTTCCCCTTTTTTCCCATAAGAATTCTATCACTGCCTCCTAGTGTTACCTTTGCCATTTCTAACCATCCACCATAGCACTTGTTTATCCTTCAATTAAGGTGAGATTCAACTTGTCCTATCAAGGAACTAAAGCATTCAAAATTACTTTAAACATCAATATATCAATTTACAATTACATAACAATACATATCTTCAGGCATATCAACTATGCAAATATCCCGTCCTGCATATAGTACTGAGTCGAGGCTCTTCACCCATCAGTTGAACCAACCTCTGAGCATAGCTCTAGTCAGGAAGTTGGAGAGGTGCATTTTTGCCAATTTCCCCTCTTTTGAAGCCTCCTAAACTTATCTCACAACCCGTAAAGACTGAGAAAGACATAATTCAGAGGGAATTGATTAAAAAACACCGTCTTCCAACTTTCTGACAATAAAAATTCCCTGCTGGTTCAGAACACTTCTTCAGAATGAAGAAAGCCCTTTCTTCGGAGTAGAGTTTCAATCCAAGATATATTTTTGTCACTTGGAAACAACATGTGTGAGAGGGAGGGATAGTTATCTATTTTGCGTATCCACTGCAAGCATGAACACAGGGTACAGCAACAGTTGAATGTATAAACTTTATGTGGATGTATACTGCTTGGATCTTGCCTATGGCAACCTTAGTGTGCAGTAAGGTAATTCTTTCTTTCTGTCATACCTTCGTCTTTTTGGGAAACTTTATATATATAGCTTTTCCTTCTTTACTGTTTGCTCCTTTGGAGGGGGGAAAAAGTAATTAACAAGATAAACACTATGTCCACAGCACTTTTTGATAATTGTAGTAACACTCTGCTTTGTAATGAGAGTGTTCTTTCCAAAAAAAATTCTTTGAAAGATGTGAAAGCGTTTGTCTCAAGTACAAGATCTCCTGATTGCTGGCTGCATTTGCTTCTTTTGGAACCAAGAACAGCTGATATAGATTGAAAGTTGCATTTGGGCCTATAATTGCTTGAAATTAATTTGCAGGGATGGACCTACATTCATATAATATCTTTGTGAGAGCATTACAGCCTTTATAGCTGTAGAATAATTTGCAAGGTCTTCTCCTGCCTGTATACCTCAGTTAATGAAGTAGATGTGGTCCTGGGCAATATTTTAACAGAAAATTTTGTGCCTGAGGCAGAAGCAACATGGGAAGAAATGGGACAGGTTTCTCCATGACAAAAAAGAACACTTCAACACACTTCAGCAAGCTTCTTATTCAAAGTTATGATATACGTGTGCATGTGAAATGAAACAAACAGGTCAGGTAAGCATTACATAAGTAGAGAAAAATATTTTGAACCTTCTAGAAATCACCTGAAGGGTTCTTCTGAAATGCATTCAATAGATGACTTTTTCTTTTGTCTGCTTCCAGTTTTCTTATGATCTCTATTTTGGTGACCAAAGTTATAGCTCCATGTTTTTTAAACATGCTCTGGGTAGTTGGGGTAGCTGGTGACTTAGGTGTATCTGCTGTCATGTTTTCTCTCTATTTTGTTATTCCTGCTTGTTCAATAAAAGATTCCAGAGGCAGCTGCTATTTACCTTGCCCATTTTGGGCAGATGTACTCTCAGCTATACTAGGATTGGCTACAGTAGAATTCAATACGATCCCAGCTCAAGCTTTATTGCATTGTTTATTGAAGACATACTGCTGCAATCTGGCATCAAAAGTGTTTCAGCTAGACAGAAGAAAAGCAGGAAAAGTGGGTCTGGATGGGTATAACAAGACTTTGTAAGAAAGAGCTTCTTTTGTCGGAGGTTTTACTAACTGAGGTATGCCTTTACTATTACTGAGGCTGCTCTTCCTCTTCCAATTATTATTACTTCTATTCTTCTACTAATACTTGACATCTTAAGAGAGTGGCCACATGTTCCATGGCTTTAAGCATTTTTGGTGAAAATCTTGGTTTATCTTTGTTATCGTTCTCCACAACAACCATATGTTATTAGATGTTGACAATACCATGCTATAACAGACTTTTAAAAAAATCAGGTACATACTTTCAGACGGCAAACACTACTCACATATAACCATCTTCAGCTTATATATGAGCATACAGGTATGTGTGAAATGTGGATGCTCAAAACAGAATCATGTGCTTCTTGAAACATGGTATACAGAAAACATTACTGAAAACTAGAATTAGTTTTTTTAAACTTCTGCATCACAGCCAAAAGATCCATTTAGGGAATGGATCTGTCTTTGCATTATATTAGCTTCTCAGTACTAAGAACTCTACTACTGTTCCTTCCCTATAAAGTATAATGCTCAGGCCTTAATATTTAATATTTAATACTAAAAAAATCCCCTCACAAACAGTATCCCTGGGCTAACATAACAAATATGCAGTAATATCAGATTAGAAATAAGGAAGACCAACTGGATCTATCTAGTGCCTTTTTTTTCATAGTTACAATATGTAAGCAAACTTTTTGTGGATGGCAGAACAAAGAAAGATATCATTGTTCAGACTGTGGAATGAGAACTAGTGGGAGAGCTGAGAGGCAGTGGGGCCACTAGGGTCGGTGTCACCAATATGGTAACTCATGGTGCCACCTCTCCCGTGAATTTAACTTTGTATCAGACCATACAGAATCCTTAGTAAAGTTTTTTGTACTAATGTCCTAATATTTGTACTAATAGTACAATAATAATTGTACTAACATAAATCATAATTCCTGTATATCACTGAGTGTAATGACAATAGTAGTGACATAAACAACTAGCAAAATTAAAATTACAGCTTTAAATTACAACATCATATGCACAGCCTAAATGTCTTTAGATTTACATAGCTAGTGTGGTTAAAGTGAACATTTGATAAGAAAACAATAAAATTCAAATTAAAAATGTTTAACAACTACATCAAAATTACGTTCATTTTTAATGTTTAACTTTATTGTTACATGATTAGGTGGATTAGGTCTGCATAATCAATAGTTGTAGAGGTTGTAGACAAATGCATATGGATACAATATCAAAATAAATAAATAAAAATAAACAGGAACAAATACACAAGCATTTTAGCACTTAATGAACATCTCAATGAAATCAGAACTGTTTCCCCCTGGCCTCAAAACTGCGAAGCTGTGAATCACTTCATCAAAATCAATACCTTTTTCCAACTCACTTTCAATTTATAACATTGCAAGATCAGAAAGCCTTCACTGTCTCACAGTAGATCACAAATAGTTCTTTAACAGTTTCATCTTTGAAAAACTCCTCTTGCATGAAGGCACAGTACGCAGACTGTCATAAATACATTAAGGCTTAGTGAAAGGGTTTGGGAAGATTCTAGGATATTCCATTTAGCTATGAATGTCGAAACATCTAACATTGCCCAATCTCTGGCTTCTTCCAGATCAATTTCTGCTGCTTTCAGGTACCTTCCTAGCCTTGGTATTTCTATTAAAAGCTCACTCTCAGATTCCTCATCATAAAAATCGGTCAGTTTTGGAATGGCCTTCCACATGCAGGCAGATCTCAGTGAACAAAGCCTCTGACACTGAAGCATCTATTTTTAATATAAAGTCTATTTTATGCCCATCCAATCCCCACTTTTCCTCCTTGTCTTCTGTCTAACTGGATGTTTTTCAGCAGCCTTAGTAGGATGGTGACTATGATGTACACTGTCTGCAATAAACAATGCAGTAAGCAAAGCCTAAACTGGGAAACCATGTGATTACACTCCAGCTGACTCACTGTCAGTGGCGTATCGAGCATAAATAGCACTTAGGGCAAGCATGGAAGTTGTGTCCCTACCTTTTTTACCCCCACCCCACATACACAGCTTTTTTGTGCCCTCCCTAGCATTGCTGCCCGGGGCACGTACCCTACTTGCCCCACCCTAGATATGCCTCTGTTTACTGTAGCCATGTCTGCCTACTTGCAGCCGGCAAGGTAGACAGCATCTGCTCCCAGAATCCCCTAGTAATCATATTTGGATAGCAAAATAGAAAGAAAAGGAGAGAGAAGATAAACGTGCCTCACCAGCTACCCTTACTATGTTAGAAAAGCACAGATCTGTAAGTTCAGCCAAATGGAAATCATAAGAAAAGTGGAGGATGCTGAAAGAAAATGTCATCCATGGATGCATTTCAGAAGAAGCCTTCAACAGGACCAAAGAAGGTTCTAAATATTTCTGTTCTCTTATTTAAGGCTTACCTGACTTGGTTGCTTTTATCTCACCATTGCATAGTGCTAGTTTTGAATAAAATGTTTTCTGAAGCATGTCAGACCCCTGCTCTTTTTTTTTTTTTTTTTTGTGGTGTAGATATCTATCTCTGTTTTTTCCATGTTATTTCTGTCTCCAATACCAAATTTTCTGTTAAAGAAGAAATGTCCAGGAATACTTCTACTTTATTAACTGAGGTATACCTATATTCATATTGGTAAGCAATCCTCTATCTATTCATTTCAAAAGGTCTACACATTACTCTGTCATTTTATTTACTCATGTTTTTTGTAATTAAAAAAAAAATTAACCAGCTTTCATCCACAAGGGATAAGAAAAAAGAATACACCACGTTTTAAAATAACACCCCCCATTACAAAATAGGGAACCTAAAAACCTTTCAGTCAGGACACTAACAAATGAGCTATTGCTCTAGAACCATGATCCATGTTCTTTTTAATTTAAGTTAAAATTAAAATGCCTAGACAGAAAAAGAAGACTTCAATTTGCCACCAAAATAAAGCAAACTTGGCATCAATTGTTAATCTCCTTTAGGAAGGGTGCCACTGAAAAGAAGGCCTTTTTATATGTAAGTGAGCAATGTGTTTTTCCCACAGATGGTACTCAGAGAAGGACTTCCTCCAGAGATCTCAACACATAAGGCGAATTAGATAGATGTAGGTGCTCCTTCAAATACACAGATTGAAGCTCTGCCACAATTGCCTGAAGGAAGTAAAGTAGCTGGCACATATCCTGATGCTCCTCCAAGGGTTAATGGAGCAGGCTGTGGAACTACAGGAAGGGAAAGAAAGGTGCTTTGAGGCCTTATCTTGCTTGTGCAAATGGACCAGTACTGGGTGCTGAACATCAAGAGGAAGCTGCAGAAGTAGCAGGCAGCTTCTCCCATCAACAGTGGTGGCTCTGAGGAGGAGACCTGAACCCCACTAGTGCTCAGCCGTTCATTTCCTAATGCTCTTTGTCACTGGTAATATTGATCTCACTCTCCTGTGTGTAGTCCCCGTAAGCCCAGCCATCACTTATGCCACTCTCCTTGCTGCCTTCCTTGTCTGCTGAGCCATCACCTTGGCCTCCACTCTGCCAAGGTCTGAGGCTTCTCTGTCAGCGGCAGTGCATTCCCCGGGCACAAGGGCGGTGCATCACTAGGGCTGCTGTCACCCCTCTCTGATAGTGTAACCCAGTGGGTCTACTCCCCCTGCACTCTTCTAGTGGTGCCATTGCTGGGAGATGAAAGACATCAGGAAGCAGATGTCCAGGATGGAGACTATCGGACAGTCAGAGGAGAGACTGAGAGGATTTTCAGCTTGAAAATTCAAAAATGAGTGTTGATACTCTCTCCACTTGGAAACACATATCGCTTCTAAACACAGATTTAAAAGAAAAATGTTTCTACATACCCTATTGCTAGAGGAACAATGAAAAGAAAAAGGTTCATACAGGCTGCAGTGTCATCATCCAGCTTGTCCTCACAAGAAAAAGCAAATCCCTTAAGTCTTTTTCACATTACACAACATGTTGAGAGCCAGCGTTTTATAGTGGCTTGAATGTTAGATTAGGATACTGGGAGCCCAGGGTTCAAGTGTTCACTCAGCCATGGAAACTGATTGGGTGACCTTGGGCAAGTTGCTCTCTCTCACCCTCAGAGGAAGGCAATGGCAAACCCCCTCTGAACATATCTTGCCAAGAAAGGGTAGTGATGGGTTCGTCTGAGGGTCGCCATAAGTTAGAAGGCTCACAAGAACAACAACAAACATTTTGATACCACTATAATTGTTACAACTACATTCCATGGAATCCTGAGTTTGGTGAGGCACTGGAGCTTTCTGTCAGAGAGTTCTAAATACAGTGGCCCCTCCACTTTCATGAGTGTTTGGGGTGTAAAACCCCTAGGAAAGTGGAAAAACCATGAATAACTCCTCTCTGCACTCCCCTCCCACCTCATTTCCCTTGCCTTTTGCCTGGGTGAGCCTTCCTTCCTTCTCCACACATAGGCAAAAGGCAATGGAATGGGGGAAGCGCATGTGCCTTCCCCCATTCTCTTTTACCTCAATGTGCATTCTCCACACCCAAGGAAAAGGAAAAGGAAGGGGGGAGGCCTGCCTGCCTGCTTTCTCCCCAATTCCCTTGCCTTTTGCCCAGGCACAGAGAAGGAAGGCATGTGTGCCAGGGCAAAAGGCAAAGGAATTGGGGGGAGGCACACACATACCTGACTTCCTTCCCTGCCTGTGGTGCCCCCCCCCCATTCCATTGCCTTTTGCCCAGGCACAGAGAAACGTGCCTGGCCAAAAGGCAGGAGAATAGGAAGATGAGAATGAGGGAAAGGCATGCATGCATCTTGCGAATACTCAAATTTGAAAAGGCCAAATCCATGAATATGGAGGGAAGACAGTACCTCACAGAACTACAAATCCTAGGATTCGACAGGATGCAGTCCTGACAGTTAAAGTGGTATAATTACATAGAATGAAATATAACTTAATAGCTTTTCCTTACTCATCCCCCAAGACCCCTCAAGCTTGCCCTTCCATCGTAGATGTAGCACATCTCTGCTTGTTTAAAAGGGAACGTTTGGAATTAGTATTCCAAATGGCGAGAAAGCTCACTTGAGGAAAACTGGAGAACAGGAGCTTTCTGCCAAACAGTTCTAGATACTTCACAGAACTACAAATCACAACATAGTTTCATTTAATGAACAGGTGAAGGAAGGGTAGGTGGGAAACATACCTTTGGACTCTCTTGAAATACATGGCAAAGTAATGAATAGCTAAAAAGACACTCTTTAAACATATTCTGAATTATCCAGTTCAATCTGACTAAGCATCTGCTCTACAAAACACAAAATAAAATGCAGTATAAACAAAGCCGCTGATATTTGGGCAAATTAATCTATTCAATCACTTTTTACATCCTGCTTTTTCTCCAAGAGTAAATTTCCCAGGCTTAATTTTATTTTTTATTTTTTTTGGGAACATGTCTTCTCATACTGACTGAAAGCGAGAATTGTCCATTGCCAGAGTGTTGCCTGCAGTCATGCTCCACAGGATATAAAAGCCTACGCACATATGGCAATAGATACAATGTGATGATGTTCGTAAGGGGAGGGGTTACACAGCCCGTTAGATGTCATAAACAAAAGGATGTAAAACTAAAAAGGAAAATATCGTCCATATTAGGCATTGTACTTTAAATTTGATTTCCAAAAGTATTTCTCCAGTGGGTACTCCTTATATGTATTTAAGCACTGAAATCCATTTTGGAAAAGATGTTGGTATTTTTTTAAAAAATGAGTCAGGAATATGCTACTTACCCATTCTGTATAGCAGCTGTAGGGTCATATGTCAAGGCCATGCCAGCCTATATTGCAACAAAGGGGGAGAAACAAAGGGTTACTTAATTTGTATCAAACGTACACATATTACCCTACGGAAAAAAAGAAGGGAATTAGGGAAGACACTATCTCATCCCATTTATTTTTACATTACACTAGCATATATACCTGGTGTTGCCTGGGATTTTATTTTCTCATAGGTGATACTTGTTAGAAAGATTTGAGATCCTGTGTCTCTAAATCCCCAAACTGTCTTGTCCAGTACTTGTAACTTTTCCCCATACTACCCAATCCAATCTGTATTCAGAGTTATTAACAGAGAGGTTGGGTTCCTGAGGGAAAACACTGCCCTCTTCCTTGCTGCTAGGCCTCATCTCCATAGCAACTGGCCTATTTAAGACAGAGTTGACTGAGGCCCCAGAGCTCTCTGGCTGAGAAGTCTAAAGGCCTCTCCCTAAACTGCAAACCCCAGGATTCCAAAGGATCTTCTTAGGCAGGCAATCCTATGAGGTCTTTGCCTGACACAGACAAACAAACAATCTTTAACTTTTATATATTAGATAGGTTCTAAGTACTTTTTCCAACTTATATTTGGTACGCAATTTTACTGTGTATAAAAATAAAGATTTTTTATTATATTATTTTATTTTATTTTACTATATTGTTCTCCAGGAGGTAGGATAAACTGTGTGGCAAATCTGGCAAGAAGAACTAAACAGGAAGAAAATCAAACTCCTTAGTAGGTATTCCAGACTAGAGTGTCACTGAAGAATAAAAGGAGCCAAGAGGACACATCAGATGGGCTTTAAACACTTCTTTAATCAAGCAAGTGTTTCTCAGTGGGAAAGTTTACTGGGCACTGTTGACAATAATCTTCCTTTTGAAAACTTGTGACAGTTGTGGTTGAAAAAAAAACATTATATTTAAAAGGTTTACAATTCTTTAAAAATAGATTTAAACAATAAATCAACCTTCTGATGTGACATTTCCCAAACACGCAGCTGTATATTTAAGAAATAGCATGTTTTCCCCAATGAAACATACTGAGAGACACTCATTTTAATATATTTGCTTTCCTTGTGATTCCTGAGGTGTAATAAAGATAGCACTTACTGTAAGGACAGTATTGAGCTGGACCAACCCATGTCTTATATTGCTGTTGTTCTTAACTACTGTAAAGTTGACTGCTAATTATGACAACTCTATGGATGAGCAACCTCTAAGTCACCCTATAATCATCAGTCCTACTCAGGTCTTGCAGACTCAGGGCCATGGCTTCCTTGATTAAGTCTATCCATATTTAATGTGGTCTCCCTTTTTTCCTACTGCCTCCTTTCTTACCAAGCATTATTGTTTTTTCTAGTGAGTCACAGAATCATAGAATTATAGAATCATAGAGTTGGAAGAGACCCCAGGGGCCATCCAGTCCAACCCCCTGCTATGCATCAAAGCATTCCCAACAGATGGCCATCCAGTCTCTGCTTAAAAACCTCCAAAGAAGGAGACTCCACCACACTCTGAGGCAGCATATCCCACTGCCAGACAGCTCTGATTATCAGGAAGTTCCTTCTGATGTTCAGGTGGAATCTCCTTTCCTGTAGCTTGCTCCTTGTCCTAGTCTCTGGAGCAGTGGAAAACAAGCCCACTCCCTTCTCGACAGGACATCCTTCAAATATTTAAACATGGCTATCATGTCCTCTCTTAACCTTCTCTTCTGCAGACTAAACATACCCAGCTCCCTAAGCCACTCCTCCTAGGGCATGGTATCCAGATCCTTCACCATTTTGGTTGCCCTCCTCCGGACACACTCCAGCTTGTCGATATCCTTCTTGAACTGAGGTGCCCAGAACTGGACACAGTATTCCAAATGAGATCTAACCAAAGTGGTACCGTTACCTCCCTTGATCTAGACACCATACTCCTAATGATGCAACCAAGAATCATGTTGGCTTTCTTGGCTGCCACATCACACTGCTGATTCATATTCAGCTTGTGATCTACCAATGCTCCTAGATCACTTTCAGATGTTATCCAGCCATGCGTCCCCCATCCCATATTTTTGCATTCCATTTTTTATGCCTAAGTGCAGGACCTTGCATTTCTCTCTGTTGAAATTCATTGTGTTAGTTTTGGCCCAGCTCTCCAATCTGTCAAGGTCATTTTGAATTTTGATCTTGTCCTCTGGCGTATTAGCAACCCCTCCCAATTTGGTGTCATTTACTTCTAACCATTATCCCCAGATAAGTTCTTGTTGCCTCTTGCTAGTTAGTATTAGGTTTAATTTTGTTGGGAATAACCCCCCCCCAAAAAAACCCCTGTACACGTTTGCACAGAAAATAGTGTGTTTTCTATTAAAAAAATTATCTTGCACAAAAAGCAAAGTTTTTCACACAAAATATTTTTTCTATAAAATAAGTCTTTTAATGCAAAAACCCCCTCCCAAAACCGGAAAAACTCTTGCAACCTCATCCAGCAGGGAGAAATCTTTTGACATTATTCATTCCCACACGCAATAGCAAAATCATCAAAGATTGGCATCTCTAATTGTGAAGTGATAGGATGTTCCCACACCATGTGTGGTCATTTGGTACGTGCAGAATATCACAACTATTCTGCCTACATTGAAGAAAAAGATTTAAAGCAATCCAAGGATACATTTGACAAGATCATATAATTTCGGATCAGAGTCACGTGGAGCTTTTTCAGCTGGGTTCCATGTTGGGAGTTTTCAGCTCTCCTAATAATCTTGTGAAAGAATAAAACTCAGCTAGCCATTCAAGTAAAATCATTTCTTCCCACAGAGGGCTATGGAGCTCAAGCCAGTATTACCTGTCTGCTTGAGAGCATAAAATTCCCCATGTCTGAAAACTGTAATACACCCAGTAGAGAGCTACTAATCGTTTCTAAATGCCTGCCGCTGATAGAGAGAAGAGGACTGGCACCAGGTTCAACGACTTTGACTTTCCTGTAGCTATTGACTTTATAACCAAGTGGGGAAATCCCAGTCTCCCAAATGACCTTTGTATACTTTTCTTTCTAAATTGCTGGAGGGCATTGAGCAGAATAGTAATAAACAGCAGGTCAAAAAACTGGAGAGAGTTAAAGGAATGGTTGCAGGAGAGTTGATTTTTTTTGGTGGGAGGTGGTCATTAAATTACTAACTTTCTCCCCATGTTTGAGCATTTTCAGGAAATGAATCTTGATTTTTTACAAAATAATTTTATCTACTGATTCTTCACGGGGGAAGTACTAATTTTAGATAAATGTACTATCAAACCGCAAGAGATGAGGGAACAATCCATAGCACTTTGTCTGTTATAAATTATTTCAGTCTGGTCTTATCACAGGTGAATGCACATTTAGTAACCAGAGCAGAATTGCGTGTGACCACCACTTTACTCATTACCCTATTAATACAAAGTGATTAATTTCAGCATATATGTATCTGTATCTCTCTCCCTCTCTATGTGCATGTGTATCTGCATATCTGTGGGACTTATGCAAGTCCATTCAAAGTGAATTGAATCATTAAATAAAACCCAGTCTAATAGTAATACAGTCTTTCCTAGCTTTGGTGTTCTTTCTCATCAATAACTTTTGCCATGTTGACCACACGCTGATGTTGCTTGGCCACATCTATCCCAGTATTCATCTGTGAAATGTTGGAGGGTATGCTATCCAATGGAAGCATGCCCCAGTGAGCACATGCAGTGGGAACAATCTTCCCTCTCTTGCAGACTTTGTCCCATCCTAAAAACCAGCTCTAGAGTACTGGGAAGCTCTTCGAAGTGCTTTTTCTTTGTAGCAGCAAAGAGGGCTGTGAGAGGGGGAAGCTGAAAATCTCAAGTGCACTTAGGCCTTTTCTCCCTCCTTATCTTCAATGTCACCTGGTACTTTTAAGACAGAATCTCTGCCTACGTTCTATATGTAAATCCCCACTCAGCCATGGAAACCCACTCAGTGACCTTAGGGAGTCACATTGTCTCAGCCAAACAATGAAAACCCCACAATAAGTTTGCATTAGGGTTGCCATAAGTCAGAAATGCCTGCACACAGCAACATATTCAGCATCACCAAAGAAGCTCAGCTACAACAAAATGCAAGCATGCTTCAGAATCAGGACTAAATTACATATCAGGACTAGATTACATATGACATTAAACTTAGCCACACATATGTTTTTATTTTCTTTTTCAAGGAATAGCCAGGGAAGTATTCATTAACTGAAACAATTTTCATGATGTGTGTAGAAAGGAGGTTTGCTGCTTCCCCCCATACCAAACTACTTTAATTATAAGATCTTTGTCATATATGCATGTATAATTTATATTATTTTTCATGTTTCATATTTGTACATTCATTTATTCATTCACTCAGTCATTGTACGTATGTTTTTAGTTTCTTTCAATTATAATTCAATAAAAATTTTTTTAAATATACTAAACTACTTAAAAAAAAACTAAAAAAAACCCTTCATAGACTTCCAAGTTATGTGATTAATGTCAGACGTAGCCTACCCTTGATCCTTAAGCAATTTTGTATTTTGCGGCCCCTGAGATTCTTCTCCTGCAACATTAACTCCCAAGTCTCAGATCAGAGATAGACTGAAGTGGTCTCTGGTAGAGAAATGCTCTGCTAAGCAGGAAAAGTGATGTCTATGGTCAGGGGGCATGTAGTCTTGCAGATTCTGGGAATTGTAGCCAAGTTAACTTTTCTGAGATCTGGCCCTGGTGCCTCAGTTATATCAACTCCAGAAGTTCAAGGCTTGTGCTAGTGGTGTGTCCCACTAACAGTACCCAACAGAAGGTTTCAAAGCAGGAGAGCTGAGGGGCAGAGCAGAAGTAGTGATTCTGCTGAATCCAAATTTGCTCAGCTCTACACTCAATTCACCTGTGTCATAGGTTTTCCTTCCCACTGTAATAAATCGAAGGGCTGGGAACATGAAAGAATAGCCAGAATTTTTAAATGCCGGGGGAGGGATGCCTCCTCCCTCCCTTGATGCCCATGTGTGCTCAGTTAAGCTTCAGGATATAGCACCAACTCCATGGTAAATGTCCCTGTAAGGGATGGTCAAAACATATTACACATGGTGTGAGCTGCCTTTGGGATCCTGAAGTCTAATGCCTGAAGCCTCCCAAAGCAATCAGATTGCTTTTTTTTTTTTTTGGAGGGTGGTGGTTTCAGTTTAGTGGATCTTTTTTCCAGTTAAGTATCTATAGGATGTTTGCCTCAGTTACACCTGTCTTCTTGCATATCTCATTAGTTTTATGAAAACAAACAACCTGAAGATGTGGTTTTCTAGCTTTCTGAAAAGGTAGAAACCAGTAAAATCAATTCTAAACTGCTCTAAAAGGCAGCAGTTTACTTTCCTCTCTCCCCCAGAGTCCCCATCCATCCTTCAAACTACCTCCAAACCAAAAAAAAAAAAGGCTGAAACTCATCCAAAATAGTAGCTAGAAGTACTGCAGCATACTTCCAATGGGCCAAAACATGATGGGGGGGGAATTTCTCCAACCCCCTCTGCAGTTGCCAACTCCTACTCTTTTGTTCTAAACCAATTCCTTTTACCAGCATTCAGTAATTTCTAAAGGGTAGGTCTGAAAACATTCTCAAAATGTTTAGCATGCATTCACTCAAGAGTGTAAATGCTTGTACAAATAGCAGCTAAGTGTCTCCTGTGTAGGAATTAATCTCAGAAGATTCAGAAAAATAGAGAACAGTATCTTCAGGTTGTTTGCTTTCAGAAAATCCAAAGAAGCAGCCAAAAAAGGAAGGAAAGTCAAACTGAGACAACCATCCTATACATACTTAACTGGAGGTAAGATCCACTGAGCAGAATGATACCTACTTACAGTAAAGATTCATAAGATTTCACTGAGTTTTATCAAGGGCAAAACCCCTTGTCTCTAGATGCAATAGGTGGAAAATAGACCAGAAGAAGATTCACTGGTAATATCTCACCATTCATTATTTAACTCTTCCTTGTTTTAATACATTAATACAAATGATGGCTGGTATATAACTTTACATAATGTATTAAATTAAAAGCTGGCACAATTTAATTAATGGCCAGTATGGTGTAGTGGTTTGAGCACTCTATGGCAATTTCTGCACTGGACTGTTATAGCGCTATTATTCCACCTTCAACATCCTATGGAATCCTGGCGTTTGCAGTTTAGGGAGGGACTGGCCGGCGCATCTCTAAACTGCAAACCTCATGATTCTAGAGGATGTTAAAAGTGGAATAATAGCTCTGTAACAGTCCAGTGCGGAAATGGCCTATGACGCTAGAGTCTAAGGCCATTTCCTCACAACACTGTTATAGTGCTATTATTCCACTGTCAACATCCTGTGAAATTCTGGGGTTTGTAGTTTACTGAGGCCAAGAGCTCTCTGGCTGAGAATTCTAAATATCCCTCCCTGGACTGGAAACCCCAGGATTCCATAGGATGTTGAAAGTGGAATAATAGCACTATAACAATGTAGTGCAGAAATGGTGCAAATTTGAATAGCTGATAAGTCATGGAAATCTACTGGATAACCTTGGGCAAGTCACACTCTCTCAGCCTCAGAAGAAGGCAAAGGCAAATTCCCTTCAAACAAATCTTGCCATCCTACACCTGAAAGGTTAACCTTAGAGTCACCATACATTGGAAACAACTTGAAGGCACTCAAAAACAAACATTAACTATTTAATTAAAAAAGTAGCTGCCATTCAGAAATTGAGACTCTGCTGTTATATTCTGTTCAGTCCAATAGAAAAAACAGTCTGATAAAAAAGCTATTATATGAATATGTACTGGCCACATGATTAGCTGATAAATTATAAGTAAATATATTTGTCCATACATCTGTAAGCTCGGAGATGCCAAGATCTACTAGATGTAGCAAGATGTTTTCACAAAAAGCAGTATGACTTTTTTTTTTAAAAAAATAGTAAGTTGAAGAAAAAATTAAAGTCTCACTTCCCTTACCTTTCTCCAAATACCATAACATTGACTCGGTTCCAAAGAATAGAACTCTGCTTATGAGTTTTTCCCAACTCCTTGTCAATCGTTTCCCATACTTCCCAAAAGGTGTTTTTTTCAGGTGTAGGGATGGATGAACCTATCAAACCCATTTTTTTCTCCATTTATTTTTTTCTTTCAGATTTCAAATGCTTTCACCCCACTTACAAAGAACTCAGGACCAACCAACCAAAATTCACATCCATCTGTACTAGCTAAATTCAATAGGTCCTGTAGCCAGACAATCTTGCATCTTTCTTTTTTCCAAAATGTGTGCTTTCTTTGTTTTAGCACATCACTGGTGGTTCAGTGTATTATGATTCTTCCTAAGTTAGTCACTATATTCTAGCTTAAAGAAGGCTATAAAAAATAAACAATTTAAAACTGCTAACTGTTAAAAATCACCAATGGCTAACCTGAAAGAAAAAAAAGCCCTAAGAATGAGTTTTTAGACTTTAACGTAATATAGAAGTCCACCCTTTTATGATCAAACAATAACTGTTATAATGCTTTGTAATTCAAAAACTGACAGTGTCTTTCATTAATACTTTCCTTAAGAATATATAAGGATCTTTTAACTCTATGATACAAATTTACTGTAGAAAATATATTAGTGTTACTAATCTTCAGAAAGGAAAATATCAAGCCCAGGTCTGCCTGTCACCCCATGACTCTTTTCATGAAAAGCATATATGGAGTTACTTTAAATCTAAACACCTGGCACAGGTGAAGGACCTACTTTAATATTTAGAAGAAATGAAATGAGCAGAAGAAACTTAAAATGAATCTGTTCTAAGTGCCTAGTAGGAAATAATTAGTTCATGACAATAACTCTTGCTTTGTACCTTAATACAGACAGAACAAAAATTGTTAGAATGACCAGACCTCATGGGCATCCCTGGGATTCTATTTGGGCCTGAACACATTTTCCCTTCCTTGATATATTTCCCATGCCATAACATCAAGAACACTAATAATACCATTCCTCTGGAGAAAAGCACTGCAGCAGAACAGAAGAACAGACTCTTTTTCAAATTACAGGATTTGACATGAATAGGTGTTCCTCTTGTCTTACAGGTACATCTTCAGAACAGATTATTGACCCTTGCATTCAATAACTCTATAACTACGAGGTGCAATTTTGTAGACAGAAGCATACTTTCTTTCAAGACCCTCTTCCCAAGAGAGGCCTACCTGTAGAACTCAACCCATAAAGATTCTCCATGTTCTCTATCAATCATATGGACTAGAGTCTTGCAATGAGTGGATTTTTGGAACAAAAATCTGTAACAGGTTCTCATTTATCTGGAATCTGGGGGCACTTAGTTGTACTTAGTTCCTGTTGATACTATCTATACTTAAGCAGAGGCATATCTAACATAAACAGTGCCTAGCGCAAGCACAGAAGTTGCTCGCCTACCTCCTGGGCTGGTTACTCCTCCTCCTCCTCCTCCTCCTCCTCCTCCACCACTACCACAGCTGCTGCCACCGCTACCACTTCCAGCACTGTTTTTTTTGTGTCCCATGGCATTGGTGCCCAGGGCATCTACCCTACTTGCTCCATCCTAGATACACTCTGTACTTAAGTGAGTTAGCTGTCCGACTTACCGGGTGGCACATTTTGCAACTTGGGCTGGTGGTGGTGGTGGTGGTGGTGGTGGTGGTGGTGGTGGTGGTGCTGCTGGTGGTGGTGGTGGTGGTGGTGGTGGTGGTGTTCAGTTGGCCTGCCATGCCATGTGGCTTCCCAGCCATCTGCTCAGCCCTACTGGGTACTTCCTCATATCCAGCAGCCTTTGTGCAGCTGGAAAAAGCTCCCAGCCAATCAGTTCAAACCGGCTAGTTTGAATTGATTGGCTGCTTCTGCCCAGGCCAGAGCTCTAGGAAGTTTTCCCTCTGGTCCAGATATTTTGTATTTAGCTAGGCTCTCCTCTCTGCAGAGCTCAGTTCTTCTCTGGATGGCATCCTTCCCACCCACCCCTTCCTTTTCTTTTGTTGTATCCTGTGTATTGTAGTTAGGTTGTATCTTTGCCTTTTATTGTCACAACTTGTAAGCCGGTTGGCATGGGTCCTGGACCTGGGTCTACTATAACCCCAGGTCACTGGGGCCTGGGGATGGAGGTGGTTGCCAGGGTTGGCAGCGGATACATGGTGCGGATTGGGTGTCCACATCCCTGCACTACTGGGGGGGTCAGGTGGTTTGGACCTGACTCCAGGCAGTCCTGGCTTCAGCTTTTCGGTCTCATCGGTCAACAGGCAGGTTGGCTGATGCTGGGATCCGGACCCAAGCGCAATCCAACCCTGTTTTTGCTGTAACCAATAAAGTTGTAGCCTATTTTTATCCAGCTTCAGTGTGTAGCCTGGTTTATTCCTTGTACTACACCTCTCAGCCCTGAGCACACAAATAATATATCCACCCTGAGTTGATGTATTTTGTTGTACTGTCCTCATTTGTTTTGTCTTTGTTCTTATTAAAGACTCTATGCTCAGTTTGTAAGGTTTCTTAAGTCAGACGCACAAGCATATCCACTCAAATACTCAAGAAACTACTGGAGACAACTGTGACTCACCTCTCCTTCTCTTGGCCATGGCCTCCCATTCTGTGTGTACTTGCTTTGATTCTGTCGTTTCTTTTGCCCTCCATCAGCAAATTTGCACAGCAAAGGTTCCGTTGGGGCTGTGGAGACATGAAAACACATGCGGTGATTAGTCCACCAAGTGTAATGTCTTGTAATGTTGATTTCTTCAAAAAGTTATATCTTGCCTTTTGTGTTTGCTTGGTTGTGTTCTGTTTTTAGACACAGTTCTACTGACAGCTGTTCTTATTATATTTATTGGAAAATACAGACAAATCTGGAGGTTTGTGAAAGACTATCTGAAGAAAGAGACTATGCAGAATCAGAATTTTTTGGAGGGAATTAAATACGTAAGGAGAAACATAATGGAAATTTATATAAACTTGTGAATGGCACGTTAAAGGCAAATTGAGTGATTTCTTTTCTTTCTCTCTCATAATATTATCAACTTCAGTGGATCTGTTGAAATTGGCTTTCAGTAGTGTGATGAAGTTGCTTCGGGGGTCAGCCAGCTGGAATGCAAGTGCGGTTTGATGGTGGGTTGCTAGGCAACAGGAATAGTTCCTTAAGGGTAAAACCCAGCATAGTGGTGTGTATGGGTGGGGACGATTGGATGATATGGATAATCAGAATTATATATAAGGCAAAGATTCTGTTTGAAAGAAAGCCTTCAGTGAGATCTTGGCCAGAGAGGGTGGCTGAGCTGTGTTTAAACAGCTAAGGAAAAGACACAGAGAAGTGGTGTCTAAGGCTGGGAGTTACTGGCATAGACTGTCAGAAGTTTGAACTGTTCAATGCAACAACGTTGTACTTTACACAAACTTTGATAAAAATACTTTATTTTTAATGTTACTATAATAAAAGACATAGCTTGTTTTATAACTACTGAGTTGGCCTGACTTGACTAAAGTTGCTGGTAATAGAGAAGAACATGTTACCATAAATAAACTATTTGGTTCTGAGGGAACACTTAGGACCCCACTCCTTGTACACAAAAGTGGTGTTTAAAGGGTGGTGGAGCTAAGTGAAAGTGTCCGGACACCTTATTACGTTGGAACTGCAAAACCAATCTGAGGAGAAACCAACCTGATCTGTCACAAGTAGATTCAGGACAGACACAAGTTAACACTTTTTCTTTGCACAACACATCATTAGTTTACAGAATATTTTAATGGAAGACCTGATGACAGGCACTGCCGTCCAGATGATGAACTCATAGCTACCAGTGGCTACTAATTTTGGGATGGGTCCAGTCATATTTTGCATACCCTCTACATCAGTGGGATCGATGTCATCACTAACTTTTGTCTCATTAATTTTAGAATGTCAACTCCATGTATGCCTAAATGTGGATCCAAAAAAAATATGCATCTCCTTATGGTGATAAACACCACAAATACAAGAATCAATAATGTAGGAATATTACTTACATTATACAGTGGGCCCTCAGTATCCACTTGGGTTTGGTTCTAGGACCCCTTGTGGATACCAACATTTGTGGCTGCCCAAGTCCCATTATGTACAATTGTGTAGTAAAATGATATCCTTTTGCAAAATCAAAGTTTGCAAATGGCAAAATCAGTTTGCTTTTCAGATTTAATTTTTTTTTTTCAAGCCATGATTGGTTGAATCCATGGATACAGAATCTGTAGATATGGCTGGCTGGCTATAATAATGCATACAAATTACAAAACATATAAGTCCTGTTTGCTTGTTCTGGGAGCATGTTGACTAATAACACAAAGAGGATGCCATGCTTCTCCCTTGAGAACTCTTCCTCCAAGAAGAAACAAGTCTTACTTTTCTAGCATGAAGGGAAAAGAGCTAACAGCCATCTATTCAGACAGGGGGAAAACAACCTGATTTCTCTTCCATTGTGCAAGACAGTTCAGGGTCAGAACAGGACAAAGAATAGCAACCAGGCACTGAGCAATGGATAGTCAAAAGCGGCTAGCTTAAATTCTCCCCCTTCCAGGAGGAGGCCTTCTCTGATGAGGAAGAGAAAGAGGTTAGCTCAGGCAACAGGTTGCAGTCACAGCAAGAGGTGGCTGCTAGTTCTGCCATGGAGGTAGAGAAGACTGACAAATCTGCCTGGACTAATAGACTACTGCATGTAAACCCCAGAGAATAAGAGTCAGAGATATTACTGCTTAAAGCAGCAGCAATAAAAATGCATAACCAGCTTGGTCTAGATTAAAAAGGAAACAGTGAACTAATTAGGCCAGCTGTGCTGATTTTGAAATAGCTATAAATTAGCACAGCCAAAGCTGTCTCTTTGTTGCAAGCCAACAGATCCACTATTTCTGTTCAGCAGTGGGTTACATTCCCTGCTCTGAAGCTTCCTGACCCCCCCACCGCCTCCTTGGACCACTGTTTTCAGAAGCTCTCTGCATGGCTTTGGCTCTGTCTTGAATTACTTTTTGTGTTCAGATTCTGGATTGCATTGACCATTCTGCTCTTACGGACCTTCTGTGCTTAACGCGGCTTGTTTTTCTCCAGTGCTTGCTGTCTTGAATCAGCTATAGGGGCACTCATCACCCTGAAACCCAATCAAACATAGTGTGTGGCTACAATCAAGACATGGCTCAGGAGGAGTCTATCTGAGAATGCTTTGAATGATAACAGTTGGGTAGAGCTACTGGGTAGGATCCTTCAGCTTTATAAGCAGCATTGTTGAGATGACACCATTCTTTGCTCTTTGCGTGTTTCTGTGATTAATCTGTTTCCTACTCATGAAGTAGGCTGTTTTATGTCCATGCTTGTTACTGAACTCCTTAGATCTTCTAACACTTATTGACTATCCAGCTCGTAACTCTGGACTGCTCTGGCACACATGTCTCATCATTCCCCATTATGGCATTTCTAACCTCCTTGTGACTGACTTAGCTTTCCTAAACTTCTGCTCATTCACTCCTACCTCTGACCAGTGAGACTCTACGGTGAGAGGACTTGCATTTAGGTTGGAGCAGGACAAAGAACACCATGGAAGTTCATCCTCTCCATTTCCTTTTCCATCTCTCTTCTCATGTGAAAAGCAACAAGTCTGCACAAAACAGCTTTCCCTACAGGCAGATATTCTCTGTGCAATTTAGAGATTTTTTTATTTTTTTGGAGGCGGAGTGGAATACTGCATTTTTTTCTAATAATGAAAAAAATACATTCTGATTTTTCAGTGAAAGAGTTCTGGACCCAACCCTCCAGGTGATTCCTCTATAAATATCTCCATATTCATAGTCAAGAGTACAAGGGGACATGTATCAGGAAGGGTTGTTCCCTTTATGCCCCCTGTTTGTGATCTTCCTAGAAAATATGCAGGACACAAGGGGACACATGTTTAGCTTTTCAGTTTGATCCAGCAGGGCTCCTCATGTGTCCAGAATTAAATTTCTGATGTTGGAGTTGGAGAGTTAGACATTTTATTATTGTTAAGTTTTGTCACACATTCATGACTGATATTTGTGAAAGGATGAACACTGTTGCTCTTTTGAGGAGGGGGCGAAGAGGCAAGCTGGTTTTGAGTAATATGTTTTCACTCTTTACATGTTTCTCAGCACCCCATGCTTACATATTGAGAAAGTGAAATAAATACAAGAAGATCAAAGGAGGCTTTTGCCAAACAATCAAATTAGCTTAGTTCCCCCCATTAAATCCTCATAGCTTAAGACAGCTGGCAGATGACCTCCTTTGTGCTCACCAGCTGAGAGCCCAGTCTTTCATCATAAAAGAATCAGCACAGCAACTGCACAAGTGTTCAATGAATGTTCAAAAGGCTAGACAGACATGCACACAAGCACGCATGTGCGCGCGCGCACACAAGAAAGGAGAAGAAAAAGAAACCATCACAAACAACTGCCACCATCTTTTGCATGAAGGAATTCAGAAGAATGCATATCCTTTAAAAAGTGGAGTTGTTTACCAATAAATAAAATAATACTGGGTGTATGAAGAAGAAATATTCTAAAAAAAATGTTAGGGCACAGCAACAAAGGCACATTTTTAAATATTTGCTACGCATCTTGAATGCTGAGCTCTACAAAGTCTATTACATTTGGAACACAAAAGATAAGCCCAAACACATAAATTAGCACAATAGCATCTTTACTGAAACGACAAAGCTAACATATGGAGGTACAATCACTCAGTATTTATTTTTCCTTTTGCACCTGGCATAGTTGGTGAGTTTAGAAATACATAACTACAACATCCTGCGAGACCCCATATAGAAAATGACGGTTTTAAATTTCTATTTAATTGGTGTTACTGTAGCAGTTAAGGCAATGAGGTATTAATCTTTAGTACTGATTTGCTTGTCAAATCCTGGATTACAGAAATGCAAAGAAAAGGGCTCGTCACGGCCGTGGCTAGGTAGCAACAAAACAACTGTATTATGCTGATGCAGCAGTCAAGTTAAAGAGTTATTACTCTTCTAGTACTGACTTTTTTAAAAAAAAATCAAAGTAATTCCAGGGAGGTCACACCGCCAGATTACATGGGTAACAGGATGGAAAAAGAGAACCTCCTCCCCTTAAAGAGGTGGTAGTGGAGTTTGAAGATCTAAAATAGGGGATCTTATAGCTAGACTGGACATGACCATCATGAGAAGATGAGTTTTCCTAAGGATCCATCAAGGGTAGGGTTATATCACTCCATCCTTGCTTTGATCCTAGAAATCATCACTCGCACACTCATCTTTTGGCCAGGCAAGTCATTTCACAAATCTGCCTATTTGATACAGAATGCATTTAGCATTATGTGTAAAGTTTGGCCCTCTGGAAAATCACTTCCCAGAAAGTAGCGCATCGTCAGCTCCAGGAGAGTGGTATGCTGTTAAAAGGCTTTTCTTGTGAACATAATGCATAAATAATTTAAAGGATAATTTAAATGGTACTCAACAAGTTATACCTTCTCGAGTTTACCTTTTATGAGTTACTGTTTTCCTGCAGTCTTAATTTAATATAATTTATGTCTTGCAATGTGGCCGCTATCATATACAGCTTGGTTGCACTGCTGATGCTTTCAAAACAGAAGCTCACTTGAATCCAAAAGATCTTTTGTTGTGTGTTTTACTTGTTACTTTCCAGTCAATACTGACCACAAATATTTACTCTATAAGAATATGCCTTGGTAAGAATATGCCCCCATAGCAGGGTAGGCAAAGAGCAGCCTGTGAGCCACATCTGGACTGCCTCATCCTTCTATGTGGCCCCTGAAGCTCCAAGGATCTTCCCCAACAAAGTGTTGACACATGGAAACCAAGTAGCCATTGTAGCAGTAAAGGCAGCTTGCTATTGCCATTCTGATCCCTGTTTCTTTCTCCATTCATGCTGCACCCTCTCTATTCCCCAGGGTACCTCTGTTTGTGTTTTCCTCTTCCCTCCTGCCTTTCCCACTCTACAAGCCTTATTTCTCTGCCTCCGCCAGAATCTGTTTCTCCATTTTCTTTCTACTCTGCTACTTCCTTCTCCACTCCAAGCGGCACTAGTAGAAGCAAACCCCCTGTTTCTGTCCCCATTCTACTTACCTCATCTCTGCTCTGCAAAGGACCTTTCACCCATTCTTCCTTTTGGTCGGGGGGGGGACAAACATAAATTTGGACCTACCTAATCCAATTTATGTTGGTTGTCCATCTAAAAACTCATACATGCTTGATAAAAAGAGTTGCCTTAGAGTTTTTTTCCCTTATGGATGTTTTACAATTTGCTATTTTAATAGTAAAATGCCAACAGCATTAATTTTGAATAATATTTAATATTTTCTAATACCTTAATGCTTTAGAGAGCCAGCATGGTGTAGTGTTGGACTATGAATCCTCACTCAGCAAGGGTCATGTCAAATGTCATTCATACTCTCACTCTCAGAGGAAGGCGAAGGCAAAGGCAAACACCCTCTGAACAAATCCTTCCAAGGAAACCCAGTGTTATGCTCACTTTGGGGTTGCCATAAGACGGAAATTACTTGAAAGCACACAACACCAATCAGAAGAAATGAGAGGATGGCCTTCTGCAAAATGTGGAAGGGATGTGTGGGGGGACAGGGCATGACAACTGGTATTGCGGATGCTTCCCCCTTCTGTGGGTCATTGTAGGGTAACTTGTAGGTGATCAATGGGTCTTTGTTGGTTTATTTTCTTTCAATTTTCTGATCTAATTGCTCATTAGTTGGATGTGCAATTCTTTACGCCTACTTGAAGGAAGGAAATAATATCTGCAACTATTAATTTTCTAGGTGAAAATTAATTGTTGAGAAGAATAACATACAGGCAAAACTTTTGTAGTTTTTCTGCTAAATACTCTAAAACACGTTAATAATTTCTTCTTTAGAGTATTTACAGTAAAAGCTTAGTGAATAAAGAAAACTATAGTCCTTTGAATAGAATTCGAGACAGTCTCAAATTCAAAGGTTGTAGGTGCTATGAAAATGAAGGTGAATGATTTTGTAGTTTTAAGTTTTTAAGAAGCAGGGTTATGAAAACAAGAAGTACTGATCAGAATTAAACACTACTTAAACAGACACGTATGTATATATGCATGCATAGGGAAATAGTATTTTAGAAAGGCACTCCCTGTTTGATTCAATAAGTCAGCCAAATATTTTTAAGCCCATGAACAGTCTCTAAGAAAATAAATCCCCTTCATCACTTTAAGTCACAAACTCATCAGCCTACCCTGAAGTCAGTGAGACTTTGCCTGCATTAATATCTGAGTATTCTATTACTATGTATGGCATCATCAAAGACTAAAAATGTGAAGGTACATCGTTTGATTTTAATCACAAAATATGGGTTGTTTGTACATCATCTGTTCCTCTATTCTAAGTCAGAAGTGGGTCTAAGCTGGATTTAGGCTACAGCTTTTTAGATCTGACCCATAGCTTCTCAGCTCCTAATTAGTTTCCCTCCTGCCACTCAACCAATTTTTTGCTGCAAATAAAATGCTTCCCTAATGCCCCATCCCCAACCCTCAACTCTACAACAGCACCAGCTCATTTACATTTATTTGTCGTGCCATGGAATAGTTTCTGGCATTTATGCTACAAAGAAGCTATCCCTGCAGTGGTGTCATCTTCATATTCTTTACAGAAGAGCCTATGTCCACTCAGATCAAACACACTCTCCAGTAGAGTGGAAAAGAAGGTAGATTGGAAAAGAAGAAAAAGTTGTAGAAGAAAAGGATATAATTGACATCATAAACTCCTGAAGGCATAAACACCCCCCTTCTCACACACATTCAGTCGGAAGGAGAAAAAGAAATTGATTTGCACTGACCTAAGAGTTGGGCTAAAACATAAAAAAAAATTCACCTGGAATTGAGCAGATAATAAAGATGGTGTCAAGACAAAGTAAGGTCTATAGAATACAGTGGGGAGGGGTCAATAATCTGGGGACACATAATTGGAATTCCCTGTCTGTTGCTGCTGATTAAAAAATAAAAAAAATTGAGAAAGCACCTTTATAGAAAGGCAGAGAAGATTTTATGTGGAAGAAGGCCTCCCATTGAGGATTAAAACAGGTGTGTCTTGCCAAAGTCTGGCAAATTTCCAAAATCTAGTATGAAGAAGGAGCCAGGGAGAGGAATCTATTATAGGCCATTTCCGCACTAGACTGTTATAGCGCTATGATTCCACTTTCAACATCCTATGGAATCTTGGGGTTTGCAGTGTAGGGGCCAGAAACTGCAAACCCCAGGATTCCATAGGATGTTGAAAGTGGAATCATAGTGCTATAACTGTCTAGTGTGGAAATGGCTATAGTCTTCCCATTGGGAAGAGGAGCTAATGACAAACGCCACCACCAAAAGCAACCGCCCACACACACACCACGTTTTGTATTGTGGCGGATGGTTGCAGACTCAGTGGCAGAGCCTGTCCTTGCATCCTACTAAGGAATCAAGGAGCAGTTTTAGGATGCAGATGTGAAGCCGTCCACCTGCCAGTAGCTACACTGTTTCTGCAAATCTTGCTTTTTTTCACTGGATTCAGGTCTTTAGTTCCACTCCTGTGCTTTAGAGATCCACAAAATGTCAGTGTTTTTAATCAGCAGCCAGAGAAGAAGTTGGGAAAAAATCCCTATGCAATGATTAATTTCATAAAACTTTTCTTGAATTATTCCAGAGCTATTTCATTTCAGTCCCTCTGAACAATATTTGATTAACTAAGTTCAGGACTCCAGCTTCTGAAAAACAACAACATGTACTTGCAAGGATTCATTGACCTTTCCTAGTGAAGTCATGCCATTTTATTTGAACAAAAAATGATGCCGTATTGTTTTACATTATTTACCATTACATTATTATGGAAGAAACACAAAGTCAGTTTTCATCAAATGTATCAAGCACAATTTGACATGATTTCATACACTTTAATTTACAGCAGAAGAACATATACAAATGGTCTGTGTTGCCTTCTAGTTCACCTCTAAATTGAGGTTTTTGGTTTTTTTTTAATAATAGTTGACCTACAAGCATTTAATGGTCACCCATTCCACTTTTCAGCAATCTTTTTAATGCTCTGTTGGTCAGTGGGTAAATCTTTGAAAATGTAAGGTTTCTTTTTCTGTTGCATAAATTTCCCACATAAAAGAAATATCTTAAAACTATTTTCTCATTTTAGTAGCTTTTCCAATTGATCACTTTAGATGTTATTGTTATCCTATCGGGTATCATATAATACTTGAACTGACGCACAGACATTACTTTCAATTCACATAATCTGGTTTATTTAATATATCCATTTATATAATGCTTCTGTTTCTATTAAGAGTAATAATGGCATCACATTCATTTCCTTCTTGTATAATCTTATGGCAACTAATACCACTAAGAAGGGAATTTTGCTTCTTGCATCTGCTTGGACTTTTCAATAAATGCCAAGGAAAAAAGCAAAAAGAAGCACAGCAAAAAAATTCTTCATCAGGAGCAGATAAGCATCTGATGAAGTGGGATGCTGTCCGCAAAAGTTTATGCTCAATAAGACTCACTCTGGTAGACACATTGTGGTTTTTGCAGGTCACACAAGTCTTTTGAAATTCTAATGAACATTTTTGTTTAATGAACATTTTTGCTCCCATTTATGTAGAATAATGAATCTAGTCCAATGTTTGGATAGCTTTAAATGAGCTATCGAAGGTGCTGGATCTATTGGGGGGATAGATCCAGGGGATAGATCCAGTCACTTGAATTCCTCTACCATATATGACACTGACATGAGCATCACAAGCTCTAATTATTGCACTTGCTGGATGTGCACATTTCCCCCCCCCTCTTACCAATAGACATACCAGTCTTTCCAGTATAGGAAAGAATAGTCCATTACATAAGCGTTCACAATTTTCTATTCTATTCTATTGCATAAGCGTCCACCATTTTCTGTCAGTCTGCACCAGCTAGACTATGAAGTACAGAAGGGCAGATTGCTGGTTTACTTGTTTTCCTGTCCCTCACATTACCTTAAGTGAAAGGGAAGTAAATACACTGGGACCTTGGGCAGGTCTAGTATTTGGTTCTATTTGCAGGGAGGAACATGTCAGTGTGATGAGGGAGACCAAATTCCTATGGAATTTTGACCATCCTGAATTGATCCCAATGCTCCCTAATTTCACCATTTGTTGCCATAGACAGAAGCTAAAATTTTGAAGAAATACTTCTGGTACCAGCAGAGAGAAAGGGAAACAGCATCCACTGGCTCTCCCAGCCTCACAGGAAGGAAAGGCTTGGTCACTAAGACTGCTTGGTTCTAATATTTCATTATGTGTATTGAAAGGGGACAAATTTCAATATATGTATGGAAAGGGTACTCAATGTTCCAATGCTGGTGTTGGTCTTATGTGCCATCAAATCAACTTTGACTTATGGTGACCCTATGAATGTGAGATCTCCAAGAAATCCTGTCATCCTAATCAGGCCATGAAAGCTCAGGGTTCCATTTCTCCTACTTCCTTCCTGTCTTCTACATTACCAAGAGCTATCACTTTTTCTAATGAGTTCTGTTGCCTCATGATATGTCCAAAGTATGATAGCCTCAGTTTGGTCATGCTGGCTTCTAGCAAGCATATTAATTTATTCATTTATTTATTTACTATTCCAACTTTCTCCCAGCATGGGACTCTATGTGTCATAACCCTTTAAAAACAAAGTACAACTAAAAAACACTATTAACACAAAAGTTAAAACACAATTAAACCAAACTTCTATTTAAAAACACAAACTAAAAAAAAGTTTAAAAACAAGTTTGAAAACACATTTAAAACACATTGAAATAGAAACACAACAAGCTTCCCATTAAAATCTCCATCTGCTGCAACATATTAGCCTTCATTTACTCTCAGGGCCATTTATTTGCCTTTTGGTAGCCCATGGTATCTCTGTAGAACTCTCCTCCAGTATCACATTTCATATGAGTTGATTTTCTTCCTGTCCACTTTCTTCACTGTCCAGCTCTCACAAGCACGCACAGAACTCAGAAATCCTATGGCATAGATGATCCTGACTTTGATATTCAATTATGTACATGTATATTTGAAGTTCTCATCTAGTTCCTTCATACTTGCCCTTCTTTGTCTAAACCTTCTTTTGATTTCTTGACTATTGTTTCCATTTTAATTAATGACTGAGTCAAGACATGGAAAAGCTTCAGTTTTGATGTCTTCATCACCTGTTTTAAGGTAAGGTAATTTTTCTGCTGTCATTATTTCTGTTTTCTTAATACTAGCTGTAAGTCCAATTGTGCAAAAAAACAAACAAACAAACATATGAAACCTCATATAAAATGATCAATGAATGAGGGAGTAATGTAGCTGTATCTATGAATCTGTTGGAAATGAGCAAACATATTTAATTATCACACTGTGTATCAGGGACAGAGGAAGATATTTTGTCTCATTTTCTCCAGAAACACTTTATCTAGAAACATTAGATAGAGCTCTCACTGATAGCTGCTCTTGTTGTTGTTTTTAAAAATCTCCCTGTCTGGCCAAGTGGAGCTGTCTAGCTTTGTCAAATTTGGAACAATTCATACGCCTGCTCACTTTTGTCACAAAAGCAATCAACATCCATCTATTTGGCCCTCCATGCTGCTAACAGAAAGGAATTAAATGAATAAATCTACAGAATTATTCTTGCAGTTAAGAAATGAACCTACTAATCAACAAAGAAGCAGTTTCATTTGGTGGGTGGTACAAAGAGCTGTCAAATCTTGTATGATGAAACAGATAGAAAATAACAAGGCAAAGGTATCTGGCAAAGGTATGAGCACTACAAGTGAATATACAGGCAGATGTACGACTGAAGTATGCATGCTGAATTGAGACTGCACATGCATAAAATAAATGAAAAATGACTCTGAAAAAGGGAACAGATTATTATTTGAAGTGGTCTAAACTAAGTAAAAATAGAAAAGAAATTATACAGTACTAAGCTGCTATGTGGCAATTGCATGAGAAAAATTAGAACTGTTCAAAGTTAATGCACCAGGTTTAATAACAATAAAAAGGACTCCAGAAGGCACTTGGTAGAAATCTAGTCTAGTCTTCAGGCACAGGGCTAAATATGGTATGGTACTGTTATTCACGTGATAGTTAGCTCACTTAGAGGTAGCAGTCAGTGACGGAATGTTGTTCATCCATGTTTTAAAGGCAAGCAGGCAGCAGTCATCATCAATGGATAGATTCATGTGTGATAGAAGCCCTGTTTAGGCATCCCTGAAGCTGGGACAGCTCTGTCTCTTATGTCAGCCGTTGTGAAAAATCAACATACCAGAAGAGATGAACCATTTCTACCCTTGGGTGCTCTCCAGGCATAGAAGAAACCACATGTGTGTTGATGTGGAGAGTCTCCACAAGCAATAAGATCTCTCTTTATTTTCAGGTAGGCAGGGCAATGGTGTAGAGGGTGAGACTTTGTATTCTTGAGACTTTGTGTTTGTGTTCCTGAGTGTTTATACCATAAGAACAGTACAATAGTCTCCATGAATGAATTCTAGCCGGGTATATATTATAAACAGCGAATAGAAAGTATAGAGTTCTCCACAAAGACCAGAATGACAAGCCATCTCTTTTGAAGAACAAATCTCCTCGTATCAAAACATAATCTGAATCAACACACCATAAGTTAAGACAAAATATAAGATCCTGGTAACCCCTTTCCAAGCTACCAGTCAATCTTACTGGCTGAAATGTCTTCCTATTAAATACCCATTAGAACTTCAGCATTAAATGCAGGATCGGGCAATAGATTTTTCTACATTCCATGCCTTTCTGACACTTTTCTACACTCACCAGTTTTGTGATGTTCCATCTCTATTTACAATACTTATAAAGTAAAAAAAAAAAAAAAAAGCACAACACAGATCCAGACACATTGGACAAGGTCTATGCAATTGATACTGTTCCTATATAGTCCCTCCTTCACCAGTCACTGAATGACTAATTCAGCTTTTGACAGCTTGAGTTGCGATTTAGTAAATTGTGAAATAAAATGAAGTAAATAATACATGGTCTGTCAATACAGCCTCTAAATAATAGCAAAAAAATAAAATAAAAATCTGACACTGCATTGATATATTTTCTGATATGTCATCAAGCTTTTCTAAATCAAAGCTTATAAAGAAATCATCTACAAAGAACAAAGATAGATATATTTGTATATATGGGGTGAATATTAATAATAACAAAAGCACAAAAACCATCAGTTGATACTGTCGTATGAAATAAAAAAAACAACGGCAAGTTCAGCTATAAGAGCCTAAAATAATTTAAGGTTGAAAAAATGGATTTTTTGGCAATTAAATTAGTCATTTATTTAAAACTTGTCCACACATATCTGAATTTCAGGATGACAATACAGATTTACGATCAAAAACAATAGCCAGTGCCTCCAACTTTCTTCATAATTAATATCATGGTCCACCTAAATCTGAAGCAGATTTCCATAGGCAAGTAAACCCTTTAAAAGTCACATACTTTTCTTGAAGATGGGGGAAATGATCTACATCTGACTGGCTAAAACAAAAGTCAGCTTGTTTGTCTCTGAGCAGTTCAGTTTCCCTCCATTCCTTCTAAAAGACAATTGCATAAAAATCTATCACATATTATATTTACTCAGTTTCTGAAAGAAGACTCAATCTAAGCTTTAGAAATACTTATACAGGCATGGACATATTTATGCTAAATTGTTGAAGGAAATTAATTATTAATGTTAAGGCACTAAGATAACTTTGTACAAAAATTGTAAAAAAAAATATAAATTTATGACATCGACGTGCTAATTGGCTGCTTTGAAAGAAATTGCAGAACAGCCAGATTGTAAATCCCAACCCTCAACTATGATTTCTCCTAAACATGGATGCATTTTTAGATATACAACCAATACAAATTGGATTAGGCAGATTATATGTATTTGGGTCTTATTTCTTCTTACTTGTTCTCATAAAAGAGAAAAGGTGCTGCCTGCCTTAAAGAGTAAATTTTTGGATAATTAGGTCAATTGTGTTGAGTTACAGCTAGCTACAAATTAGCAAAGCTAAGGTGTTTTCTGTGCTGCAAAACTAGCACTAAAAACTGTGCTATTCCACTATCTTTGGCATTCTGACCTTCTTTACACTCTAGTTTCTGAAGTCTGGCTTGCTTTCTTTGGTACGGTCTTGACGCTGCCATTTGCCCCTGCTTGGACTGCTTTTTGTGCTCAGCTTCCATATTGGTTTAACCACTCTTCTACTTAAATAGATCCTCTAGGTAAGACCTTGGAATTTGAGGTATACTCTCCTGAGCCCTTGCCTCCCTGAAACAAGACATTCCTGTTTATTTGCCTTTTTTTTCTGCCTCATAAATCCTAGCAGCAATGCCCTACAGAAATTTCTCCTGTTTTCTAACCTTTTAAGATAAGGGGGGAAAGCCCCTACAAGTCATGGCAGGTCCTCTTTTTTTTAACTTCCAGGAATTTTCATCTGAAACTTGAGTATCAACTAAAAACACTCTAGCAAATTTTGAAGAATCTGTCAAAAATTATTGTAGGCCCCCATTTTTTGTTTCCAACTCCCCTCCATTTGGAATGTACATTTTTCAGTTGCATAAAGGTTGCACAAGTGCCTAGGGAACATAAGATCAAGTGTAGTATTGACTTGTGTAACTGGAAAAAGGAATGGAACTCAAGTAGTGCTCTGCTTTTCTCCGCTAACAACTGGATTTATACCAGAGATATTAAGACTGGAAAAATGTTTATACATTCACATTGATCTGTGACTATAATAAATTTTTGATTCTGTACTCAAACCATTGTTTCACTAATCTCTCCCATCTCTTTGAAGTTCCAACATTGACAGACAGATTCAACTAGGCATTGAACACACTGCTTAATTTAACATGGTACTTCCTCCTTTCCTCAAACCTTTTCCATTTCCGGAAAGGTGTGGCTTAACTGAAGAACTTATAGTGATCTATCAACAATGCCAGCACTGTGGAATTGCAATTTATTCAGATGTCATTCCCAGTGTAGCAGAAAGAAATAACATGACATGTTAACAGATTTCTATTTAAACAAAAAAGGGGGGGGGAGACTTTAAGAAATAGCCTCTTAAAAACATGTTTTTGACTTCCTTCCTTGAATTCCCCTGACACAAATAATGAGTGAGGTGACAGGAAACCCAATATTAATTCTGCAAGTTCTAACTAGATGTTCAGGAAGATCTAAGCATAAGGAATGGGGCAGGAATGTAGTGCAAATAGGCAATTATTTGGAGTAGGAGAATTCTATGCTTGATGATGAGTTACCCATTTCTGCTTCCCAGGAGCAGAGATCTCTAGTTCTACAGAGACTATAATCTTGTATGGTGATGCTGCATTCAGGCTTGATGCTTGATATTGAATGATGGGAAGCTGTAGGGATTCATAAGAGATTCACGGTTAATGGGTTTAACTTAATTGGTGTGCCTGCCTTGGCTCTTTCATAAATATGCAGTTTAAGCTATGTGCTGAGAATACTGTATAATCAATGTGCACTTGGTTGAACTTCACTGTTAACAATGTGCTCTTTCCACTCTCCTTTTGCCACTTCTTGTTCTGTTATTTTGCCCCTACCAGTGAAAATAGTCTCTGCAAAGACACATCTTTAGAAGAGAAAGATAATAGCAGTGCAGGACTATACAAAGACTGATCAAGAATTGCTAGGGGAGTGAACTATATACCACATCAGTTTTTTGACAACATGAAGGGGATGTCCTTGCTAGTGTGCAGTGAGAGGTAGCACTGGTTAGATTGAGAGTGAGAGGGAGTCTGACACACAAAATAACAGCAATTGATTCTTGACTTCTAACAACATATTTCTCATTTACTGCAGGAGATCCTGAGTATTTTCTCCAGATTTCTTACAGGCATATTGCAATTTCCCAGTCCTCTAACCACAATTTATTGTCGCTGTGGAAATTTAATTATCACAGAAATGTACTGGATTACATCATCACCGAAGAGGCTATAAAATCAACACCCAAACATGAAATTCATGACTATAAAAGACCGTCACAATGGCCCTGTACACCGCAGCAGTTTGAACACACACACACACGCACGCACGCACACACGCACATATCCTCTGGTGGGATACGTTAACCTAAAAATGTTGTCAATAGTCAGAATTATGACTAATAAGACCACACTCTCTAAGAAGCTGATGGAACACGAGAAGACTCTGCACATTCTTTTTCTACTTCTATTCTACTTAGACCGCAAGAGATTTGAAGACACATTCAATTTGCATTTCTTTCATTTGACCTCATAAGACTTAGGTTTCCAGACATGCTCTGTACAGCAGGGCTAGTGTGCCAGAAAGTAGCAGAAATCTAGCAAGGTTGCAAGGTATAATGGCACTGCACATTGTCCAAAGGTAGTGTTGTCCATGAAAGAAAGGAGGAGGAGACGAAGGAATCCTCCAAGTATTATTTGGGAGAGCAAAATAGGCTACGTTGGTCTATTTTTATTGAAAAATAAAAATCTCTCTTTCTTTATAACTTTTTTTCCCTCTTCTTTTCTAGACCTGGAAAATTCATCTTCTATTCACAAGCAGATTTGAAAACCAACTCAATCGCTTGTCTTGATGCAAAATTTCTTGATGCAAATTTATTTTAATATCATAGTACCATAGTCCATTGTAACCATGATATTAATGATTTTAAAGGTTTTTTTAATATTTCCGTTTGTACACAGACATGAACAATGGGCAGACAGTATCCCCACATATCTCCTATTATTTTCCAGACAAATGTTTATATGTTCAATGCAAGGCAATTAAAGTTTATGACTGAAATATTTTGAATTAGGCAATTCTTTGAATCTCCCTGATTTCTGTTTCTATACTGGGCTGGTCATACTTTCTATCAAGATTGATCCCTCAAAATAAACAGCATGATTATTGCTAATCCTTCAGTAATAGATGCTGTGGTGTGGTTCCTCTTGCATTCTATGTACCACTTTTGAAAGTGGTGGTTCCTCTTGAATTCTATGCACTTTTGAAAGTGTGAAGATAAAAATGTATAGATCTGCACATCAAATTGTTTCTACTCATAGAAAGTTTTCTTTTCCTTTACGTTAATTTCATCTCCCCCCCCCAAATAGTGATATTAAATTAGCATGGGGTGGAAGTTTGCTTTATAATTGTAGTCTCCGCCATACAGTTTAGAATCCTGTAGCTGGAGTACAATCCTATGTACACTTCTGTGTAAACATGCCTAGGAATCATATTATAAGAGTGTCTCAAAACTACAGTGCAAGGAGAGGATGGGATTTCACTGAGAGGTGTAATCCTGGTTCCATCACATGGCACACTGGAAAAATGTAACATATTATTAAAATCATTTCATTACTATTCTTGTTCCCTCTATTAGAATTTTTGACACATCAGTTTCTGAAGTGAATAAGCATCTGACATATTTGGGAAAAAACAAAAACAAATGTAGAACATACCACCAAGCATCTCAGCAAGATATAATAAAATAAGATTTTAGCATTTAAAAATCCATCCCCAGAAAAAAGAAGAAATATAAAATCTTTAAAAGGCCTGTCAGCAAAAGCATGAATTGGGATAACATGTTTTTATATTATCATAACAGCAGGTAAATCCTTTGAGCAAAACATTTGCCAACCTTCTCTTGTCTGAACAAGAAAATGTATGGGATATTACAATGCATATTAGTTTCTAGTTAGCATCTTTCTCACACCAGGGAACTTTTTAATAAGAGGAAGAGATGGAGAAATCAATGTTGAGTTTCTATGGAAGATCCTTTATTAATAAGGATGACTTAGCTGATTGATTTGCTGCAAACATCAGCTCACAAATGAATTATATATAACAACAAATGATTAAAACAAACACAAAAGTGGAGGGGCTGAATAGTTAGGAAGCTGTAAAATCTTTTTTGTTTTTATTTTCAAGCATGGTATTGGGCAATTTGTAAAAAAAATAAATGAAATACATTTCATTTGTTCTTGCATCAATTTCATTTGTTACTTTTTCATTTCTTATTTTTCCACTATGATCAAAAGGCATTGAATTTTGTTCAATTTTGCTCCTGTTGAATCTTCCAACTAACTACGAAGTGTTGGTGATACTCTAGAAAAACAATGACAAGCAGTAAAGCAATGATTCTTGCAGTAAAGCTTGGGACGCAACAATCAACACAAAATATATAGTTGCAAATTTACAGTGACGAACGTCAAATATCCTAGAGAGAAGAGTGCGGCTCATTTTCATGACAAACATGTCAGTTTTCCCCCAGACTGTCATATTCTCTCCCAAATAATCCTAGGGACTCTAGTCTAATGAGGGTAGAATAGGATATCCTGGCACATAGAATTAGCATATTCCGGCCAGAGTAAAATTTTAGGGAATCAGTTTCAGATTAAAGTTCAGATACATCAAATCCTTTCACATTAAGCATAGTGAAAGTGTGTGCAGTACAGAAGCTCAAAGAAAGTTAATGCATAGAAAAATGTGAACAGCAGCAACCATAAAATCAAATTTCAGCCATAAACCTAACTGGATACTACTGATGTGCCATTTCCAGTCAGTGTGGTCTGTGAAATATATTCTTCCTCTTTGCCATCTCTTATATAGCCTCAATTCAGGTATCACATCAAGCCATGGATGTGCTCCACATAGTTAAGAATGCACATAACCTCTTCCATATGTACAACAGCCATTATGATTTACAGTTGCTTATTTTTATTCATTTCCCATCTGATCAGCTTCATAAGTCTTAAGTCTACTCCTGCTTTATTGATTGATTGTTTGATTTACTGATTGCTGTTGCATTTTGATATAGATGGCTTCAATTATAATTTATTAATAAACTGTGAATTCAGATATATGAACAAACCACCCTTTTCATAATGCTCTTTTACAGAAAAGATTCAGTCTTTGTGCTTTGGAGCTTTAGGCTGTTTCCAGATGGTGGCTCTAGGCAAACTGCTCTTACATTTTCAGCCTCCGACCTCCATGGCTCAAAGCACTGTGGAGGAAGGGGCCATCTTTGATGGTCTCCACAGAAGAGAGGCCTATGGCTATTCCATCCAATGCAAGGTGCCTTGACACCATGTGCCAAACATATTTAAGGTCCAATTGGCCCTGTTGTACCCTCTTTCAAGCTGTCTTCAGGGCTGGTGCAGTTGAGAGATGGAGTGAATTTGATCACAGCAGTAACAGTTTGCAGATAGTCAGGGAGGTACAGAGGCTGGGGCAACAGAGCAGCAGACTCAGGTTCAATGATTGTATTGGCAGACAGTAAATGGGTGAGGGGGTGTCTGGGTAGGGGGGCAGATTGGGCTTGTTCTGCCTTGCTCACCACCCAATCCTACACTCCCTGGTGGGGGAGGTAGAAAGACTCCATAGTGGATTGGGGTTGTCCTGGTGATCAGGGAGTGATCAGGGGAGCAATTCAGGCATTTCAAGGAGTTTACAAGGAGCTGGTCCCATGGTAGTTTCAGGTGAGGGTACACCCTAGATTTTCATGGATTTTTGGGGGCCTGCCAGCCATGAGGTGTCAATACCCCACACCCTTGTTAGACTTCACTGAATATAGGCCTCTGACTAGGCCTCTAGTGGCCATATGCTTTGGCCTCATTGGCCTGGTGTTTTATGCATTTTTTGGCCTGTTTAGCCATAGGACATCTAGACGTCATGGCCTAGGGAGATCTGGGTCTACCACAATCTGCTGGCATAGGCTTCCAGCAGCCACATGCTTGAGCCTCATAAGCCTGGTGGGCCTTGGTGCCTGATTGTCACTTGAGTCTTGTAGGGCTAGTGTGACCTGTTGGAGGGGAGACCTTTTGACTTAGCCACGGTCTTGTGGCCCATCTGGCTTATGCGTTTGTCCTCAGTTAACCCTTGTCATGAGTGGTACTCCTCTCCTCCTGCCACTAGTAGGCCTTAATGAGTTCAACTGGCCACCCTCAGCACTTTTTACAGATTGAAAACCACTCATGTTACTTTAGGAACAAAAAATATGACTATGTATGATCTGATCTGGCACGAAATTATCACCATTGGTATATTAAAAATACAGTGTATTCAAACAGTTTTTGCAAATGAAATTTACTTTTATTTTTTGAAAAAAAATGTATTTGTAACAAATGGAGCAACGATCTCCTGAACTGTACAGAACCTCTTTGGTTTGCTAGTTCATGTGGAGCAGGCAAAAAAAATCAACATTAGCAACAAAGAAAATTATTTATATTTCCTCTTCACAGTATCAAATAGACATAAAGTACGCATTCTCATAAAAAAAAATTGAGGGGGGGGAGTGTGTGGAAGGGAGGAGAGAGGGACTAAGTGCTCCCTAAAGGAAGGAATGCCTCTGGGTTTGCATTGGAGAGTTCAATTTGTAACCTAGGACTTGCTTGTCCTCTGTGCACAGCAATTAGAATAATCTGACACTGTACATAATTTTTAGACATGATTTGGAGAATATATGAACACATATCATGCTAAAATAAAACATTTCATTATCAATTTTCTTCCTTTTTTCAATTTTTCCAATTTTTTGAAAAAAAATGAAAAAGGCTTCAGCAAAAAAAAATTCCAAATTTTTATGTTTTTTTTTTCTGGGCCTTCACATCTCTAGTGTCCAGAAAGGGCAGTGGAGTGTCCAAAGGGAGAGGCACCGCTAGGAGGCCTCCATTCAAGCACCCACCTGTAGAATCATCCCCTTCACCAGACGAGGAAGCCGAGGGAGGGGGAGGGCTATGATCCTGGCAAGAATAGAAGCTTTAAAGTGGGCCCAAGCCCCTTCCAAGGAACAGGGGACTCAATACATACAGACACGAGAAAGAGGAGTAAATCAAGCTTCACAAAGCAAATTATATCTTGATCAGATGCCTTCAAGAAGGACAGGAGGAAAGATGCAGCCTTTGGGTGAGAAGGTGAGGAAAACCTGGTGGCTGAGTCAGCGGATGAGGATGGTGGTGTCTCTGACTCAACTGAGTTATCCAGGTGAGACTCACAACAATAACACTCACAACACTACCATAGAGCCCACAGAGTTGGCCCAGGGGGTTGGAGTACCCCAAGTGGACATGTTGCTTCAGGTAATAGTAATGTAGGTGGATGCACAGCAGGGCTTGTTTTCATATAGATGAGGCTTTGGGCAAGCATCAATACCCCCTGCTATAAGTCACAAGGGGGCTGCCCTTTGCAGTGGTACTGTGGCGACATGGGGGTATGCAACAGCCCCAGGTGCAGTGGCATGTAGCATCCGCCTTCCCACCTGCACACATGAGCAAGTGAGTGAATGTGTGTGCCCTTCCTCCTTTCATCCCATCCCTTCCCCCCTCTTGTCTGTCCATGCAAGTGAGCAAATATGTACATGTGCCCTTCTCCCTTCCCACTCCCTGCTCCCCCCTGCAACTGTGCATGTGCCTGCTGCTGTTCCATCCTTTTCCCCTTCCCACACGCACAAGAATGCATGTACCCTCCCTCCTCCCATCCCATCCTATTCCCCGCCCCATCTGCATGAGTGAGCAAACTTGCACACATGCCCCCTCCTATCCCATCCCCTTTTGCACAGTAATCCACAAATAAACAAATCTGTGAATGCTTAACCTGAAAATGTGGAGGGCTGACTGTACATCCTTGCTTATTAGTGATTGCTTATGTAAGTATCATTAATTTTAATCAGTCTACTCTTTTATTTATTTAAAAACAACAAGCAGAAAACAAACAAAGAACCCTGAAAACTCCACAAGGGATTTAGTGAGAATCACGTGCCCTTCCACATGTTTTTGGACTGTACATCCTGGCAACCGTAGGCAGCACATCCAATTGTGAAGCATTCTGGGAGGTTTTTTTTGTTTTTTTTATACATATACATTTTTTTAAAATACATGTAACATATATATCATTTTATCCATCTAACAACATACAATTCCCAATGAACTATTTCCCTATCCTTCCCTCCCCTTCCCAACATTCTAAACCCTCCCCCCTTCTCCATTCTGTTGCACCTTATAGTATCTATTAATCCCACCACCAAATTCTAAACATACATTCCCCTACAAAACCTAACTTCTAAAAAAAAAACCCCATCCCTCCTTTCCAGAACTCAGGTAATCCATGATTCC